>PPOB02000006.1:5703-528980 GCA_003708405.2 Candidozyma heveicola
AGAATTGTGATAAGGTTGTCCCTCAGCCTTTTTTTTTTTTTTTTTTTTTTTTTGCGCTAGATTTATCTGATTGCCTATCCCGAACATCTCCTCGCCTTTCAGCCTGATTACTTTTCCGGAATTTACAAAGTTGAGAGTAGTTCTTGATTAATGTGTCTTTTCCAAAATATGGGTTCTCTTTTTGCAGGTACTTTGCGAAACTGGGTAGCTGACAAAAATACTTCATTCCAAAACAGCTTAAAAAATCAGGAAATCAACGAATTAATAAGTGAAGAAAAGATAGAGCTTCATGAGATCTATTCTGTCCGCCGTTTTAGTTTTTTTCCCGTCCCGCTTGTGGGTGTTGAGATATGACGTTGCAACAACAATTGCGATTTCCACACACTTCATCGCCCGTTACCAGAAAACAAAAAAGCTATTGAGACCAACAGGTGCATAAAATAAGTCAAAAGAAATATTTACGGCGTTCAGAAGTTAGTCAGACAATATTGGATACAGAACATTCCTTGTAGTTGTGTCGTAAAGGACGAAGGATTCAAGCTTGTAGGTAATACCATCGATGGGAGCAAAAGGCAAGATTCGGGGTTTTGGTTTGAGGATAGTAGCAAAGGTAAAGAGCAAAACTATGTGCCTTCTTGTGGCACGTTAGTAGATAGTCAATTGCACTCAATTGCTTCTGTTCTCACTATTCTTTTGTCTATTGTAGATCGAAATTAACACCCGATGCTAAAAAAGCAAAAGAGGTTGAAGAAAGCTATAGGAAAACAATCATGTATTTCATACTTGCAATCTTTGTGTTCTGGTATGTGGGATAATTCTTAGTATTCGCTCTGAGAACGGATGTGCAGCCAGACAACCAACGATAACAATTTACACAATTTTTTTTTTTGGATTCGACAAAATCTGTCATACAGAAGTTTCTATAGAAAGTTCCATTGTAAACGTTTTGGTGGTTCTTCTCGTTCAAGATTTAATTTCCGAGCATGACATTATCAGTTTGAAGGCGATTCTGTTTCTGAAAACCACAATGAGCAGGAGCATTGAAAAGGGTGAGGAATGCAAGTTCATCTCTTAGACAATCAATTTTAGAAGCACTCTTATCTGGCTAGGTTGCATTCTTACGTTCGTACTTGACACCATTGCAACGCCCAACTCGGCAACTTCGTGAAACACCAAGCTATTGTCACTCCCAATAAGGAACTGTAATGAGACATCAAAGCCTCTGTTTTACGAGCAGAAAAAGAATATAAATTGAGGCATTCGTTCCTCCTTCATTATCATCAAACAAAAATCAAAATGGCCGCTCAAACTACTCAGAACAAGAACAACGCTCCTAAGGACAACAACTTGAACAAGCACGCTGGTCGTGGTGCTGTGCCATTTATGTGCACCATTGTCTAGATAAATAAACAATTATCTTTTGTTGAATGTAGATTATCTCTAATGTTAGATTCCTACTATGGTTAAGTGTAGGAGCAGAATCTATCGTGTGTAAATTGAACCGGCGGCATGCTGCATCGACAATCTATCAATTGCATCGTCATTCTTAATAACCAACTTTTTTCTTTCTCCTTTAACTTCTCCTTTTGAGCTCAGTTGATGGGAGAAATCTCGGGGTAGTTTGAAGTCGGATTTTTGCAGTGACTTGATCTTTATAGTTTCATATGCGCCGGGATGCAAGCTGCCACAAATATTACAAGAACAAGACAACAAGCATCATAGGACAGTCCCGCATCCACCGGCAATATCAAATCCCTCCATGTATGAGACAATCTTATGTCAGTGAAGAATGTTAACGGAAAATGATAGTGGCCTCTTTTTGAGTGGGCTATCTTTCCTAGACCACACTTCCACAGGCTTAGTCACAAGGCCGCTAATTCCACAGTATCACAGCTATCGCTAGATCATCAAGTATCCACCATTCTTTGCCCCTTCTTAGTTTACATACACATATTTCAATCCTCCTGAAAGCCACAGTCCTCCGTGGCGTAAGGCTCTTGTGGCCAGCTTATCTACATATAGACGCGCTTTTAGAACCACTAAGATCAGCACACTTAAAGCGAATGTACGTGAAGCGTGTACCAGAAACGATTGCACTAGTCAATGTATCTCGAATAATTTAGTAGCGTTGATCTCACGAACTTCATGGGTATGACGAGATCCCCATTGGGCTTAGCAAGACTGAGTTGTAACAGTGCAAAAATATAAAAAAACTCAGATGCGCTGCGCAAAAGTTGAAATTAAAGGATAGTATTTTGTATTGCTCTCGGGATCAGCACTATATAAAAGAGACACTTCATTGCTTTTCAAAAGTACACCATTTAACATGAGATTGAATTCTGTTATTTGCTTCATTTCATTGGCAAGCTATGTGTTTGCAGCTGCTGTTGGAGAAGGCGCCTGGGCCAAAAGATTGACACCAGAGAATGCTCCGGGTGATGAGGATGACCCTGGATATTGGGGAGACGACGAGAGCAGGTTGATCCAGAAAGCTTAGTTAGACTGTGTAAGATTGTTTTGGAGTTCAAAGAAATTGAGTTATTTATTTCATTACGTAGGGTTTGACATGATAAGGATGTGGCTCGACGCACGTCAACGAGCCGCGCTGCAGGTACCAAAGTATATAAAGACAATAAGCCCCAGGGTTCTTTGATTCAGAGTTTTCCATATGACCAGTAAGATCGATGGCCTTCTAGAGAAAGCAACTTCCTTGAAGCTCTTTCAATATGTTCTTGGATTGGCTTCATTGGCATTGGTTTTTTCCCACAAAAAGGCTTTACTTTCCCAACACCCCCACATCAACAGAAGGGTTGTATCCGCAGTGGTGGGTGTCGCCATAAGTCTCAGGAAAGATCTTGATTATTGGTTGTTTCTCGCCCTTGTTCTGCCTCTGTACTTTGTTAGCAACTGGGAATCACACTCAGTTATCTCATTGTTTTGGTTATCAGAGGCGGTTCGTTCGCCATTCAACGCAAAATCCACTGCTATTTCGCTAGTACTATTTGTGCTCGAGTTTCCGTCCAAAGATGTGCAAATTTTGATCTCCAAAGCTACACTTGCCCAATGGAGCCCGGCATTTAAGAATTGCTATAAGAATGGCAGCATTAAATTCGAGGATTTGATAGATGACTTTGACTTTAGTTCAGAGGCAGATTCCCAAAGGCTAGAGAGAAACTTCAGGGGTAATCTCATATCTGCAATCTTACGGTCATTCTACCCCACATTGATAGCAACCTATTCCCTTCAAACTTTACGCTATCTCCTAGAGTTCTTGAAGCCATACATTTTGCGCAAGATCATTCAAGCGATTGATTTGGGTCTGGACCTTCGTTATGGAACCCTTCTTTCAGCTGCGCTTTATCTCAACTTTCTTCTTATATCTCAGGTCAGTGTCCAGGAAACCAAAAAAAACCTACAGCTATCATCAGAGATATCAGTTGCATTAGAGTCACTAGTATTTAAGAAGGCACAGAAGCTTTCTCGAAAGTCAAGAGAAGAGTTCCCTACCGGAAAGATCACGACACTTATTACTTCAGATGTTGGAAGAATCACCCATATAATGAAACGTTCTGGAGAGTTTTTCACAGCCCCGACCCAGCTATTAGTCTGTATGTTGTCGTTGTGGAATATTGTCGGAAACTCCATGATCGGAGCCTTATTGATTATCGGCATTTTCATTCCATTGAACACCTATATCCTCAACATCATTAGAAGATACGTACAGGTGCAACGCAAGCTGATAGATAATGTAAATCAAGCTGTGAGTAGCCTCTTTTCGTCCATGAAGCTTCTTAAGCTCTACACATGGGAGGTTGTACTCATGGAAAAACTCTTCAAGGTAAAAAAGGACGAAAATATCCCCGCAACCAGAACTAAAATGACATGGAATAGAGTGGCAAATTTTTTTTGGCTGATACAGCCATTTCTTGTCTCTCTTACGACTCTTTCCTGGTACACTTTTTACTACAAGAAGCCGTTGACCGCTGATATCGTGTTCCCTGCGGTATCATTACTCAAGGTACTCCTGACACCAATTGTGAAGATCCCCCAGCTTCTCACTCAATATCAAAATGCCCAAGTCTCCCTTAAAAAAGTGATGTCGTTCTTGGAAACTCCAGAGCTACTTCAGGAACGAAGAACAGATGACTCGGGTTTTGCGATTCAGGTTGAAGGCTCATTCTTTTGGAATGTAAATAAGCCCGCTTTGAATGACGTCAACTTCACAGTCAAGAAAGGGGAGTTTGTGGCCTTAGTTGGGAGAGTTGGAGCTGGAAAAACCGCATTTCTCTCGGCCATATTAGGTGAGCTTGAGGGAAAGTCTCCACTTGTAAACGGAACAATTGCTTATGTCAGTCAAAGTCCATGGATCTTAAACGGATCTCTCCGTGATAATGTGCTTTTTGGACGTTCTCTCAATGAAACAACTTACGAAGCGGTTCTTTCTGCATGCCAACTCGACAGTGACATTGAAAGATTTCCAGACCATGACCTCACACTAGTTGGTGAAAAGGGGATCTCGCTTTCTGGAGGGCAAAAAGCCAGAGTGTCACTAGCGAGGGCGTTATATTCAGCAGCAGATATTTATATTTTGGATGATGTCCTTGCTGCAGTTGATAATCATGTGGGACAGAAACTTATTCTAGAGATATTTTCCAGGGATGGGGTTTTGAGGGACAAAACCGTGGTAATGGCTACCAACAATCTCCCTGTTTTGACCCAGTCGACCAGAATTTGCCTTCTTGAAGAAGGAAAAGTGGTCGAAGAAGCAAGCTTCGATGAAATTCAGTCCACGACTCAGTGGCCAAGGCTCAAGGAACATTTGAATGGGCAACAAAATCTAGCGATTTTTGGTACCATAAAGGTTCCTATCGTCAAGCAACTGTCAGAATTTCGGTATGATCCATTCAGTCAGCATTTTCGTGCTTACAAAGGAATGCTACACGAAGAAACTTCAAAGGGAAAAGTTCTGTGGGAGGTATATGGTTCCTATTTGAAAGCTTGCTCAGTGAAAGTGGTTGTGCTTATAGGTCTCCTTTCTGTGATCTCCAGCCTTTTGCAAATTGCAACAGATCTTTGTCTCAAGAGTTGGTCTGATAGTAATAACGAGCATGCTCTCCACTACATAGCTGGTTACGGCCTCATTGGTATCACTGACCAGTTGGTCGCATTTGTGAGAGGATGGCTTATTATTTGTGTCCTTGGATTCAGCAGTGCATTCACGATTTTCAAAGACATGACACAGGGTCTCGTACACACTTCTCCCATATTCTTCGATAAGACACCACGAGGAAGAATCGTCTCGAGATTTTCTAAGGACATTCCCAATATCGAGATTACTCTTCCACGAATGATATTTCAGGTGACACGCCATATCTCTTCGGCAGTGCTTTCACTATCCATCATTGTGTATTCGTCTCCTGTTGTCATACCTTTTCTCGTTGCCTTGTCATTTGCATATTGGCATTACAAGCTGGTGTATCTTGTGGCACACCGAGAGTTCCGCAGACTCAGTGGTATTACTCAAGCTCCATTACTTTCACTTCTACTGGAGTCACTTGAGGGTGCAGAGTCCATCAGAGCTTACGGCCAATCAGATCGTTTTTTGAATATCTGCTACGCTGATAATGACTTCGAAAGACGAGTTGACTATTTGAATTTCATCGTGAGCAAATGGTTGGCATTACGCATTCAGTTTCTAACATCCACAATTATTTTTATAACTTCTATATACCTCCTGTGGAAAGGGACATCGGGAGGTATGGTTGGGTTTGCCATGAGCTACATTTTCTCAATGTCAGCTTCCTTAAAAGAGTTGATAGGAACTGGTACTCGATTTGATGGTGAATTTGTGACAGTGGAGCGGTGTTTTGAATATGCTAATCTTAAAGCAGAGGGAGCCTCAAATGGCATTGATGCTGACTGGAAAAGTGGAACTGTCTCTTTTGAAAATTACTCCGCGGAGTACGATTTGGGAAGACCAATTCTCCATAATGTCTCCTTTTCGATAAAGGCAGGTGAAAAAATCGGCGTTGTTGGGAGGACTGGTGCCGGTAAGAGCTCCCTCATCCTTGCTTTATTCAGAATGTTGCTGTCAACCGAGGGAAATGTATCGATTGACGGTAGCGACATCGAGAAGCTTGACTTGGTATCACTTAGACGAAGCTTGGCCATAATTCCTCAGGATTCTCTTTTATTCCTGGGCACTGTTAGAGAAAATATCGATCCTTTTGGGGACTATCTGGATGAACAAATTTGGGAGGTTCTCAAGGACGTGAATTTGCACGAAACTGTGGCAGACCTTAATAGCAAGGTGAATGAGAGTGGTTCCAACTTTTCCGCAGGACAGAAGCAGCTCATATGTCTTGCAAGAGCCTTGTTAAAAGATTCCAAGATTCTCGTTTTGGACGAAGCAACTGCGTCAGTAGACACTCAGACAGACAAGCTTGTTCATGATATCATCCGCAAAAAGGCAACAGAAAAAACAATCATAACCATTGCTCACAGAACTGATACTGTTTTGAACAGTGACAAGATATTGGCGTTACAGGATGGCCGCGTGGTTGAGTATGACGAGCCGCAAAAGTTGCTAGAGAGAGACAGTTTATTTCGCCGTTTGATTGAAGCTAACACATGATAGAAATAGATAAATAGAATTGCAGAAGTCTCATTACCACCTCCTTATATAAATAAGGCAATTTGTACGGTGCTTCAGAGTTCTCTGGCAATATCAGGGGTCTGAGATAATCAAACTTATGAGGAAAAACTCGAGTTGCCATTGCCCACTAGCAATCTGAACTTTACCTTCAGATCCTAAGCGATCTTATTTTCAGCCTACAGATCAGCCTTTCAGTTTCTATCAAATTATCATAATTGTCGTAGTATACATATACAGGTGAATCCAGCCTAAATCAAGAATCTGAACTCCTCCTTGACCTCGGAACCATCGTTACCCTTACCAAGCTCCTTCTCCCAGTTCATCGTGCCATTGTCAATTCTCTTGTTCAACACCTGCAATCTCCATCTCAAAGCCACAGCACACACGATAGCAAGGCCAACAAAGACACAGTTACAAGTGAAAGCGACGGTGTAACGGGGACCAGCCGAGGAAGGATACAAGTATGCGTTCCAAATGGAGGCCGAGTTCGACAAACAGTTCATCAAAGAAAGCGCAATGGCACGCTTCAATGGAGGACGAGGACAAGAGTTGGACATCCAGGACAAGATTGTCGTGAAGGAACAGTAGATGGCAGGGACCATGATCACCATGGAGAAGTATCTTGCACCCGTGTTCAAGGTAGAAACAGCGATGATGAAAGCCGCCAAGGCAATAATCATAGGGGAGACAACGTGCCAGAAACGTTCACCTGTTTTGTCCGCATGGAGGGCCCAGAGGAAAGTGGTGATCACGGCAAGCACGTATGGAGGAGCAGTCAAACACAAGGTGATGACACGGTTGAACTCCAAGGTCTCAACAATAGATGGGAAGAAGTTGGTGACACCGGCAGCAGAAACCAACCAGGAAAGGATACCAGTACAGGCCCAGACCTTGATGTCAGAAATAGCAAGCTTGAAAGCACCCCAGTAGGTCTCCTGGTTCTCCTCGTCGGAGTCATCCTGGCCAGTCTCACATCTGATCTTGTACAACATGACGTCCTTCTCGAAGTCAGACAACATTTTGGAGTTGTGAGGCATGTCTGGCAAGACAAAGTAAGCAAATGGGGCCACACCAA
Source organism: Candidozyma heveicola (assembly GCA_003708405.2). Lineage (NCBI taxonomy): Eukaryota > Fungi > Ascomycota > Pichiomycetes > Serinales > Metschnikowiaceae > Candidozyma > Candidozyma heveicola. The sequence goes on from PPOB02000006.1 coordinate 13,434, forward strand.
CAGTAATAGCACCCTCAATAATGAACAACCATCTCCAAGATCTCAAACCGTGGAGGTAGTCCATGTTGTCCACAATACCAGCGGCAATAAGGCCGGAGAAGGCACCCGAAAGCAAAGAACCAGAGTAAAGCAAGGAGTTTCTGAAACTGAGCTGCTTTCTCGTGTACCAGCACGACAAGACGTAAAGGGCACTTCCGAAGAAACCAGCTTCAACAAATCCCAACATCAAACGGATAGCCAACAATCCGCCAAAGCCCTGAACGGCAGCAGTACACGTGGAAATAGTACCCCAACTGGCCATGATGACGGCCATGAAAACGGAAGGTTTCTTGAACTTGTTCAAGAACATGTTGGCTGGAATCTGCATGAGAATGTAACCCACAAAAAGGATCGAAATACATGTCTGGTACTGGTTACCCACCAAACCCAAGTCTTCCTCTAAGCCACCCAATCTGGCACTAGCAATGTTGTTTCTGTCAAGGTAGTTCAAAATGTACAAAAACACCAACATAGGGATCAAACGCAAGTCGACCTTTTTGATGATTTTCTTGTGGAACTCGTCAATTTCCTCTTCCGAGTACTCTTTCAACAGGTCGGGTTTTTCCACCACGAAACCTGTTGTTTCGGTCTCGATGTTAGACTCAAGATGAGAGATCTGTGGCTTTTCCACAGAGACAGCTTCGGCTTTTTCCATGGTATTTCTCGATTGTATTGATGGTATGACTGTATCACCAATTGAACGGTTTATCGATTGGCAAAAGTACTAAAAAAACCAGAGGAATCTACAAGGGAAAACCACGACTTTATAACCCGAACACAGACGCCGTACTCGGGAATTCTAAGAAAAAGGCTAATCTGGCGGGCAATGCACCGCATCGTAAGAACATTGCCTATGCGGGGTAGTGTGGAGGAACCGTGGGGCAAAAGCCGCCGGTGCATAAAATATACACGGAAAAACTCCCACATCTCCTGCTATATGCACCGCCGAACACACGCCCAGGGAAAAACCAGATTTGCTTCCTGGCCGGAGTGCTTAAATGTAGTCCGCCAAGCTCCGTTCATGTCAGGTCAAGAAAAGACAATAGCAACCCCGCGTTGGTCCCCCACGCTGGAGAAGCCTCCTTTTGGGGACAGTGAAGACTCGAGACTTAACGGACCAAAATGGATCGTGCCTCCAGGGACCCTGAGCTCAAGATCTTGCTGGCTTTGCGGCCGTATCGTATTTTGGTGCGTATCTATGCGACTTTTTAGCCGCTCGGTGTTTTTACGACCAGCGTTATTTTATCCGCATTTTCTTGACCCGCATGCCTGCCCCACTGACAAGGCAAGGTTTCAGATTTGACGAAGAAGCAATTGCTTTTGTTGGGAAATGTGACATGGAAGAGTATGTCCATTAGAGATCTTTCTAGGAGACTTTTCGTCAGCTGACGTTTCTATTTTATCGACGTGTTCCACTTTTGGTCCCTCTCGTGTCCCCCAAAGACACGCCCATACTGCACAAAAAGACTTCAAACCAACGTTCACGTTCACGATTGGTTACTTCCCAAAACGCCGTATTGCTTTTGTAACCCAGCAATTGCTTCGCCCCGTGCCAGAAATACCGAGAAATCCATCAACGGAGTGCATTCTTTTCGGATGCATTTTTTTCGGATAAACGCTGGTGCGACACCGGAGCCAACCGACTTTTTTCCCCCAAACGAGACTTTTTTCTTGCTTTTGAATGTCGTGTGGGGGACCATCAACATCGAGGAGGCTTCTCCACATTTGTCAAACAGCCGGAATGCAGAAAATACGGGGTTCAGATTATTTGGGTAAGGGCTCATATGTGAGTCATGCATGTGCTCTTTAGGCGTAGCATTGTTGCTTCTAGCCGTGCCTTCAAAATACGTAGCTTTATGCGCAGAACGAGTATCGAAATTTCTTTTCCAGCGATGCGTCTAAATGGGGTATCATCGGAGTGTTGGGGTTTTGTGATTCGCTGAATACGAGATTTCGAATACGGAGCTGATTTGAGCATTTGATCTAAAAAATAAATAAAATAAAAAAGATTCTTATCGTGGGGGACGACGTTTGAAGTCATCGAGAATGGCTGATTCTTGGCGTCCACGAGAATTATTTTGATTGTATCACATCGTGAATCGGGCCGAACCAGACTGACCGAGTCACCAAGAGATTTGTAGAAGAGATTGATTTTCCAGCCAAACAGTTAAATACCTCTAGTTTGTACTTCTGCCGACCAACCACAATGAAGCACAGGTCTTCTCTTTTGCAGTGATTTACGTCTCGGGTTTTTTGGCAGATTCATGAGGTCATCAGTGATTTCAAAACAACTGGCATAGTGACGTCAAGTAGCCACGGGTTGATATAACCATTTCTTCTGTTTCCATGCGATACAGGAAATTGTAAACCAGGCGTTTGCTCATATCAAAAGAATCAGCTTTTCTACACACTTCTACACCCACACCTGTATCCATTAAACGGCAAATGGCCGTTGACTTTCGACCCAAATATAATGGCATTCCAAGCGAAGAACTCCGTTTTTCCACTTAATCGAACCGTCTCCTTCTATATCGGCAAAACCAGTCGTAGTAAGTTAATTTTCCACTTCTGTTCCGTACCGAATCAACGCATTGATAGAGTCTGCTTACGTAGCATTCATTTGTGGGTTCAAAGCGCCTCTTTTGTCTTCAATATACTGTGTTGAAAAGACATTTTAAACTTGCCGAAGTGTTTGTTACACTAGACAAAGAGCCAGGACATATAGTGGACCAGTAGTCTGAAAGTCAGAGATCAAAAGCCAACTTGGAACTGTCTATTCCATTGTCTCGGGCGAGCCCGTACAAACATCAGTTTTTCTTCAAAGCCACTGTATTGGCCCACTGCGACTTTCTGTTCTACTTTCTTTTTTGTTTAGTCTGATGAAAGGGTAACTCTTTTGTGCCCCACTCGGAATAACCTTCTGTGCTTCCGGGATGGAAAGTGAACTTCAAATGTAAAACAACGTTCGTTCATATAGCTAATGAGTGTATCGAATCACTCACTGAAATTCAACTCGCTGTAGACCCCTTACCATCATTGCCTTGTGAATCCGTTGAGTGCTCTTCACTATTTACTGAGCAAAGTCATTAAATTGTATCTGGTTTCTTCACATATATCGTCATCGTTCTGAGTACGCTAAATTGCTAATGGGCCTGTTAAGGCAAATAGCCCCCTCACAGAGTACTGAAGAAGCTGTGTCCATATAGTTGTCTGGTTCAACAGCCGGGTACTTTCGCCGATTTTCTGACCCCTGAAGGAGCTTGGGATGGTCCGCAAAACCTGATACAAATTCACTTCGGCATCCGGGTAAAGCACATTTGACGAGCGAACTGTCCGTTTACAACCTTTCACGGGCTCTCCTCCATTGAGCATTTTTTCGAGCCAAGCCAATGGTGCTCCATTACCCAATACAGCCTCCAAAATATGGCCGGTGGTTTCAGAAACAGCAAATTCAAAGCTCTCAATGCCCCAATCACAGTAGTTTTCGTACGCCCTTTGGCTAGTGTTGAAAGGTACGATTTGATCTGGGATGCCGTGGTAAAGAAAGAGAGGAATTTCTGGCCGAGGGCTGTTTTCAAAGAGTCCAATAGAGTTGTTCAGAAAGAAATTTTCGATTTCGGGGATTCTCAAAAAATCCCAACCTTGCTTGGTCCACGGATCATCGCCTCCAAAGAACTCTTCGCCAAGGCACTTGAGGACTGAGGTCATTAGACAGTCGTCTGCACGGCTGTACAACTCGGAAAGCTTGTCGCTCTTCATTCCTCTTTCAAAAACTGGCTGAAGTCCCGGATCTGTCTTGAGTGCCCCATTGAGGATATTCGGAATCAAACCAGCGTATAGGGCTCCATCGCTTGTCACAAGCACATCTGTGAAATTATTCACCCAGCCTCCAATGGCAGCACCAATCAAATTATCGCTCAATTCTGGTGAATAATCGGGCTGAATACCAGCTGCCCATGTCGAGGCAAACGAGCCCCCAGAGTAGCCCCAAAGTGCTGTTTTGGCTAGCGAAGAAAGCCCGGTAAAGCTTCCAGACTTCAAGGCAGCTTTCAAAGAATCGATTGTGGCATAACCAGCTTGCCATCCAGACCCAAAAGCGCCATCGGGTCCTTCGTAATCGGGCAAAACTACATACCATCCTTTGGAAAGCATTGCCTGAACTAGCAAAGTCTCAGCCTGCTGGACGAATGTTCCCATGGAAGCACCATGGAGAAGTGAGTATGAGGCAGCACAGTCCATTGTGGACGAATCTTGGGCGTACTGATAGGAGACAAGTTTTGTCGGATTGGCATCGTAAGGTATCAAAATTGTTGTCACCATGGCAATCGGCTCCTCTCTACTGTTCTGAGATCTCACCGAAAGCTGCCAAGCAGCCTCAATATTGAGCGGAGCATAAAGTGCTCTGACTTGATTGGGTGCTTTCCGAAAGTCGATGATGTCTCCCAAACTGTAACTTGAGATGTTCGCCGGGGCCTCGTAAAAGGCGTCTTCTGAAGGCTTGAGTGGTCTTTTCGCTAGAGCCACCAAGAGGCAAAAGAAGAGAGCTAGGTAGTTCATGGGAAAAGAAAGGTATTAAGACCGATTATGCTCAGTGATGCCAAAAAACTCGAGAATAGAACAAAATAGGTAAATCTGGGGTGCTTTCAGGTAATGTGGTCCTTCTTTCCGAGCAAAGGATACTTACCTCTAGACGTATCAGGCTCGGGGTTTTGAGAGAGCTCAGCGAATTTAAAGCAAGAGAATTAAGTGAACATGTCACTCAAGAAAACTACCGATCCTGGTGATCACGTTCAACGGGGCATTGTGTATTGAGCTCTGTATTTCCTCTTGAGGAATTGCCAAGCATGACAAGAAGCTTAACAATGATGAGGGTCCTGCAGTGCTAGATCTTTTGTATGGGGCATGAATCGATATAAGGTTCTTACCATGTGAAACTGCTCTGTGTTTTTTGAGTTTGGAAAACCATTTTTTTTAGGGGCTTCATCTCAGGATAGAGACTCACTACTCGGAATGGGTCAATTGAAACACCAAGTGACTGTCCAGTGGCTGCAATTTAAAAACGGCGATAAGACATCAACGCCAAACCGTACTTTTTGAAGTTTGAAAGGTATTTGGGCCGTTTCTTTAGACACACAGTATTCCAGCATTTCAATCACCATCATCAATGCTACACATTTCTCTAAGTCCTCAAAGATGTTAGAAAATGCTTCAACCCCCGTTGAGCTTTTTTGCAAAAATCAGCTCAGCCATGAAAGGATACATTTAACAGCAACCGTTCAGAACTGATAGATAATTTCCTCACTAGCTGCATCTATCAAAGATTTCAGGTTTGGCTGAATTGGACGGTGAGCGATCACAAATTGTCATCCGATCTGTTCTACAAGCACCGAGAATTGATGCTCGTCTTACATGATTCTAAGTTAATGTGTCCAGTCTATGTCCCCAGACAAACTTCGCTTATCTTTTTTTTTTTTTTACTTTATTTTGATCTTGACCGAGATAATGTCTTTCCCAGACTAAGCTTTTTGTCACACGCTCCCGAATACTTCCATTCACCACACCGCACTTAAGGCTCCTTTTCCCTTTTCCGAAACATAAATCAACATACTCTCATAAGTGCCGAAATGCCGTGATGATGATGCTCCATTGATCAGTACGAAATTTTTGTGACGACTTGACTTGACAGAATTATTCGGCCCAACATTTAAACGGTCATTTGAATTCAACTTCCTGAAAATTTACCTGTCGAAATTTGCAACACTCCAGAAAACCTGTTAAGTATTGTGGATGCAAGTTATTTTCTGGATGTGATTCAGGGCTCAAGTGCAGACGTCAGATAGGCGAGTGCAGCTGCAGGTTGACTTCCAGGGCCTCACTGCGTGCCATGCATTTTATCTTATTGATCAGAAGGAAGAGATTTTGAGGCATTTTCGTGAAATACAGCATTTTCTAAATTTAATGTGGCAGTTCTTCAAATCCCAAAAATGCATCAAAAACTTGATCATCAACACTTCTTGCAGAACCCCCCGCCCAAGTGTGAATGACATATCAACCTTTTACACCCTCCCCGTACGCCTTGCTTTTTATGGTCATTTTTTTCTGGGGTGGTCCTCTTTTTCTGGGTTCTTTCTTGTGATGCCGTGGTCGGACTCTTGTTGTCTATAAAAGCCCCTTGATCCCCGTGTTCTCCCCAAAACAAAATGAGCAGGGTTTCTAGAGAGTCCACTTCCGACATTGAAAAAAGAGTAAAGGCAGACCCTCAGGTAGAGTCGGGCTCCCAGGAGAGTGGAGACGAAAATGATCCTACGACCAATATCGACGTTGATGCCGAAGTCATCACAGACAGAGGCGTTTACCGTGTGGAAGCACTTAAAAAGATTTTGTACAGCCACAAGAACGGCCTCCGTATGAGAATCACTTTGGGTGTTTCGGTGCTTCTTTGTGCCTGGGCGTCTTCTCTTGATTCCTCTGTCACTAACAGTTTGCAGCCATGGGCCACCTCTGCGTTCAATCAACATTCGATGGGCCTTGGAACGCTCAATATTGCCATACAAATCATAAACGGCATCTCCATGCCTGTGTGGGCCAAAACAGCAAACATTTTGTCCAGGCCCGCCACTTATACCCTTTCAATGATTTTTTATGTTCTTGGCTACGTCATTGTCGCTTCCAGCAGCACCATTTCGGCTTACATTGTTGGCTCTGCTTTGTCGGCTGCAGGAAGCTCTGGTGTGGATTTCTTGAATTCGATCATTGTGGCTGACATGACAGCATTGAAGTGGAGGGCTCTTGGAATCTCGGTCTTGACGACCCCGTACATTATCAACACCTGGTACGCAGGCTATATTGTGGACGGCTTGGGCCCCTCTGACTGGAGATGGGGATACGGCATGTTCTGCATTATAATACCTGTAGTTCTTTCTCCGGCTACCATCATTATGTTTATGTACGAGGGCAAGGCCCACAAGTACCTTGGACAACAGGAGAAATCGGATTACACTGAGGAAATGGGGTTCAAGAAAAACTGGAAAAAGCTCTTGTGGCGAGTCGTTATCGAGGTTGATGCCTTTGGCTTGCTTCTCATTGGATTCGGCTTTTCCTTGCTTTTGTTGCCCTTCTCCTTGTACGAAAACGCAGAGGATCAATGGAGAAACCCCAGCTTGATTGCAATGTTCGTTGTTGGCGGTCTCCTCATTATCTTCTTTTTCATATACGAGGTTCTCTGGGCCCCCTTTCCGATCGTTCCAAAGAGAGTTATCAACAGAACACTCGTGGGGTCAGTGATCATCGACTTCACATACCAACTTGCTGGCATGGTTCCACTTGTTTATCTCTCCTCCTTTGTGTACATCGTCAAGGACTGGAGCCACCAAAACTGGACCTATTACAACAACACCTTGACTATGTCTCTCCGTGTGTTTGGTGTTGTGGCTGGAATTTTCATGAGAGTCACACACAGATACAAGGTTTTCCAGTTTTTTGGTATTGCGATGGCCGTCCTCGGGGCGGGAATTATGATAGAAGGCAGGACTGCCAGTGACGACGATTTGAAAATTATCTGGTCTTTGATTTTGAACGGTTTGGGTGGTGGTTTTAATGTGGTTGCTTGTGGTGTTGCTTTGCAAGCCTCTATTCCACACAGGGACATGGCCATTGCCATCTCCATTTTCAATTTAATCAAGTCCATTGGCTCCTCTATTGGCTCCTCGATCGCTACTGCTATCTGGCAGGGTCAGATGAAGCTGGCTTTGAGAAAGTACATGCCTTCGTCTGTCACTGACGACGAAGTTCTGGAGTATTTCGCCAATATCACCAATCTCCGTGATTACGCATTCGACAGTGAAATAAGACAGGCGGGAATCAGCGCTTACAGAGAGGTAAACTTCTACTTCTACCCCATTGCTCTTGGTTTGCAGCTTATTCGTTTTGTTGCTGTGTTTATTCAGAAAAACTACTACCTAGGCGACACACACAATGCCGTTGAATACGACGATCACAGGCCGATGAAAGAAAAAGAGCCAGCTAAGAAAAAGAGAACTTGGAAACACATATTTCTCGGCATGGAGGACTAGGTTTCCATTGTTTAATACTAGGTTTTTTGTTTGATTCGTGGTGAATGCGGCACCTCTTCAGGGAGGAGACTATGTTATGAGATGATTCTACCGTGAGTTTGCTATAATTGATGTATACTGATGTTTCGGAGATCTTGCAGTTTGTGCGGGATTTTCATGTAAGCTTAGAAACAACGTGATGCTGGCTGCCATACCGATACCTAAGCCCCAGTGCCTAGAAGGTCAATTAGACGAAAATCCCTCAAGGGTGTAAGCTGGAATTCGGGTAAAAAAGGAGGATGACTTTGGTTCCTAGATGGGTCCAATGTTTAACACAGATGCTGACATCATGGTTCAATCTAGTTAGAGTCTGTGAGGGTCCTCCCAAATAAATTTACCCAAAAAAAAAAAAAAAGAAAAAAAAATGTGTCTCAGTCCTTGGCTACTCCTGTCATCGGAGCCGCAAGAAGTCAGGACTGCCGCAGGGTATGCAACCTTTTTCTTTTGGAAGTGGGCTTTCGTCAATTCACGCACTCAAGCCTATTCTAGAACAATTAAGCTTTCACAGAAGCGTTTACGTAAATGGTGTCAATCAGCTAGGCTGAACGCATAGACACTCAAAGTTAAGACCCAACGCGCCGTCAATCAAGAACATGCTTGGAATATTTCTGGGCATCTGTAGAAATAAATCCGAACGCAGATGTCACAGGCAGAGACGCAAGGCTTTGAATTGGGCAATATAGGCGGACCAGAAATCTGTATGGATTCCTGCAATATCTCTAATCTGATACGTCTTTCCTGTAGTTTGACTAACATCCAAAGTGTGTGATGCTGCAGTGTGTGCATTAGGCGCCGGTAATTGGCGTCAAGGATGTGCCACAACTTTCATAAAGAACTGTGAGTATATCCTATTAAGGTAAACCGATAGATGGCTTACGCGCTATGCATAATAACGTACATTTTTCTTGACAAAAATGGCCGTATCGGAGCTTCAGTCAGTGAAAATGTAAAGGGAACCAAAATGAAGCGGAAAATAAGAAACATCAGCTTGTGCTCTTCTTGATCAAAAAATGCCGGTCCATCCGAAGCTTTTCAAGCGGAAAAGCAAATTTTTCTCCGGTCGATCCCACTTATGTAATGCTTTTTTGCAGCCGGTACATATGTACCTTTCTCATGTCAAAGACGCAGCCAAGAAAATGGCATCTCTCAATTTGGGGGACTCTGGGACTGTAGTGTGGGAAAAAATTCTGAAAGTAAGATATCTTTTAACTCAAAGAAGCAGTGTGAAAGCATTGCATGTCCCATCTCTTTTTCTTCGGAAAAAGAGCGCAAGACACCGAAATAGACAGACTGATGGAATAGATTTAATGTGCAGATGGGGGATCTCAAAAACCGTGCAGATCGCCGCACAGACGCAAGGCCACCGAAAACCTATCAGAATGCCGACTAATAATAAAACGTACAGATACACCCAATAGGGCGCCCCATTTGTGTCAATCTTAAGTGACAGAACCTTTAAGCCCCGCTGTGCCAAGCATATCAGAAACATCTTTGTGCCTCACACAATGTAGCGATTGGCTGAGAAGGCCGCCCTTCTTTTTCAGCGACAGCCGCTCTTCGGCAAGTGTAGTGTTATATATTCCGGGAGATCTCGCTTCAAAAAGCCATGGCTAAAGAAGAATTCACCAGGCAGGAAACAAGCCTGTCTCTCAGGAGCAATGACAAAGTTCAGTCTGACGAGGAGCGCCAGAAAGAAATCGGTTCTAACGACGTAGAAGAACACGAAGGTCGCCAGCGTGTGGACGAAGATGCTGAAGTCATCAAGGACAGAGGTGTCTACCGAGTGGAGGCCTTGAAGAAGGTGCTTTACACCCACGACAAGGGACTCCAGATGAGAATCACCTTGGGTGTGTCTGTGCTTCTTTGTGCCTGGGCCACCTCTTTGGATTCTTCGGTGACAAGCAGTTTGAAGCCATGGGCCACTTCCGCATACAATGAGCACTCCCTGGGTCTTGGTACGCTTGCTATCGCCACACAGATTATAGGCTCCATTGCCAAACCGGTGTGGGCCAGAATCGCCAACATTGTTTCTCGTCCGGTGACATACATGGTTTCGGTGATTTTTTACACTGTAGGGTATGTCATCGTGGCCGGCAGTAACAGCATTTCGGCGTACATCGTGGGCTCCGCTTTGGCGTCCGCTGGAAGTGCCGGTATCCAGTTTTTGAACAGAGTCATCGTGGCTGACATGACTTCTTTGAAATGGAGAGCGCTTGCAACGTCGTCCTTGAGTACTCCGTTCATCATCAACACCTGGTACGCCGGATACATTGTGCTGGACTTGGGCCCTACTCAATGGAGATGGGGCTACGGCATGTTCTGCATTATCATGCCAGTTGTGCTCTCTCCAGCCACCATTATTATGACAGTTTTCGAGAGCAAAGCGCATAAATACCTTGATGAACTGGAAATGACTCAATACAACGAGGAAATGGGGTTCAAGAAGAACTGGAGAAAACTCATTTGGAGGGTCATCGTTGAGGTTGACGCCTTGGGCTTGGTGCTTCTTGGCTTTGCCTTTTCCTTGCTCTTGTTGCCCTTTTCCTTATACAAAAACGCCGATGATCAGTGGAGAAACCCCAGTTTGATTGCCATGTTTGTCGTTGGTGGAGTCATTCTTGCCTCCTTCTTTGTCTATGAGTTTTTGTTTGCCCCATTCCCCATTCTTCCCAAGAGATCTTTGAACAGAACGCTTGTGGCATCGATGGTCATTGATTTCTTCTATCAACTCGCCGGAAATGTGCCTGCGATCTACTTTTCTTCGTTTGCATGGATCGTCAAGGACTGGAGTAACAGAGACTGGACCTACTTTAACAACACCAAAACCTTGACCCTTTGTGTCTTTGGCATTGTGGCTGGTATCTGTATGAGATTGACCCACAGATACAAAATCTGGCAATTTTTCGGTGTGTGTTTGGCCATGGTCGGTTCCGGTATTATGATTGACGGAAGAACTGCCAGTGACAATACCCTTCGCATGATCTGGTCCCACATTCTCTCGGGTATTGCCGGTGGTTTCAACGTCAACGCATCTAACGTGGCCTTACAGGCCTCGGTTCCCCACAGAGACATGGCTGTTTCGATGTCTATCTTGTCATTGTCGTCTTCCATTGGTTCCTCCGTGGGTTCCGCTGTTTCTACTGCTATCTGGCAGGGAAAGATGGAAGCAGCTTTGAGAAAGCACATGCCTGCCAGTGTTTCCGACAGTCAGGTGAAAAGTTTCTTCGCCAACATCAGCAACCTCCGTAAGTACGAGTTTGACAGCGATATCAGACAGGCTGGTATCAGCGCGTACAGGGAAGTGAATTTTTATTTCTACCCCATTGCCGTTGGTTTGCAGGGTATTCGTTTCATCGCCGTGTGCTTTCAAAGCAACTTTTTCCTTGGTGATACCCAGAATGCTGTGGAGGACGACGATGGAAACCCTCTTACTCCCGAGGAGCAGCAAAGAAAGAAGGAGGAGGATGACGCCGAAAAGAACAAAAAGAGAAGCTGGAAGAAGATTTTGCTCAATGTCGAGGACTAGAGGCTTCTTCCAGACAAGGTCAAGTAATGTTATGCACTTTAATAATTAATCAATGAGAGAATCTCAGTTATAACGATTTGGATCGGTTTGATCTTAGGTTCTGTTTCCATTGTACGCATTGTTGAATGGGTTAGTCGAATTTGAACGGAAATAATCCGGTATTCACCAGCACAGACAGTAGAAGCTTCTACGACACGGCATAGCGCCTGAAGCTGCACCAGAGGTGTTAGACAAATTCAACACGCTGTATGCACCTAGTTGATTTTGTAGCTGTCGGAAAATGGCTCCGGAGACTCCTCCCTCTTGTTGTCCCGAACCTGGAGATGCCGTATGGCAACAGCAACAACTATACTGGCCACCGCAGTGGCAATCATTGCCCATTTACCGTTAGTGAAGTATGGTGCCGTGGACGCCCCGTAGAAAAGAAGCAGCCACCAGGCATTGACAGCATTACTGAACATGTTCATGGACGCCAAAACCACTGCACGCTCTTCTAGATCATTGTAGCACACCACATTCGCCCAGGAGAAGAAGACTGGCTGGCCAGCATATGAAAATCCACTGAGGTAATGTGCCACAAAGACGTACCCAGCGGAAAGCGGCCTCACTAGGAGTAGTATCGAAGAAACGATCATCACCACGCCAATGAGTATGGCGGCTCTATAGTGGTGCCTGGCGTTTGTGGCGTCGATGTACCAGCAACATACAAAGTTGGCCAACACACCCACGGCATATACGCCCATAGGGAAGTGGTTTCTGTCCGCCACGGAATAATCGAAGTACTGGAGCCAAAGCGCAAAAAGCGAGTTTGTAGCGTACGACTCGTTTTCGCCGCCAAGCACCCAGAAGAACGAAAAGAGCCACCAGTGCCATCTGCTGACGACTCTCTTGAAGATGGACCAGTCAAACGCCGTTTTGGGCCGTTTCTTGAGCCTCAGACGAGCCAACATGCGCTCCTCCTCGCTGAAGTAGAAGGCCCGGCTCGTTTCAGGCGTGTCCGGAAAGCAGAAGAATCCGTAGATGGATATGGGGACAGTGATGAGAAAATCTACGATGAACAACCAGCGCCAGCCCGCCAACCCCGCCACGTCGTCCATGTTTTCGTAGATGGCGGCCTGCATTGTCAGCGAGAAAATGTTGCCTATGAGGCCCGACGACGTGAACACCGCTGTTCGTTTTCCTAGCTCAGTCTCGGTGTACCAGGAAGCCAACAAAAGGTGGCATCCACTGAAGGTCAGCGCCTCGAGCGTTGCCTGGAAAAACCGAATGGCACAGAGCGCCTTATAGTCGTGCACCCACGCCATGGCGAAGGTCAAGAACCCCCACGCTAGGGAGCAGAAGGAAAGCCATATTCTGGGACGAACTCGTAGTAATATCAAATTGTGGGGAATAAGCGCCACGATGTAGCCCACGCTGAAGCAGGTGTTGATGAGATTGAGCTCGTTGCCGTGCATGGCAAGGTCCTCCTTCATTCCACTGACATAAGCGTTACTCAAGTTGAGTCGGTCGAGGTAGTTGACCCAGTACAAGAGACAAGCGAAGGAAAGAACAAACCAGTCGATTTTCACAAGAAGCCGGGCCTCCACGGGATTAGAGGGTCGGGCACCCCACACTAGTTCGCGGGTTTTGCCAAGCATGGGGCAATGGCATGAGTTGTTGGAGTAGTAGGTAGTCGCGATCAGTTGATGATGAGATGGAGATGGGGTATTGGTATCTTTTTTGGAAAGATGATTTAGAATTTCTTGGTAGAGATTGATTGGAATTGGTTTAGATGAGACAATTGAATCTGATTGGTTGGACGCTTGGGTTTTGGATTACGCTGACGATGAGTCAGATTCTCTGGGTCACAGTTGAAGAATACTATATGAGCAGGTCGGGATGAAGCGAGACCCGTCGACTTATGATCTGGATAAGAAGCAATTGCTGCAAAGCTCATTTCCACTGATTGAGTGCTTAATCCTATCTGACTCAATCTTGTGAAGGTATCAGTTCTCTTCAGTAAAGTGAAAGTTGAAGGCTGCTGGGTTTGGCGTAGCAGGGTGGATTTGCCAAATACTCCATAAAGATCCTGGTCCAATTGGGCTGTAATAAGAAGACCTCTGGCAAGAAGTTCCAACGGATTATATGAAGCCACGAAGAAGAGAAAGACCGACTACTATGAATTGAATGTGATTCCAAATATTAAGATGGCCGCAAACCGGGACTAGCATTCAATGGGAGAAAATCGATAAGAATGGGCAAAAGAGCCGCAGGGTTTAAGAGTCTTAAGACTTAACATGATCTTGGAGTGCTTTGAGATATTTTAAGATTTTGAGATAATCTGAGTTACTCTTAGTCAGAAGGAACATAAGTGGTGCCGACTCCATTGATTCTCAGAGAACAGTTAATTCACTTGTTTTAAAATGCTGTTGAATCCGTTGGTGTTCTGAAGTTCAACCGGTGAATCCACTACTAACCTAACCTCCCTCCAAACCAACCAACTCCCAGCCAAACCTACAGTTACCTCTCGATACAAAAGCTATCATTCTGTTCAAAATTCACCCCGTACCTCCTTACCAGCTGTTTGTCGTTAATACCCCAGCATTGAAACCTCCCCCATAAAACCCAAGAACCTACTCCGTTCTCTGGGCATCAAACTTCATCACAGCATTCAACATCACCTCAAGACCCTCGTGGACCTGCTCAGGAGTGCTGTACTCCTCGGGATTGTGAGAAACACCGTCCCTGGAGGGAATGAAGATCATGGCAGTAGGACACTTCAAAGCAGTAAGACCGCTGTCGTGGCCGGCTCCACTGACAATGGGAAGAGTCTCTTCAGCACCAAAAAGCTCCTCGGCAGCGTCCTTGATGCACTTCTTGCACTTTTCGTCAAAATGCACCGCCTTCTGGTGAAGAAGCTCCTTGAGCTCATACTGCAACTTGACGCCGCTTTCCTGGGTAATACTGTCCATGGCAGCCTTGAACTCCTCAAACATTTTGCCGAGTTTGGTATCGTCTGGGTTCCGCATGTCACAAATAAACCGAACATCCTCTGGAATCACATTCACCACAGCAGGCACCAATTCCATGATTCCCACGCTACAAAGGCCGTCGTGCTTCACAGCAATTTCGTTACCCTTCACGACCATCTTAGAAGCCGCAAGAAGAGCATCGCTTCTGCTTCTCAATGGCGTGGTACCGGTATGCTGGGCTTTTCCTCTTACCTTGACTTCAAACCACCTGAGTGCCTGGATTCCCTGAACAAGGCCGATTTTCTTGTTGGACTCCTCCAAAATCGGGCCCTGCTCAATGTGGAGCTCGAAATGGGCCGCCAATGGATTGGCCTCGTACGAACACTCCACTTCACCTAGGTACTCGATTCTCTCCAATTCCTCTTTCACCGACACCGGTTCCTGATCGGTCACGCTCTTCAAGTTGTAGATGTTCTCCAATGTGTGGGTACCTGCCCAAACAGAGGACGACATCATGCTAACAGGGAATCTGGCTCCTTCTTCGTTGGTCCAGTCCACCACACATACTGGGTAGTTGGGCACGAAGTTGTTTTCCTTGAAAGTCCGCAAAACCTCGAGTCCCGTCAAAACACCCAAAACGCCATCATAACGCCCGCCTGTGGGCTGTGTATCCAAGTGGGAGCCCATGGCTGTGGGGTATCCGTTCTTCTTACCAGGGTAGATAGCAAAGATATTGCCCATCTTGTCGACTATGATCTTGCAGCCGAGTTTTTTGGTTTCCTCCACAAACCAGTCTCTCACCTTTTTGTCGAGATCAGACAAGGCGAGTCTACAGACGCCAGTCTCTGTTTCTTGAGTGCCCCATCTGCCTTTGGCACCAAAAAGGGCAGTTTCGTGGATGGCCGAAAGGAGACGGCCTGGTTTCACGGTCAAGCCAGAAGTGGCTCTGATAGAAGATGATGCAGTACTAGTTAAACTCATTTTTGGATGAAGGGGATTTGTGGGACCCTGGATCTTATATAGACCGGGGAGGTCTGTCTCGGGTTGCCATATGGGGTAATGCGTATCGCGTTCTGATAAGAGTCAAGATCACTATGGGGTACTAGTGATGCGGCAATCAGAGATGGGTTCAGGGTATTTGGGTTTGTTTTGGGGATTATTTTGGGATTTTAATATTGGTTTGGAAAATAAAAGTGAGTTTTGTTTTGGGGTGCTTTTGGAAACGGGGAGAGGTGGAAAGGTGGGATGTGTTTCTCGGAGTTCTCCATCAACACCGGAAAGATAAAGTTTGAGAATTTCGGGATAGTGAATTGGTTTTTAGAGACTAATTTGGGAAATGGAAGCTGGCTAGTGGCAGGGAAACGTCTGCTTTCCTAGAGCGGCGTGTTGGAGGATTCCATGGTTGGTCAGGCCTAATCCAGTTGAACTTTCGTCTTCTTTTCACTTTTTTTTTCTTTTTTGGATGAAAGCAGCAATATGAATAGAAGTAGGCCCCTTTGGTGTATTTACCGTCTTGGCCTAGTCGGTCGAGAAATGCTATCATTAGCTCAACTATGCTATCTAAGGGAGTGATCAGTTCACACAAACGGAGTGAGGTTTACGTTTCCTTGCTTTTGACACTTAGGTGAATGATTTCAAATCATTTCGTCTCATATATCCAGCTCCAAAAGCGTTCTGCCATGCCTCGATATCGAGCCTTTTCGCAGCCATTGAATGCTATATCTACAAGAGCTTATTGATAAACACATTTCCGTTTTTCATAACCTTAAGCCATAATTACCATTAAACAAATCCCACTATCTTTCAACTCAAGCGTGAACCGACGAAACGTAGCATATTAGTCGGAAATCATCAGACGACACCCCTACCATCTTTTCTTGTTTGGCTCTCTCAATCCAGGCCCTTCAAAAACCCTCCATTCGCTGAAATACGTCACCCTATGGTCCAGCCATCTAACGACATTCTTGCTGAGTTTTCAATGGACAGAATGACCACCCAAGATATTCAGCAAAGTTCTTCACACCATCTTGGAAGCCAGATCTGCTACCAATACCAGTACCACCTAACTTCACGACCAGGTCAAAACCGGAGACCAATTCCCAGAATGAGTCGACTGTACCCTGACTTCA
The DNA here is from genome assembly GCA_003708405.2 of Candidozyma heveicola. Taxonomy (NCBI): domain Eukaryota; kingdom Fungi; phylum Ascomycota; class Pichiomycetes; order Serinales; family Metschnikowiaceae; genus Candidozyma; species Candidozyma heveicola. The sequence goes on from PPOB02000006.1 coordinate 30,190, forward strand.
TCAACTATCACCATGGCACACTGCGGTCATGGCCTTCGTATCCAAAAGAAGGTCAAATGGCTCGTCTCCATCGTAAATCTCCCAGAGCCCCTGCAAGTAATTGTGCACCCGGTTGATAAGATGGGACCCCGAGCGAGTCATGAGCTTTTCTAGCGCCTCCATGAAAAACTGTCTATCGCTCTCGTTAGAGGCAGCACTTGCTCCAATGAAACTAGACCAAATTGGAACCACCACGTAGTCATGGGAGCCACTCACAATACGCCTAAGGGCGTCTATGCGTGGCTGTAAAACACACGCCTGTAAATCAGGATCAAGCATTTTCTGGAGAAGAATAATCAGCGTGTGGAGCATTGCCGTTGTCACCGTCAAAGTGTCGTAAAGCTGAACTGTAGGAGCATCAAGAGCCTCCAGAGTGAGAAGACTCGTTTCTGCAAGCTGGAGAAGCTCGGTGTGGAGGAGTTTTTGGTCTTCATCCAATGGGAGCTTTAGACGACACAGCCATGAAGCTTTGGCAGCAATCTGGAAAGACGTGATGGAAAGACGGCTCAGTCTGGGATCGTCGTAGTCCTTGCAAAGCTCAAAAAAGCGGTAGTAATGATCACAGAAAAGATCAAAGGGATCCGGAATGAGCCGCTCGATCTGTTCATCGTCACAGAACATAATCGTCAAACTGTAGTTGATCAAGAAATTCTCAATCATCGCCCGTTCAAGCGACGAAGCCAGCGCCAGGCTTTTGAGCACCTTCTTCATAAACAATTCGTAGGCAGCACTGAGGTGAACGGCACAGCGTGTAGCATTACCGTCCACTCCGGTGGGATCTCTAAGACTGAGAATCTGCAACACCTGAATGGCCAAAAAGAGCCACTCTTCGCTGCCCAAGACACCGTTCCGCATGGTTTTGATGAAAACAGTCAAAGCAGAACTGTACCGTTTTTGGGCCACGCCTCGAAACGCCGGGTCATCAAAGGCCACTAGTGAGGCTCCACAGGCTATGGACATCTGCCGTAAAAGATCCAGCTTTTCGGATACAGAATGTACAAGGCTCAGTGTGGGCACCTTATGGTTGTAATGCGGCTGCGCCAAAGACGGAAGGAACCGCTGGACAAACTGCACTAGAAACATGCTGTCGATATGGATAGATGGAGATCCCGAAGGTCCCAAGAGAGGCGGAGCAACCTGGGCCAATGCGTTTTCAGAATCCACCGGCAGCGGCGGATTTTCAATCTTTTTCACCTTTTCAACCAGATCTGGATACTGGCACTCGAGGTTCCGCCGCACACAGTTTGAACATTTATCTCTGGACTCGTCACACTTGATTTTGCGCCGTTTGCAGCTGAAACATCCCTTGGAGGACCGTTTGTATGCTTTCTGTGGTTTTCTCTGTATAATTTTGTGTGCCTTTACCTGGAGCACGCCCTGGTACTCCTTGTATCCCATGTGGAGAAGTAGTAGGAGAGTGTTGATGTGAGCTCGGGTTACCGGATTGGGCAGGTAGTAGGCGAAGCCTTGGCTCCACATGACGAGCCAAATTCCGTGCTTATTTGGTGAACATGTAATGGATTATTAGAAGGAGGAAGTTTTAGTGGTTGTAGGTGAAGCCGTTTGCGTTATATGCGGGTGTGAATTCCGCTTTCTTTTGTGAGAGGAGTGCCCAATGTAGGATGGACAACCAGGGGTTTTGAGATCATGGGACTCTTGTAGCAAGATATGTCTAGTACTGTGATTTGTCAGACTTGAAAGATTTTTCTGGCTTCTGAATCGCCTAGTTTTGTGGCAACAATTGAGCGACTGTGAATGGCACAATAGAGCCAATTCTCAGTAAGTGCAGAAATGCCTCTAGATGAGCTTAGTAGCTTCGACCGAGGCAAATTTGAAAACAAGTAGCACTTCTTGTGAGCTTTCAGCGTACAAAACGATGACTCCAAAGACGGCACCCATAAACTGACAATGTGTCTTCTAGGTTTCTAAAAGTAGCGCTATTTAGACTGGATCCAGCAAAACTGAAAATAGCCGTCTTGTACAATTGGCTTTCTTCTCTTTTGGAATCATCAATTGCAACTCGTTTAATATCCTATTCTCACGTCTGTACGAGGGAGTCCCCCAGATGAACCATACCAGGTTTTCTGGGTATCTCAAACAAGAATACACTGGTTTTTCAGGCGAGTCTCTGGAGTACACACGCCATAGACATATTCTAGCTCAAATCGTGGAATCTTCGTGTAGATCAGAGGCACAACTCCCCTAAAAGCATCAGTGACGGGCATTTCACAACTACTGACACCACTGTATTTGAAGGAGTCCAATACATAGGGACCTAAAGGTGAAGATACAAGTTAGTTGGAGATAGTGAAACTTTCCAGTGAAAGCTGATAATCAAGAACAGCAGTCAAAGCGCTTTTACACTTGCTCTTACTAAGACGCTAGTTCTAGCGGATCGGCCCGTATCCAGAAATTCCATACTACTCTTCCGAACCCCCGATAAACCGAGTTTGATAGACAGAAAAGCGTAGAAAAAGCTGTCAGCTGGCTGTCAAAGAGGTTTTTACCCATTCAGAAAAATACTCATCCAGAGGTGCCATGTCGGCTAATTGTGCACTTTTCCGAGACCCATTGAAACCACCCCAAAGCGCCGAGTCTGCCAAATTTGCCAAATTTGCCCATCCCTGCCTTTTGGAGGCACAATTCGGACTTTGTTAAATGAATTGTTAAAAAAGAAAAGAATAGGCCACCTCTCAGCCCACAATCTTAACGCCTATGCTACGATTTTCTCTATCGGACCACACAAATGAGCTCGAAATCGGGCTCGAATTATAAAATCATCATAAACACTCCGATTTGAACCTACTCATTCTATTTTCCCTATTTTCTTTCCTTTTCGACGGAGAAACTTTTCAGTGGACATTGGCCCCCAGCTCGCTTAAATTCCATTGGACCCTTTCCCCAATATAGGAGATAGCGCCTCAGTTGGACTACGAACATTCTGGCCAGACATGCAGAACTGCCCAAAACCGTCCAAACGCTTTTTTTCTCTATTTCTGAATAAATCCATTGCCCTGCTAGTCACTAATTTTTTTTCCCATTGACCTAAAACTCGGCTCATGTCCTCCACACTATTCTTGCTCACCCTGTGGCACGAAAATGCGGCTCAATCCGCGATTGATAACCACAGTAACTACTCTTCTTCATGGATTTAGAGAAAGATTACATAGTTGCCACGCGTCGGCAGGGCCCCGTGCGTCGGATTTTGAAGCTCACCATCGTCGCTTTGGCTTTGGTGGTTTGCCTTGTCAAACTTGACTTTTTTTTCTTCACCGTCGAGAAAATCGAACACCCTAAGGAGATCGTTTTGGATGCTTTGAAGGAGAACTACGCCCGCAACTGGCTGTACACTTATGCGTCCGAGAAACACTTGGCTGGAACGAACTACGGTCTCGTGGAATTCACCAGAAAGAAGTTCGAGGAGTATGGCGCCAAGGCCACTGTGGACGATTACGATGTTTACTTGAGTTACCCTGAGGACCACGCCTTGCACCTTTTGGACAAGCACGATAAGGTCGAGTACACGGCTCCGTTGAAGGAGGACGCTTTTGAGGAGGACTTCACCACCGTGAACGACACCATTCCCACGTTTTTGGGCTATGGCGCCAACGGCAACGTCACCGCCAATTACGTCTACGTGAACTACGGCCTGACTGAAGATTTCGCCTGGTTGAAGGAAAATGGCATTTCTGTTGAGGGCAAGATCGCCGTGGCTCGTTATGGCCACATTTTCCGTGGTCTCAAGGTCAAGTTTGCCCAGGAACACGGGGCTGTGGGCGTTTTGCTTTATACCGATCCCGCCGACGATGGCGAGGTTGTTCCTGCCAACGGCTACAAGCAATACCCTGAAGGCCCCGCTCGTGCTGAAAGCGCGGTGCAAAGAGGCAGTGTTCAGTTCTTGGGCGGTGTAGGTGCCCAACCAGGCGACCCTACAACACCAGGCTACTCCTCCAAAAAGGGCGCTGAGAGACAAGATCCTCACAACAGCATTGGCAAAATCCCTGTTCTTCCCATCTCGTACAGAGACGTGAGACCTATCTTGGCTAAGCTCAACGGCCACGGCAAGAAGGCGCCTAAGGCATGGAAAGGCGGCTTGGACGACTTCGAATACACCACAGGCCCCAACCCTGAGGCGTCTTTGAACTTGTACAGTAAGCAGACTTTCAAGATCACGCCTATTTGGAACGTGTACGGTGAGTTTGAGGGCGAGAACAAGAACGAGGCCATTTTGATTGGTAACCACCGTGACGCCTGGATCAAGGGCGGTGCCGGTGATCCCAACTCGGGCACTGCTGTCCTTCTCGAGATTGCTAGAGCACTTGGCCAGCTTCAAGACTCTGGTTACAAGTTCAAGAGAAGTATCATCTTGCAAAACTGGGATGGTGAGGAGTACGGCCTCATTGGCTCTACCGAATATGGCGAGTACGCTGCTAAGAAGTTGCAGAAGGACGTTGTGGCTTACTTGAACGTGGACGTTGGTGTCCAAGGCAAGTTCTTGCAATTGAGCTCTTCTCCTGTGTTGAACAAGGTGTTGAGAAAGGTGGCCCTGTGGTTGCCATATCCTGGCAAGGATGCCGGCACTTTGTACGATCACTACAAGAAGGAGGCTGGTGACCGCATTATCAACTTGGGCTCTGGCTCTGACTACACCGTGTTCTTGGAGCACTTGGGTATCCCTTCTGCTGATATTGGCTTCAAGAGCGGCCCCAAGGACCCTATCTACCAGTATCACTCCAACTACGACTCGTTCCACTGGATGGAAAAGTACGGTGACAAGGGCTTTGTGTTCCACAACTTGGCTGCCAAGTACATTTCTCTTGTTGCTTTGGAATTGTCCAAGCATAAAGTTATTGAATTTTCGTTGAACGACTACGCTAAGGATTTGCTCAAATATTTCCAGCAAGTCAAGGAAATTGTGCCTAAGAAGTGGCTCGACAAGCAAGTGCCCCACCATGCGTTGGCCCATTATATTGCCAACGAGCGCGAGGTGGTTGAGGCCATTTATTTCTCTACGCAAGGTTATTACACCGATAGAAGGATTTTTGCTTTTGAGGAGTTCTTGGAGCCTTACCAGTGCCCACACATCCAGAGAATGACGATGATGGACACCCTGCACCAAAAGAAAGCCAACTTTGGCGATATTTTGAAGCATACCGAGCACCAGTTGGAGAACTTGGAGAAGGATGCTTTGTTGTTCGACACTGAGAGTATTAGCTTGCAGGAGCGTCACGAAAACAGAGATCGTTTGCACTGGTGGCAGAGAATCAAGCTCCATTTCGAGATCAAGCACCACAACAAACTCATTCAGTACTTTGAGAGAAACTTCTTATATGCGCACGGTCTTCATGAGAGACCTTGGTTCAAGCACATTGTGTTTGCCTCTGGTCGTTTGACTGGTTATGCTGGTCAGACCTGGCCTGGAATCAGAGAGGCCATTGAAGACGAGGACTTTGAGAGAACGGTTAAGTGGCTTGGTATTGCTGCAAAGGCAGCGAAAAGAACTGGAGCCGGCTTGTCCGTTGAGTAAGGACGCTTTTGGAAAAGCGGTTTCTGAAGCATCTGGTTTATGACGTAAAACTACTGTTTAGTCTGCTGAATAAATGTGACGCTTGAATTATGACGTTGTGTAGTGATCCGATAGCTCTGCAGGCGGCCCAAAGAGGAAAACATATTACAATTCTCAAACGCTCAGTGTGGCCCAAAACGGCAATAGGTAAACAGAAGCCTCGCTTAACATCCAACCTGCTGCATCTCAATCGAAGGGTTTATAAGACGTCAGAATCCTCAACCTCGTGCCGCTAAACTGACATGTCTCTTTCCCCGCTTTTCGTGGCTCCAGCGTTGATGCCCATGGTTTTCGCCGCCAACTTGGGTGGTTTTGATAATGTCGGTGGTTCAGGCGAAACCACTGCCAAAGAAAACGAGAACCAGAACACAGCAAATACTAAGGCTGACACAGCCACTGCACAAGCCAACACAGCCAACACTGCAGCCACTGCAGCCACTGCAGCCACAAATACTGCCAACACATTAGCCACAAACACCGCTAATACTGCCAACACTGCAACTGAACCTAATACTGCTAATACGGCTCAGACCCAAACTGCCAACACGGCTCAGACCGAAACCGCCAACACGGCTCAAACCGAAACTGCCAATACTCAAACTGCCAACACTGGCACCGCCACAGGCACGCTTGACACCAGACTTGAGAGCACGGTTCAAACAGAGACTCCTTCTGAAACATCCATCCAAACCACAGGAGGGTCTGCAACTTTCAACAAGTGGGGCTTCACAGGATCACAGTCCCGCTGGGAGGCCGAGGCTGTCACTTCAGGCGCTTCTGCTTCAGAGTCTCTCTCCAACTCCAACTCCAATTCGCACACACCCAGTATTCTGGGAAACAAGACTTCTGGTGCTATGAGAGTCGGAGGAGCGGTAGAAGTCAACTGGAAAATGTCCGCCATTATTGGCGCCATTGCCGCCTTGACATTAGGACTCCACACCCTCTGAGGGTAGCATTTTAGGTTAGATAAATCCACGGTTCATTTGGTCCATGAGCGTGCGCTCATATTTACCATGTAGTTCGTTGAGACGAAGAAGGAGCCCGGCACAGATACTCTTGACTTTCTCGTCTATAAGCGATTCCCAAACACTGGTGAAAAAGTCTTGTACGGCGGCCAAACCGGTCAGCATCTCTGAGATAAGAATATTGTCGTCCACAACGTCCATCACTAAAAGAACTCCAGTGCACAAGCTTTCTATGACAGGAAGCTGCTCAGAATCAAGCACCGGTATTATCAGCACAAGCAAAGCAAGATATTCGCGTGCCATATCTGGAAGATCCAATGCAGACGGGTAGGCAGCGTGGAGAATCAATGAAAGCGTTTTTAGGTAGTGTGCTGTGAGTACTGGGGTATAAGCACCAATATTGATTCCGCCACTTTCCCACCAGACGTTGATTAGTGGGAAGAAGAACACTTTACCCACAGACTTGTTAAATGCGTTGAGAGCGTCCTTCGTTACAAGAGGACTGGAGGTTTGGGGCTTTTTCTTGAGGGAAGCAGAAACACGAAGAATCCGACCTCCTGCGAGCTCATCCTTTGCATCCTCGGCTGCTTCGCCCATTAGCTGGTTCTGAATCTCATTTTCGATCGCCAGACTGCCGTATTCTTGGATATTTCCCTCTGCAGCCAAGTATTGCTTGTGGAGTGCTTCCGGAAGCATCTGGGTAGGAAAGCTCTCTTTTGAGTGGCTCAGAGCGACAACATCGTCCTTGTATCCTCGTAGTTCTCGAGCTGCAAGTGACATGGAGGATAGAAGGCAGATGCGCTGTTGTAGAGAGTAGTCGCCGGTGAGAAGCAAATGACATAGGTGGGTGGTCAGAGGGGGGTGACTAACCAAAACGGCGATCATGCCATTGAGTTTCTGAGACTCGAAGGTTGACTCTTCATAGAAATTCGTCATTCCCGCTAACTTGGTGAGGAGCTCCTCCGCATAGAAGGCTACTTCGTCACCAAAGCCTTTCTTTTGTCTGATTAGGGTAGGCGCTGTTTTGAGAGCAATCAGAATCTTTTCGTATGCCTGGGGCGCCTTAGTATCCGTCAGAAGATAGGCGAGTAGATCACGAATGTAGATGGGCAGCTGGACTTTCGGAGCATTTGCTAGGGTCGGGTCGTCCTCCTCGTCGCTCATTATATCGTCTTCTGGCTCCCTGGTGAGAGACAGTTTGAATGCTTTTTCGAGCTCGTCAATTTCAGGCTCTGGTGATTCGATTTGCGGGGCCTGGATCTGAGCCCAAGCATCCTTTTGAACCATAGGGGGAAACAACCCCACCGGTTCAGGGAAAGCCACCCCTAGTGAAGAGCCACCCATATTGAAAATACGCTCGTGCTGAGCAAGCTCACACACCTTATCGGCAAAGTAAACCCCAAGGCTTCTGACCCTCTCGGAGATTGCCTGTAACCTCGTGGATATGGCGTCTATAAATGGTTTTTGTCCGAGAAGGTCTTTCAAGCTGTCCTTAGGCACCAAGGCACACAAGCTGACTAGTAGATGAGTACGGAATCCCTGTGTGACGATGGGTTCGCCCTTCATGTGTATAGCGTTGCCCCAGACCAGGAGCGTTTTGTAAACCAAAGATAGGTAATTTGCATCGTCGAGGCCAGATCTAGCCAAATGGGCCGCCAACGAGTTCACCGCATAGCTGGACCGGCCTATCACAGACTCCATCATTATGCTGTCCCACATAGCCTGGTCAAAGCAGTTGTTTGTGAGCGTATAGAGGGCAGGAACGAGGTCTAGTGAGTCTTTGCGAAGATAGGCGCTCTGAGCGAACAGGAGAAACCGAAGCAACATGTTTTTCCGTTCGAATCGTTTCATTTCCAGTACACATCCTCGAAGGAAGCCGGCGTGTTCTGGCGAAAACATGGTATCGAAGAACTGGAAAGTGGTACCCTGGTTCACGTTCTGGAGCGAGTGGACCAATGAAACGACCACTTTAGCATCGCAGGAAGCGTACACTGAGAGCAATTCGTGGCAGAGGTACGCCGCATAGACGCCCAGGTCCCGGCAAACCCTGGGCACAAAAACCTCATTGAGCTTATAGTCAGCTTCTCTGAGCACGGTGTAGCATTTGCCCTTAAAAAGCAAACGGTCCACCTCCTTAATTTCAAGACTCGGCCGTCCCGGCACCAATTGGGCTAGGAGCCCCGGCTGAAGCACTTTATCCAAAAGCCGGGTATGACAGTTCACTGCCAGAAGCACATCCAACAGAGTATCTGCCTTCAGGCGAAGCAACATTTCGATTTTTCCAAGCAAATTTCCGAGTCCCACGGTCGAGCGGAACGCCACCGCCACGACCTCTTGCGTGGGAGCGGTCAAATGGCGGTAAACCTCCGGAACAGTGAATTTGAGTAAAGCGATCACCACCTCTAGCTGTTCCTTCTGGGACGGATTTCCTTCCAAGTACGGATTTAAAAGAGCAGACAATTCGCCCGCCAGCGGCTTATCCCGAAGCCTGGCTGCAAGCTGCAGGGCCGCAGAGGAGTCCATGGTAAAGCAGATCTAGTACTGAAAGCTGGAGTAGTGAGAACCCATATGGAGGCGAGCATCAACACTGCGAATTTGCAACTACTACTACTCGATGAGGTCGGCTTTTGCCAAGCAAACCGCCTCGATGCAAGCGGTTCTCCGCGAGGTGCTCGACGCGTATTTTTCCACCACCAAGTTTAATTTCACCAGAGACACTCACATCGCCGCTTTGCGGGAGTCCATGGAGATTGTCTACCTCAGAAAACGCCCATTGGTGTGTATCGACATAGAGGCGTTTGAACGCAACACGTCGCGTGTCACCGAGGTCGGCGTGGCCATTTACGATCCAGAACTGCAACAGCTTCTGATGCAGCCTGCGATAAAGACGCTCCACATCATCATCAAGGAAAACAAACAGCTCATGAACCTGCGCTTTGTGCCCAACAAGAAGTTCGAGTTCAACGGCGGCTGCTCGTACGAGCTTCTGATGCTGCAGCTGCGGGACTTTCTCGCCAAGCTCTTCAACCACTACCTTGTTGACTGTCGAGGCAGTCTAGTGGGGCACAATGTGGATGGAGACATCAAGTGGATCCAGGGCATGGGGGTCAAGTTCAAGTCGCCTTCTGTGGTCGACACCATGCGTCTTTTCGGCTATTCCCGGTCCAAGGGCGCCACGCTTCGTGGCATTTTGAGAACCATGGGCATTCCTCATGCCAACTTACACAACGCTGCCAACGACGCGTATTACACGTTGATTGCGTCGTTTGCGCTCTGTGATCCGCAGCAGCGTGAGCGGTTTAACTTGGACAACTACTTGAAGGTCCACCCCAGCAATCTTTCGAAGAAATTGCAAGATGCCGAGAAGAAGAAAGACAAGTTTCTGGACAAAGCGCTCTTGGAGCAAAACACGCCGCTGTTTGAGGAATTCATGGCCTCGAGCCTGTGGTTCAACAGCAAGATAGAGCTGTCCAGCTCGGTTTACGACCGTGTTGCTGAGGAGGCAGAAGCCGCTCGAAGGGTCGCCGAAAAAGCTGCTGAAAAGGCTGCTTTACAGGCAGCGAACTCTAACGGGGATGCTGCGCCCGACGTGAAGATTCCAAGAGTCGGCCTTGTGAGAGTGATCGAAGAGGAGGTTATAACCAGGGAAGGGGAGTGAAGCGTGGGTCCGTTGGCATGATGTGGAAGACTAGCCTTTGAGGAAATGTGACGGTTCATGGTGTCTTTTGAGAAATATAAGAAAGTCAGGGAAAAGATACAGAGTCCCGGAACGATCTCGAAATCTCAGAAAGTCAGGGAAAAGATACGAAGTCCCGGAACGATCTCGAAATCTCAGAAATTCAGGGTCCTGCCCTTTCACTCATGCAACTCTTCCCAGACCAGCCATCTCTTCAAACTAACGAACTCGTCTACATGCCAGCCGCCCATCGTAGACGGCAAAAATAGAAAACACCGTAAATATTATCCGTAATGAAATTCGTTATGACGTTCGCTTACTCCAACATTCCTCACTACAAACCTACTACAACATTTCGCACCCACATCTCAACTATCATGGCTCCAAGGTAAGTCCCACAAAACGCATCCAAAACATCACTAACAAAACCAGCAAAGCCGCTTCCACCTCCATCAAGAAAAGCGCCAAAAAAGCCGCCAAAGAACCCGTCTTTCAGTACCCCAGGGTCGAGTGCAAGTTCAAGTTTGGTGCCCATGTATCTGTGGCCGGAGGCGTTTCCAAGGCTGTAACCAATGCCATGAACATCGGGGCCAACTCGTTTGCCCTATTCTTGAAAAACCCCAACCGCTGGGTGGCTCCCGAAATGAAGGAAACGGAGATAGCTGAGTTTAAGAATCTATGTGAGAAATACGGCTACAACCCACGGACAGACGTGTTGCCCCACGGGTCGTACCTTATAAACATGGCGAATCCCGACGACGAAAAGTCGGAAAAAGCGTTTCTCTCTTTCGTGGACGACTTGAAGCGCTGTGAAAAGCTCGACATTGGTCTCTACAACTTCCACCCTGGATCCAGTCTAGACGGAGACCACAAGGCAGCGCTCCAGAAGCTCGCCAAGAACATCAACAGGGCCATTGCCGAAACGCTGTTTGTGAAAATCGTCATTGAAAACATGGCGGGCCACGGCAACTTGATAGGTTCCAACCTCCAGGATATCAGAGACGTCATTGACATGGTTGAAGACAAGTCCCGAGTCGGTGTGTGCATTGACACGTGCCATTCGTTTGCCGCTGGCTACGATATCAGCGACGAGTCCAAATTCAGAGATTTCTGGGACACCTACGACAAAATCATCGGATTTGACTTTTTGAGTGCCATTCACTTGAATGACTCCAAGGCGCCTCTTGGTGCAAACAGGGACTTACACCAGAAGTTGGGTTACGGCTTCTTGGGGCTTGAGGCGTTTAGGGTGATTGCCAACGAACCGAGAATCCAGGGTCTTCCGATTATTTTGGAGACTCCGGTAGGTAAAGACGACTCGGTGTATGGAGAGGAAATCAAGCTCTTGGAGTGGCTACAGGATAAGAAACCCACAGATGAGGAGGTGACACAGAGGCTTGAAGAGCTTAGCAAGCTCGGGGCGACGGAGCGTGCTGAACAGTTAAAGAAATTCGAGACCAAAACCGCCAAGAAGAAGAGGGCTGCTGAAAAGGACATTTCGCTGCTTTTGAGCAAGAAAAAGAAGAAGGAGCCAAAACAGGATAAGGACGAGGCGGAGGAGACCAATGGGGAGGTGAAGGAGGAGGTAAAAGAGGAGCTCAAAGAGTGATGGTGAAGGGATAGGAGTATAGTAATGAAGGAGAACAGGATTGTGGTAGAAGTGTCAGGGATTTAGAGCAATTCGGAGAAGTCAGCAAATTCAGGAGTAGGAGTTATCGTAGTAATGTCTGAAAATTTTTATTTTTCTGTTGGTTTGGAGTTGGTGTATTCGAATGTTGAGGTTCTTGATTTCCATAGATATGGCTGCGAAATGAGAAAAACTAAAAGACTTGTAGCTCTACGGAACACTTGCAAAATTCAGAGATAATTAAAAAATCAGAACTGGGACTATTTTGATTGAGTTTAGCATCAGGGCACCAAGGAAATGGAAATATTGGCCACGAGAGCTTCAGAATACTATCGGTCAAGACAGCGAGCCATAGCCCAGGATGAAGCAAAGTTTGAGATTCCAGAAAACTTCAAGAAAAAAAAAAAAAAGGAGACAGGTATTGAAGGAGAAGGAAGAAACAACTTAAAGGAAAAAGAGTTCGAAGAAGAGGAGTCTTTTTGTCTTGTCAAATATCGTGTTGAGTACACAACAACTATTGAGTCGTTGATACCTGTCAACGAATCTGATGATCATGAAGGAGGGGAGTTTACGGGCTATTTCAACCGAACGGACTGTTTTAGGCAGATAGAAAAAAAAAAAAAGAGAAAAAAGAAAAAAACTAAAACTAATTTATCTTTCAAGGAGACTCTCACTATGGAGATGGTATTCACAGAGCAATAGAAGGCTCTGAAGGAGAACACCAATGGTCGAAGGTTGAAGTTGCATGAACCAGTCAAACTATGCAGAAAACGATAGATGATGAATCTTAATTATAAAATACAAAACGGAGGCTCTATCTTGCTTTCTGAATAGGGTATGGCTTGACCCACCAAACAAGGCAGCACAAAACGCCAGAATCACACTTAATTCCGTAATCCTCTTTCAAGCAAATCCATCCAAGTAACCTCTCTTTTTATCTAAAACCTGATTTCACCGTTTCCATCGTTTTCACCTATCCTTCTTCCTCGCATTACTCCTCACATTCCACCCACCACACCAAAACCCCGCTACAAACGCACTTCCCATCACAGAATCCCATCACATATCTCCCCTTCCAGTCATCAATACCGTGAACTCTCATTCTCCCTTTTCAAGCGTGCCAGATATTGGGCCTTGGGGTGAAGTCCACGTGACCGGCATGCGATCTCAGTAGGAAAACATCAAGGAAAAAACTGCAACATCAACACCCCAGTCTCATTCAACCCAGGCAATTGCGATGTTTGGACGGCCGAATTCGGGGTTTGGAGGCTTCAGCAGCACAGCCAACAACCTGGCTTCTCCATTTCTGTCAAATAACACCAACACAAACACAACTTCCCCGTTTGGCCAAAGCACCAATACTGGTAGTGCCTTTGGCTCAGGATCCGGCGGTGGAGGCTTGTTTGGCGCTAGCAACAACAACACAGGCAGTGCTTTCGGTGGTTCGGGCAATTCTGCGTTCGGATCAACCAACAACAACACGGGAGGAGGCGCCTTTGGCTCCTCAAACTCAGGCTTTGGTTCCTCTGGTGTATCTGCTTTTGGAAGCAACACTAACAACACCACACAGAGCAACGCCTCTCCTTTCGGCGGCAGCAGCAATACGGGAGGTGGAGCATTTGGTAGCAGTAACACTGGCGGAGGTGGTCTTTTTGGCAGTAGTGCTAATAAACCTTTCGGATCTAGTTTTGGCACTCCACAAAATAACTCCGTGTCGCCATTTGGCGGCGCTGCATCCACTTCAGGTTTTGGTGCTGGCGCTTCCAACGAAAATAACGGTACCGCCGTGAAGCCATTCACGCCTTTCCAAGAGAAGGACACATCAGGAACCAACATGTACCAGAATGTTTCCAACATGCCCGAATACAGCAATTTCTCTTTTGAGGAGTTGCGTCTCAAAGATTACGAGCAGGGCAGACGCTACGGTACTGGTAATACTGGCACTAATACGGGTACAGGTTTCGGCGGGGCTCAACAGCTGAGTGGCTTTGGCTTCGGCGGTAACACAGGCAATACCGGTTCTGCTTTTGGCGGAGGTACCTCCGCTTTCGGCTCCAACAACACGGGAACCTCAGCCTTTGGCCAGAGCAACACGGGTACTTCTGCTTTTGGTCAAAGTTCTGGAGGTTTTGGCCAGAACAACAACGCTGCCAGTAACAGCTCGCCCTTCGGTGGCAACACCGGTACCTCTGCATTCGGCGGTGGCGGCTCTAGTGCCTTTGGCGGAGGCTCTTCCGCTTTCAACAAGCCCTCAGGCTTCGGCGGGGGCTCAGCATTTGGCCAGAACAACAACAACAACAATTCCAGCGTCTTTGGCTCGAACAATAACCAGTCTGCGTTCGGCAGCGGCAACACGGGCTCTGCGTTTGGCGCCAGTAACAATGCCAACACAGGCTCGCCTTTTGGAGGTAACAACACTGGTTTGGGAGGTTCAGGCGGTTTCGGCTCGAGCAATACCGGAGGTGGCCTTTTTGGCTCCAACAACAAGCCCAGCACAGGTTTTGGTGGTGCTTCTCTGGGATTTGGCCAGAACAACAACACCAACAACTTCTCCTCTGGAGGCGGTCTTTTCGGTAGTGGAGGCGGCTCTGCGTTTGGCAAGCCTGCTACCGGAGGCGGACTCTTTGGCTCACAAAACAACAATAACAACCAGAGTTCTGGCTTTGGCCAGTCCAACACCGGCGGTGGGCTTTTTGGCCTGAACAACCAACAATCAGGTAACACTGGCGGTGGACTCTTCGGCCTGAACAATCAACAGTCAGGCAATACCGGCGGTGGGTTGTTTGGAAGCAGCAACCAAAACAACCAGAACACTGGAGGTGGTCTTTTTGGCAGCAACAACCAGACCAATCAAAACACCGGTGGAGGTCTCTTTGGTTCCAAACCAGCAGGCCAGACTGGAGGCGGACTTTTTGGTAGTCTGAACAACACTGGATCGACTGGTTTTGGTGCCCAAAATAATACCAACGCCGGTGGTTTTGGCAGCAAGCCTGGTCTCGGTGGCGGCGGTGGATTGTTTGGCTCCAACAATAATACATCTACAGGTACTGGTGGAGGATTATTTGGTCTGAACAACAACACCCAAAGTACTGCTCCTAGCGGCGGCCTCTTCGGTGGAAGCAACAACAACACTGCAGGTGCTGCGGGCGGCTCTAATACTTCTGGTGGCCTTTTCAACAAACCTTCTACAACTTTCGGTGGTCTGACTGGAGGCGGTTTGTTCGGCCTGAACAACACAACGCAGCAGAACAACACTAATACCAACTCCGGTGGTCTTTTCGGCGGTGGATCCTTGCTCGGCGGCCAGCAACAACAGCAGCAAAATCAAAACCAGAACCAGGGTCAGCAGAGTCTCATCAATATTGGCTCACAAAACCCATACGGCAACAACAAATTGTTCCAGAGCATACAGGGCCAAAACCAGAATGTCAGTGGCCAGGCCGAGGCTCCCTTGGCTATCGCTGTGCATCCACCAGAGAAGAAACGTGTCACACTCTTGACAGCCCACAAGGTGGCTCCACTCTTCGCTGCTAAAAAGAAGGGTAGAATCTCTTCGGTAGGAGACAGCGTCTTGACAAGTGACCCCGTTTTGAACCACGAGAAGAAGAGAAAGGATATCTTCAACGATGATGTGGACAAGGCGATCATGTCGTCCGACATCTTTGCCCCCAAAAACGACTACAGGAAGTTGGTGTTGAACGGCAGTAAGAACGGCAACACCAATTTGCTCACATACAAGGAAACCAATAGCAGACCGCAACAAGTTTCGTTCACTGTGGAAAACGACCACAAGCAGATTGAAACCGCCGAGACGAAGCCAGAGTTGGTGGAGCAAGAAGAAGTCGACGAGGATGGCTACTACATGGTGCCATCGTTATCTGAGCTCAAAAAGAAGCCGCTCGGGGAGTTGAGAAAGATCGAGAACTTCAAAGTGGGCAGAAAACATTACGGTGAAGTGACATTCCTCGCACCAGTGGACCTCTCGTCGTTCAACCTCGACGAAATCTACGGCAATATCATTGTTTTCGGACCCCGGAACTTGATTATGTACCCTGACGACGATGAGCCCAAGCAAGGCGAAGGGTTGAACGTCCCAGCAAAGGTGATGCTAGAAGGGTGCTACCCACTCAACGAGAAGACCAGGTTGTCGATCTTGGACCCCAAGGACGAGATTGTGAAAAAGCACATTGAAAATTTGAAGTCACTTCCGGACATGACGTTCAAGGACTACGATGCCACGACCGGAAACTGGACGTTCACGTTCGAGCATGTCTAAATGCATAGTTTATAGAAGTTAGGTAGATTTACGATTGGGACCGACACGTTAATATGGTGCGCATCACCATCACCAAAGCGCGTT
Source organism: Candidozyma heveicola (assembly GCA_003708405.2). Classification (NCBI taxonomy): domain Eukaryota; kingdom Fungi; phylum Ascomycota; class Pichiomycetes; order Serinales; family Metschnikowiaceae; genus Candidozyma; species Candidozyma heveicola. The sequence continues at coordinate 46,423 of PPOB02000006.1, forward strand.
TCTTCAGTACCACCATGGGTGTCAAAGGTATGAAGCAAAGAACTCACAAAAGTGTATATATTGAAAGCATTTTCTAACAGCAGATCTTAATCAGCTTGTCAAGGAGCATGCGCCAGAGGCGTTTAAGGAGCTCACCTTGAAAACGCTTTTCGGTAGAAAAGTCGCTATCGATGCCTCCATGTGCTTATACCAGTACCTTATAGCTGTTAGACAGCAGGATGGCCAGCAATTGACCTCGGAAGATGGAGAGACAACGTCTCATTTGCTGGGAATGTTCTATAGAACCATCAGGATGGTGGAAAATGGCTTGAAGCCCATGTACGTTTTCGACGGTAAACCGCCAGTTTTAAAGGGAGGCGAGTTGGAAAAGAGAATGGTGAGAAAAGCAGAGGCCCAGAACAAGCTTGAAGAACTCAAAGAAACAGGCACGGTCGAGGAGCTTCTCAAGCACGAAAAGAGAACCGTGAGGGCCTCTAGACAGCAGAACGAGGAGGCCCAAAAACTCCTCAAGCTCATGGGAATTCCATATATGGTGGCTCCCAGTGAAGCAGAGGCCCAGTGTGCGGCGCTAGCGAAGGGTGGTAAAGTGTTTGCTGCTGCCTCGGAAGATATGGATACTTTGTGCTACGAGCCTCCTTTCCTCTTGAGACATTTGACGGTGGCCGAGGCACGTAAAATGCCAATTGACCAGCTTGAGTATCTGGAGGTGCTCAAGGGCATGGGAATGGACCGTCTGACGTTTGTGGATTTGTGTATATTGCTTGGGTGTGACTACTGTGAGACCATCAAGGGTGTGGGTCCTGTGACCGCTTATAAGCTTATCAAGGAGCACGGCTCGTTGGAGAATATTGTTAAGTGGATTGAGGCAAACCCCGACAAGACCAAGTACAAAATTCCTGAGAACTGGCCCTGGGCCGAAGCCAAGGAGTTGTTCATGAACCCCGACATCACCCAGGTGACCAATGCAGAAGAGGTGAACGTCAAGTGGGAGGAGCCCGACGTGGACGGGCTTGTGGAGTTCATGGTTCAGCAGAAGGGCTTCAATGAGGACAGAATCAGAAGTGGTGCCGAGAAGCTCAAGAAATCATTGAAGGGAGGCACCCAGGGCCGCCTTGATGGTTTCTTCACCGTGGTCAAGCTGGCGCCAGCCAAAAGAAAAGCAGACGATAAGGGCAAGGGCAAGGGCAAAGGCACAAAGAAGGCTAAGCGATAATAGGACACTGGAATCAGTTATACTGGAAGTCGAGAACGTTGCAGTAATAACGGAAGCTGATTTAAATCGATTGGGCTATATCTGGAAGTCGAGCCAACACCGTAAAGCTGAATTGGAGCTGATTCGTGAAACCTATCACTTGGCTCAACGCTGCAAGGAACGTGATACCACCTACATAGCCAGAGCACAGCTCCTCAATGTGTATATTAACCGACCTACTCCTTCGAAGAGGGCTTCTTTTTCTCAGCCTCCGCCTGCTTCTCGGCCTCGATCTCCTCCACGTACTTGGTAATCTCCTCTACAGACAACTGCTCAATGGCACCGTGGGGACGCAACACCGAAATCTCGATGTTCTTGGCGCCCGTCTGGACAACCTCTAACAACGACTTGACCGTCAACTTGATTGTCTGCTCGTCGGTCTGGTTCTCCGCGTAGTTCTTCTCCAAGAACTCCTTGACTGTTTTAGCAGAGCGGCCAATGGCATGCGCTTTCCACGCATTGTACACCCCGCTGGGCTCTGTCTGGTACAATTTGGGCGTGGTATCGTTCACATCGAAGCCTGCTATCATCGTGGCGATACCAAACGGCCTGACTCCACCGGACTGGGTGTACTTCTGTTGCACACCAGCGACATACTTGGTCAAATACTCAATCAGCACGGGATCCTCCAAATTCAAGCGGTGGGACTGGGCCTCCACACGGGCCTTGTCGACCAAAATACGAGCGTCGGCGTTCAAGCCGGCAAATGTCAAGATAACATGGCCATCCACTTTACAGATCTTGGATGGGGTGATTCTGGGGTCTTGTAGCTTCAATGTGGTTCTTTTTTCACAGCCCAAAACAACACACAGCGAGCCTTTCACTCCCACGGCAGACATGCCTCTTTTGACCGCCTCCGAGGCGTATTCGACCTCTGTTGGTTAGTAACATTCACAAAGCTATGGAAAGCTGGACATACGGAAAACGTGGCCATCAGGTCTGCGGTTAGTATAGGTTAAGGGTTATTGCAAATTGACTCACATACGAGAAAATGGATAATGCACTGTCGTAGCCACTCATTGATATAACTACTGGTGGAGGTAAGTGAGTGGTTCTCAGTTCGCCTTCAGAGTCGGTACTGCAGGGCGGTGCCACGCTGGACTCAGTATGGAAAAGGCTAGGATTGGGAATTTGGGTTTTGGAAATCTGGAGAGTTTGAATTTCGTAAAATGGGGAAATTCAAGGGGGAGAGTGGTTGGGATTGTTTTTGGAACCAGAGGTCTGTTGTTTTTAGTGGCTGCAAAACAGGGCTCGCAAGGCAATGACAGGCTAACCTTTATCAACATGTATTTTTGCTTATTTTCTCTTTAAATATTGAGTTTGTTATGGTAATTTGGAAGAAAGGGAGATCTGGACGAAGCTGGGTTTCAATGGATCGGTGCATCGAATTGACTGGTGCAGGCCTTATGGGTTACGACAATGAGAAGGCTTGATTCTAGTTGTGTGTTGAAAAATCTTGATTGGAACTATTTTGAGCACTAAAGAGCAAAGACACAATCTTTTATTCAGTTGAACAGGTGATTAAAGAAATGTATTCTGGAATAGTTCCATGACTTTTCGTTGGAAACGCACCGGGTGCTTCTAGTGGCTGCAAAATACACATATTTTTGCCGAAGCAATACCAAAAGCCAACATAAATCCAAATTTCTCCATAGCTTACAAATAAACACATCCAGGTTTGCTTGACGGCCATGGATCCAAAATCTCCAAACCTATCCTCACACGTGACTTCTACACCTCTGCTCAAGATTCAACTTCAAACTACACCCACCCACCTCCATATTTCAAATACCAGCTCTTCATGGCTAAAAACGTCAAACTACCGAAAGTCAATAAAGACCACTATGCACGAACGTCGTTTCTCTTCCAGGCAGCTCATCTTCACCTCAAAAACGGCAACCCCATACTAGCACGGTCCATGGCTAGAAACATGGATATCGTGGCTAAAAGAACAGTGCTCAAGCTACTGCCGTACGTGAAGAGAAGCATGTGCAAAAAGTGCCATATGCTTTTGGTCCCTGGGCTCTCGATGTCTGTTCACATTGAGAATCTTCTGAAGACTCAGCTGGAAAAGGCAGATGTGATGGTTGTGGAGTGCAACCAGTGCTCCACCACCAAACGGTTTCCGATCGGAAAGAACCGGAACTATGAGTTGTTTTGTGATAGGCCTGGCGTGAGGCATGGGTAAGAAGGTCAATGGGCGCTGCAGTAGTTTTATAGAGGTATCCAAAATTCACGCCAGAAGCTGAATAGAGAACTACAACGAGGCATAATTTTCATAGAAGATGGATCAGGACGAATTAAATTATTATTAGACGCATTTTCAGAAAACGATTGGAAATTGAGCCCTATTGTGACTCCACCACTTGGGCCACGACTCTCCTCCTTTGCGGTATCACCCACAAGCTGTGACGTATTCAATCTCTATCAAGTAAACTCCAAGATCGGAGAGCTCCACGTTGATGTTGAAGCGTCCTGCCAGTCCAACTAGCATATAACAACGAGAAGAGGCGGCCCAAGCCTAAGACCTCAATTGCATACCCTCGCGAGGCAACTCCTTAAGTATAGCCTTGACCCGACTCTAAGCTAATATTCTTGAACCGATCCCTGATTCCAGAACCCTGGACATTCCCTATCGATCCCTGGACATTCCCTTTCGACATAGCCCCTCTCGCTATCTCGCAACTCAGCTACCCTTAAATAAATTTGGGTTTCTGCTGGAGCGTTCGTCTGGGCGGCTGGACTCTAGCACCCACGAAGCCGTACTTAAATCCAACCTCGTGGGCAAAGATTTCACCAAACCCAAGCATGATCCCGTTGATAAATGGCAAAATCAAGTTGATTGCGCCCGTCCGAAGAAGCTTCCACAAGTTAAACGTAACCACGGTCTGGCCCTGGACCGCCTTTTCCTCCTCTCTGCCCGCTTCAATTATACTGTGTGTTGTGGTGATGTCCTCGTAACTGACGAGTTCGTCCGAAGATAGTTGTGCATCGATAACAGCCGCATCGTTGGCTTCCTGGAGATCAGAAACATCGTTGGGACGAATGGGCGGCGACGAGTAAACAGACATGGGGCTTTTTTGGGTGTAGTATGTGAGAGCTTCAGTATGTGAGAGCTGAGAGCTTTAGTAGGTGGTGAGGTGAGGCCAGGTACTTTGTGCAGACTGGGTGCAACAGGCGTGTTCCTATGCTGTGGACTTTTTGGAAGGTGGTGCTGATACGGTCAAGTTAAGATGATTCTCTACTGAGTTTTGTACTTTGTTCGATGTGACGCCATGGTATGTGAAGTGCGGGGCTGGGGTGTTGTGGACGGCTACACTGATATGGGGAATTGCGTGCCAATTAAGGTGGAGATTTCTGAATCGCCTATATTAAGTATCCAAATCAGTATTAGAAGCTTTCACTGTAGATAAACAAATTGTCAAAAAAGGTGTGCTTTCTTGACCTTAAAGTATGCTGCCGAGATACCGTCTCGGCACAGCCTTTGATTATGGAATGCTTTCATCATGAGGAGCGTACAACGCAAAAGATTCATCAGCCGCTGAATCTCATAGTATGCTTGTGAACGATATAAATATTTTTGCTTTTTGAGTGCTTTCAAGTGGGCACTTGGACCGAAGAATGTAGTCACTCGACAGGACTGAGAATGGTCAATGTCAAAGACTTTGATGACAATGAATATACGATCAATTCAGTGAATGAAGGGCTTTATTCTCAATCAAGTAAAAACTGAGATCTTGGTGTTATCTCAGGAAAAGGCACTCTCATTGCTTTTGTCATACTCTTTGGCTTATCACCATCAACTATTCTGTAACTTGCTATTGTTTTTTTTCACCACTGAAGCTTCATGTCGACTACTAAGACGTTTGCTTTATTTTCTCTGAACATCTTCAAGAAAGTGGTGTCCTAGCAGTAAGAAAATCTGATATTCTTCGAAAAAGACAACCGTAAATGTCTTTTCGACAAAACCTTTATTGCATTGGAATCACTGAGATCTCACATCAATACAATCTACAACGGTGGTTTGCTTCATCGTTTATCTATTTATCTGTTATTGCAACTGGTGCCGCTTCTTCAAGCATGCGAAACTTGCCGTGTTTAAGTGCCCTTCTTGACACCCACCGACTTCTTCTCCTTCAATCTGTTCTCAGTCAAGGCGGCGATCACAGCGGCTCCGACACCGGAACCATCCTCAGCAGCGACAATCACCACAGGGTCCTCCTCACCTTCAGCCCAGCCGAAGATATCTCTCAATCCCTGGGCGGCTCTCTCCTTGAAGTATGGGTACTTCTCGTAAACCGAACCGTCAGCGGCACAGTGAGCGGTCTTGTAGCCTCTCTTCTTGCAAATTGCAGCAATACCGCAAACAGACAAGCGGGCGGATCTCTCACCAAGCAACTCAGACAATCTTCTGATAACCTTTCTCTCTCCGATAGTGGTCTGGATGTTCAAGTGTTCCTGGAAGAGGTCCAGAACGTCCGACAAGTTCTCGAAGGGGTCTTCTTCAATACGAGCAGGGAATGAAGTGTCCATGATGAATTTCTCATGCAACTTGGTCAAGTCCTGGCCTTCGAACATCACCTTCTTCTCGTCGGCCAACTCAACCAAAATCAATCTCAAGAGCTCACCCAAGTAGTAGCCAGAAATCATCTTCTCGAACGACTGCTGGCCTGGTCTGGGCGACTCCTTGTCAAGGGTTATATCAAATCTGCTTCTTGGCAACACGGCATGCTCATTGTCAAACGAGCCGTATTCACAGTTGATAGCCATGGGCATGTCGGGGGTGATGTCGTCCTCGAGTCTGCCCTCCAACTTAGGAATGTCCTTGATGCTCTCGTAGTATGCACCATTGACACCGGTACCGAAAATAAGACCCATCTTGGCCTCGGAGTCGGTGTACATGGACGCAACCAAGGTACCAGTGGTGTCATTGATCAAGGCGACAACCTCTACTGGAAGCTTCTTCTCGGCAATGGCAGTCTGCAACATGGGGACAACATTCTTGCCCTCGACACCGTCAATGTCCCAACCCTTGGTCCATCTCTGCAAGAAGCCCTCAGTAATGTTGTCCTGAGAGGCAGGGTACGAGAAGGTGAAACCCAAAGGCAATGGCGCCTCAACACCGTCAGGGAAGAACTCAGCGAGGAACTTCTCCAAAGACTCAGCAATGAAATGCCACAAATCCTCAGACTTGGCAGTTCTCATGTTCTTGGGCAAAGCAAACTTGGACTGAGTGGTGTCGAACTTGTTGTTACCCAAAAGCGAAACCAAAACGACTCTCAAGTTGGTTCCACCTAAATCAATGGCCAAGTAGTCGCCAGTTTCTTGACCCGTGGGGAAGTCAAGAACCCATCCAGGGATCATGGGAATGTTGCCTCCTTCCTTGGACAAACCCTTGGTGAGTTCGCCAACGAAGTGGTCAGAGATCTTCGTCAAGGTTTCTCCGGAAACGGTGAAAAGTTCCTCCATCTGGTGGATCTCGTCGAGCAACTGCTCCGAGACACCCGTGAAGGTACCCTTTCTGTGCTGTGGTGGCTTTGGACCTAATCTAACCATTTCTTTTTTTGTTAAGTTTGTTCGGGTGAGCAATCCGGAAAATCTCTCCTTTATATGCGTTGAAAAAGTGGGTATCGCTCTCGGAGCTTCTCAGCGTATGCCGCTGTGTGCACGCCATATCGGAGTATGAAACTAACGCCAAAAAGTCCAGGCGGTGGGAAAATCTGCAGATCAACTCGGAAAGTATTTGCGAACTTGATTAAGTTCCCAGATTACCCTACATTTCTGCTTTTTTTCTCTTTAGTGTCCCCAAAACTCTGCTTTCTCATTACTTCTCGGCTGACGTATTTGGATTGCGTCAGGTGCTGGTGCATCGAATTCCCCGATTTCTTCCCCTACAAGACATATTCAAGTGACCTCACTCTGCACATGCCCGGGGTAGTGTGGGGCCCCGCCTTAAGTAGAGGAATGCTGTTTCAAGTCATTTGCTTTGCTGTGTGAAGATACTCTGTTGAGATTTTCCGGATTTCAGCCGCGGAGGATTCACCTCCGGCATCAAGTTGTTCCGGTGACATAAACAAAAAAGTCAAGGTGGGAGGCTCAAACAGTCGCGTCACCTGCGTCTAGACCCACCGCTCACGATGTTCACCAGCCTCACCTGATAGATCAGGGCGAAAGTGCAATTAGGCACTGAATATGGGGCCAATAATGATGGCTTAGTTAGACCAAACCTTAATTAGAAATATCATCAGATCAGATCAGGAGGTTGGCCAGGTTGGCCAGATTGGCTAGGAGCTTGACCAGGAGGTAGACAGTCCAACTAAGCTATGTTAGCAAGATATCAAGCTACCCATTCCGCTGAGCTCTATACATAGCCATCGAAACGAATACAGCCCTCTTTTCCACTTTCCCATCACCTCTCTTCCGTCACCAGACGCTGACCCGCAGCTACCATAAGTCCTTGGTGGTCTCATCAAACTTGGCCATGCTTTTCGCAACCGCAGCCAAACTCTCCCTGACGTCGTCCACGTAGTCGTTGAGCTCCTCGAAATCTTTCGTCTCCTCATCAGTGTTTTCCCGCTCCGCTCCAAAGAAAAAATCATGCATTTTCTTCTGTTTTGCCTCATTGTCTTTGCGAATAGCTTCTTCCTCCATCCGCTCTATGGGTCCTTGCTCGAGCTGTTGTTTCATCTCTTGCCGGTTCTTTTCGCTGATTTCGTGATTCCGTCCCAACACATCTAGAAGCCGCTGCTGCGCCTCCTTCATCTGGATGAGCTTCTCGCTGAAGTCTTCACTTATGAAAGACCCTCGCTCCTGGACCTCCTGGGCCATTTTCTTCACATCGTCCAAAACGTCAATCTGCGTCCAAAGCTTGTCCAGCATCGTCACACTGGCACGTGCCGTGGAGAGCTGGTCCACGGTTCGGACGCTTTGACTGTCTAGGTTCAGGTTGATATCTGTGGTGTTGGTTTCGCTTCTGTTGACATAACGGTACGGTTTTTGCCGCTGCAGAGTGGCAAAGGACGCCATCAGCAGCACGGAGTCGTGAAACGCGTGGCGTGACATGCCGCGGTTTGTGTGGTGTTGGAATGGGTGTTTCTCAAGAAGTAGTGAGGAGAAAACGAGGGTGTAGTTAGTGCGATTTGGTGATAATCCAACCTCAGGTACCCCAACACTCCTCCCATGGCAGTGTGGAAAAAGCTTCTATATGTGCAGCAGCCGTTTCCAGATAACTACACGCCGGCGCTGTTTTTGGACCAGCTAAAAAGAAACACCACTGTGTCCAAGTACCTGTTTCGGAAACTCTACCATGACTTCAGCCTAGTCGCCTTGTATGCCCTGCTTTTGCTATTGGTGAACCTAAACTTTCTGGGGATCTACCTGGGCTACTGGAAGGCGCTGGTGACCACCGCTTTTGGAACAGCCTTGGCTTTTCTTGGACTTTTTGTGCTCAAGTCATACGAGAATCTGTATGAGACAGTCAAGCTGAACATGGTGATTTTGCTCATGCTCTTGTTGCTTTCGCCCGTGCTTCGCTCCTTGACCAAATCCACGTCTTCCGACTCGATCTGGGCCCTTTCCAGCGTTTTGACGTGTGTGAACGTGCTATGTCACGATTACGCTTTGGAAACCTCTCAGAACTATGGCGCTGTGTTTTCCACAAACCTCAGCTTCACGAACGGCATTGTGCTAGCCTCGCGGCTTCTGCTGTCCATGGACGCTTTTGCGTTCTTGGTCTTCACTACTGAGGTGTGTATTTTGTTCCCAATGTTCGATCTACGGCTTCGAGAGAAACTGTACTCTGCGCATTTTGGCGTGATGCTCTTCGTGTATGGCATTGTGGCTGGCGTCATCTATACGATTCACGGCGCCTGGTTCTTTCTAGTCTACGTTCTGGGCGTGGTTTTTGTTCTGGTTTGTCTTCCCTGGTACTTTATGTCCTTGCAGCGATACAAGAACGAGCTCCAGGGGCCCTGGGACACGGCCAAGCCGAAGATCAATCCGACGTGAGTGGGCAGGGCAAACACCAGTTTGCATTTGGTTCCAGGGCGTTTTCTTATCAGCTGGATGAACTCAGCGAATGCCAAATGGGATAGTATTGAGGATTATGTCTGGGCGACGGGCACGGAAAGCTGAGAAAAGCGATTTCACATCTCAATTGTGGAGCCTACCCGCATTAATGAGCATTTTGCTGACACCAACCCCCAGATCGTTGCTTCTAGTCCATGATTCTACCTTACCGTTTGTGGACTACCTGAGACGGTAAAGAAAACAAAAGGCTGCATATCGTTTAGCTGCTACAAGGCAAACCACCACCATATGAAGAATGACCGCTAGCATCACTTTCACCATTCAACTCTGATGGTTGTTTCTACATTTTATTAGTGCACTGTTGAGTCGAATTCGATGGATATTAAAGAGCTGTTTGAAGGACGTTTAACAATTCGCTGTGTCAGAGAATAACCAAAAAGCTTTTTTTCAGAAATCATGAGTGCTTCTCCTTGTCTCGGAAGAACACTTAGCCAGGATTTTGTGTTGGTGCCAATCCCACCAACCAAACCCAAAGAGGCTTCCAACATAAAACCTCCTCAGAATAATGAACTACTCCTCCAAAAACAAATCACGAAATTTCAAAAAGTCAGTATAATTTAATAAAGCATTATCACGAACTTCGATAAAGAGTACGCCCAGGTCGTGCACTGCACACGACTTCAAGTGTTTTCAACTGAGCACTCCACCAATATCAACTACAAAAATGGCAAATCCTGCTCCACCCGATCAAAACGCGCCGAATAATCGGCCTGCGGTTAAGGGCCAGCAGCAGTTTACACAGGCTGATCTTAACAGAATTGTCATGGAGTATCTCAACAAGAAGGGATTCCACAAGACAGAGGCCATGTTCCGCTTAGAAAGCTCCAATACCGCCACACCTCAGACAGGATTGCCCAATCCGGCCAATACATCGTTTCCTGGACCAACGGAGATCTCTCTGGGTTACGCAACTACCAGCAAGCAGACCAAGGCAGACATAGAGCTAAGGGAAATGAGAGAGAAGATTGCAAGAACCGAGAGGGAGTTGAGAGACTACAAGGATAAAGGTACCTACGAGCGGAAAGAGGAGGAGCTTCGGATGTTGAAGGAGGACGAAGAAAAGCAGAGACGTGAAAACGACCCGGACATCTACTACAGAGCTTATTCGATTCTTAGGGGATGGGTGGAGACATCGTTGGACTTGTACAAGCCCGAGTTGTCCCGAATCTTGTATCCGCTCTTCGTACATTGCTATTTGGAGCTTGTCTCGAAGAACTTCATCAAACACGCCAAAATCTTTTATGACAAGTTCAAGGACGACCACATGATCTTGCATGGGTTGGAGGTGAAACAGCTTGCAGGCATTTCCTTGCCTGACCACTTGAAAGAGGACTCATTGGCCCAGGCGTACCGCACCAACAAGTACAGAATCTTGGTTTCCAAAACAACCATGAACCTTTTGCTATATTTCCTCCACGAGAACGAGGCCGTCGGAGGCGCCGTTCTCATCAGAATCATCAACCAGTACCTCAATCCCATAATATCGACCACTAGACCGGATAAGGTTACTCAGGAAGGTGAGGCCGACCCCGCTGAGGGCATCCCAGGCTACATTACGAGTACAAACGAGATCGAAAAGTTCAACGAGCAGCCTGTACAGCTCGGAAAGCTACCGTTGGACGAAGACACACAGAGGGAGGTGGAAGCCGAGTTGAAAGTGAAGGACGAGACGATTGAACCTGTCGATGGTAAAACACTCGTCAAAGAGTTTGAAGAGCTCAAGGAGCCAGACAAGGACTCACCGGCCGCAGACTCAATTCCTCTACCATTGAAGGATGCTGCTGATATCAAGAGAATGATTCTCTCCGTGGAAGATTCCCGCTCCAAGATTAAGTTGGGTGCTCTCCAGGCCAGTGCTCCCTCTGTGTGCATGTACACATTCCACAATACCAACAACGACATGACGTGCCTTGAGTTCAATGAAGACTCCAACACGGTCGCTGCTGGATTCCAAGACAGCTTCATCAAGTTATGGAGTCTTGATGGCCGTCCTCTCAGGTCCGTTTTCAAAAGAGATGCTAGCAACAACGACAACACCAGACGTCTTGTTGGCCACAGCGGGCCTGTCTACGGCATGTCATTCTCTCCAGATAACAAGTACTTGATTTCCTCGTCAGAGGATAAGACAGCACGTCTTTGGTCGATGGATACATACACAGCATTGGTATCCTACAAGGGCCATAACCAGCCTGTGTGGGATGTGAAATTCTCGCCTCTTGGTCACTATTTTGCAACCGCCTCGCACGATCAAACAGCTCGTCTTTGGGCCACCGACCATATTTACCCATTGCGTATTTTTGCTGGCCACATCAACGACGTGGATTGCGTCGAGTTCCATCCAAATGCCAACTATGTTTTCACAGGTTCTTCAGACAAGACTGCCAGAATGTGGGACGTCCAAACCGGAAACGCTGTGCGTATTTTCATGGGCCATACTGGTGCGATTAATTGTATGGCTGTTTCACCGGACGGAAGATGGGTCGCTACTGCTGGCGAAGACACGGTTATCAACATCTGGGATGCAGGCTCCGGCCGTCGCTTAAAGAGTATGAGAGGCCACGGGCGCTCATCAATCTATTCGTTGGCTTTTAGTCGCGACGGAGGCGTTCTTGTAAGCGGTGCCTCGGATAACACTGTCAGAGTGTGGGACGTGAAAAGAAACACAAACGACGCAGGACCATCGCCTGAGCCAATGAACGGTGAAAGCATGAACGGCGGAAGCTTGACGTCATCTTCAGGTAGTGACGGCAAGAAGCCTTCTGAGAGAATCAGCAGAAAAGAGATTGTGGCCACGAGCGACCACATGACAGCCTACTTCACGAAAAAGACACCCGTGTACAAGGTACACTTTTCCCGGAGAAATCTCTGCCTCGCTGGTGGGTCGCTTCAGATCTAATCATTCACGGTTTTTGCACCCAGAATGTGTCACAGCAATGTACAGCGCGTTCCTGACCAGCCTTAAGCCACAGGGGCCGTATTACGTCAACCCCTTTCGGCTGACATGCATCTAGATTGGTTCGTTGCACCGAAAAGGGTGGATTCAGCTGAACCCAATGTGGCCCCAGTACATCCTAAAAGGCTTGGTCGGTCTGATGGCTATGGGCCACACAGCCACTGAGCAAGCTGAATCCAGGCTATGTTTGGGACAAAGAATTTGAATGGAGATGAAAAAAATGGGAATGACCAGAAAGAAAAAGGAAAAAAGTTAATTTGACGGACCAACGGTTTCTGGATCGTTCTTGGCCCTTTTGGTGCACTCTTTTACCACTTTAGACTGTGCCTTTTTTCGCACCCCCACATTTCACCAAGGCCAGGGACCATCGACAAAAATGGAAGGCAGGAACAACACAGACACGGTGCATGTGTGATCAGGGGTACAGGTTTGACAGGCAGTGCAACCAGACTCGTGTTTGCTAAAAGGCTGCAAAGCCAACAAGATGTGCAAAACACCTCCATAGAAGAGTGCCATCACTGCCTCAGAGGCTATACGGTCTTTGGGTATAAATATTCGGGTGGTTTCAACCAACTGGACCAGAAACTACAGAAACAAACTCACATCACAACGAAAAATGCAATTCTCCCACCTTCTCGCTTTAGCCTCTGTTGTGGCCTTCACTAATGCTATCTCCGGCGAGGGCGCTGGCGATTCTTCCTCGGGCGGATCTTCTGGCGGCTCCTCTGGCGGCTCCAGTGACTCGTCTTCTGGTGGATCCTCTGGTGGATCCTCTGGTGGTGACTCTTCCAGCGGTGGATCTTCTGGTGGATCTTCTGGTGGTGACTCCTCGAGCGGTGGCTCCTCGAGCGGAGGCTCTTCTGGCGGTGACTCGTCCAGCGGAGGCTCTTCCGGCGGCTCTTCCAGCGGCGGTTCTTCCGGTGACTCTTCAGGAGGCCTCTTGGGCGGCTCCTCTGGCGGTTCTTCTTCTGGTGCTGCCTCGCCTTCTGGCTCGTCTGGTTCTTCTGGCAGTGCGGCCAGCGGCTCTCCTGGTTCTGCTGCTTCAGGCTCCCTGGACTCTTCGTCCTCCGGCTCTTCGGGCTCTTCAGGCTCCTCGGGCTCCTCGGGCTCTTTGGGCTCCTCGGGCTCTTCTGCTTCTGGCTCGTCAGGATCTGGCTCGCCCTCTGCCTCTGCCAGTGCTGGTGCTGGTGCCAGAACCGCTGGCGGTGCTGTGGCTGTTGCCGCCATCGTGGGCAACTTGTTGCTCTAAGTCGCTAAATAGACATGAAAATCTGAAGATATGGAATAGTTGTAGCGAAGAGTAACCTATCCGTTGAGAACAATGGGTGAGAGAACACGGTCTGAAGAAATAACCATGACAGTGATTCACGCCTAATTGACTCAATTGGATATTGAGTTTGGGAATATTGCGAAGATACGGAGATCTATTCTTTACGAGTTGGCCGAAGGCCGATTTCGGGATTCTAATAGTGGGGAGTACAATGGAGGTTAGGATTCGTAAATCAGGTGAATGCTGTGAATATACGGCTACTCGAATTTTGGTTATTCATGCACTCAGGACGCAAAGGAGTGAATTGGACATTGTTGGTTTCCAATTCGTGAAAATGTGAATTTGGCCTCTTGTTCTCGTGTGAATAACTGAGCTTAACAACTTACTCTTAATCCTAGACTCCAATTGATGTGTATTGAAACGGTACCAACTGCAATTTTCTTGAGAGCTCTTGGAAGAACATTGACAGTGAACCCATTATTGTCAAAAGTTGCTGAATTACGAGGTTCCACCTGCCAGGCATTGTTTCCGCCGTATCTTTGCCCAGACCTGCCTCGACACCTTGCAACCACCCCCTATTCGATATACACAATAAGTTACTTCGTAATTAGGAGGTTGTTCTTGAGTTTGCCCAGTGCTTCAATTGCATTGTGTTCGTTCATCCACAGCTTCCATGGCCGCACCTCACCGAATATCACCACAGAGCACAGATGCTTAGATTTCTGAATTCAACCTCAAGCACAGCAAAAAGCTCACTACATTACGATTTCAAAATTCCAGAAGCCATGTTAACCAGTTTCGTGCCGCACATGCCCTCTCGTTCGTATTTCCTCTTCTGTCAACGCACAGGAGGTGTCAGAATCCAACGGTTAGAAGCGAGCATTTTGAGCTGATTGGATACAACGGTCCACTTTATTTCGCGATTGGGGGACGCCTGAAAAGTGTGGAGAGGCAAGCCCCTTCAGACTCTGGGAAGGAGAATTCGTGTACTATTCTCGTTGTTCTCCCGGCTGGACCATCCTTGTCGCCTTCAGAAATCAAATGCCAATTGCCCCACTGAGGTGGAAATTAACTCAAAATAAGAACACAAAACTTACCGTTGTCAGACCGAACAGGCAACGCTTCCCCACAGCTGCAGCGTTGAGTATGCACACGAGCGGTCGGCTCCGAGTTAGACTGCCGCCAATGGCCCGTAACTTTGTGACACAAGATTGACGAGTTTGCAGAATTCGCAATACTGGTGTCCCCCTCTTTTAGCGGTCCTGTCGCCTTCTCTTTGTGCTTCGTGCATGGATTGTCTGCCTAATTAGGCAACAAGCCTGCATAAAGCCCGGCAGTGGCCGCGATCCTGCTTCTTGGGGAAAACTGATGGATTCTGACCCTCCCTGTTGTTCGGCACAGATCACTACCATGCATACTTGTATCACAATGCCTTGAATGAAAATATCAAGGCGACCTTTCCCTTAACCATGTATATATACGGCCCTCCCTCCCGCTTCTCTCAACCAACACCCAGTTTTTCTTTTTCGCTTTTCCTATCCCTAAAATGAAGTTTGCATCCCTCGCCAGTGTGCTTGCCCTCGCCGTCTCTGGCGCTAATGCTGACAAGTCTGCAGAAGTTGAATTCTTGACCAGATTGGTTTCTGACTACAACAGCCACCAGACCCAGTACTTCGACTTCGTCAAGACTAATACCAAGTACCCCCCTGAACTCACAAAGTTGGCTTTGGCCGTAAGAACCTACACTGACGACTCATACACCACTCTTGTGGACGACTCCGACTACAACTTCTCGTCCTTGAGCGCATACGCTACCAACTTGCCTTGGTACTCTAGAATTGAGGGTAAGGCCGGCTCTGGTTCTGGATCTGGATCTGGTTCCGGTTCTGGTTCCGGTTCTGGTTCCGGTTCTGGTGCCGGTTCTGGTTCCGGTTCTGGTTCCGGTTCTGGTTCTGGTTCCGCCTCTGCTACCGGCTCTGGCTCTGGCTCCGGTTCTGCCACCGACTCTGCTTCTGCCACCTCCTCTGCTGCTGGAAGCACTTCTGCTGGTGGAGCTGGCTCTGCCGTGGTTGTTCCAGTTGGTGCTGCCCTTGGTGCTTTTGCACTTGCTTTGTTGTAAACAGTATATAACCTGCAATGCATTTAAGACGTTGGGGATTCGTAGGTGTTGGCCGGATAGGCTTTGCTATGAAGAGTGCCTGGAGAAAGTGATATTCGGAATGGATTTATCTGAAGATTCTTTATCAGCCGTCAAGGCTGGTGTTACTTGAAATGCACTGAGACATCGAGATGCTTTGGTAAAAGCCCATCGGCTGTAAGTATTCTAATTTATAGTACATTTGAGACGAGGCCGGTGGAAGGTGCCGTTTTGGGTCCGTATTCACTCCAAAACTTTATTTGTACAATTCACATCTTGTGCTTTTGGAGTGGTCGGACTGGGTACCTCATGACACAGCTCGAGACCTCCAGGTCAGTTATTTGATGTTTTCTGTTGGAAGTGAAATGAATTAACTTTTTTTTTTTTTTTTTTTAAAACAGCTCTCCTTCGATACCTCTTTGGGAAAATTGATGGATCCCGACCCGTTCGGCACAGATCAACACTGTGCATACTTGCGTCACATTGCCTTTTAGGAAAATATCAAGGCGCAGACCTTCCCCTCAACGATGTATAAATACGGCCCCCTCTCCCGCTTTCCTCGACCAACATCCAGTTTTTTTTTTTCTCGCTTTTCCCTCCCAAAAATGAAGTTTGCATCCCTCGCCAGCGTGCTTGCCCTCGCCGTCTCTGGCGCTAACGCTGCCGACTCAGACCAGGTTGAGTTCTTGACCAACTTGGTTTCTGACTACGACTCCCACAAGACCCAGTACCTCCTGTTTGCCAAGACTGCCAGCGGTTACCCTCCTGAACTCACCAAGTTGGCTGTGGCCGTGAGAACCTACACGGACGACTCATACACGACTCTCTTGGACGACTCCGACTACAACTTTTCGTCCTTGAGCGCATACGCTACCAACTTGCCCTGGTACACTAGACTCGAGGCTGAGGGCGGCGGCTCTGGATCTTCTTCCGGCTCCGGCTCTGCTTCCTCTTCCGGCTCTAGCAGCTCTGATTCTAAAAGCACTTCTGCTGGTGGAGCTGGCTCTGCCGTGGTTGCTCCAGTTGGCGCTGCCCTTGGTGCTTTTGCACTTGCTTTGTTGTAAACAGTATATACCCTGCAATGCATTTAAGACGTTGAAGAATTGTAGGTGGCCAGGCTCTTGAGAATGAGATTCTGAAGAAAGAAGCCTTCGAATGGACTTACATTTCAAAGAAGCTTCATGAGCTGTCTGGGATGACACGAACTACTTGAAATGCACTGAGTCATCGTGATGTGTTGTTGCCGTTCGGCTGTAGATGTGTCTAATCTAAAAATACATTTGATACGTGAGGTTTTGAGATATTGGGTCCAGTGTAAACTGCCGTTCTGGATCTGTATCCACTCCAAAACTTAATTTGTACAATTCACACCTTTTGCTATTAAATGCTTTTGGGGTCGGATTGGATGAAGGTTCCCTCATGATGAAGCGCAAGACCTTTAGATTCTGCGATTTGATAGCTTCAATTCAGCTGGAAGTGGAATGAATTTG
The DNA here is from genome assembly GCA_003708405.2 of Candidozyma heveicola. Taxonomy (NCBI): domain Eukaryota; kingdom Fungi; phylum Ascomycota; class Pichiomycetes; order Serinales; family Metschnikowiaceae; genus Candidozyma; species Candidozyma heveicola. The sequence goes on from PPOB02000006.1 coordinate 63,613, forward strand.
AAAAATCAGCTCTCGCTCGGTTCATCAGGAGCTGTCATGAACAAAAGAAGGTACTTGAGATTCCACAAGAGGTTGTCCAGCCCGTCTGATGGCTGTACAAGCCGTCTTTTTCCCTGCAATAGTTGCAGATAGAGGTTGGATGCAGCCTCTATTAACGTCACCATGTTTCGGTTGAGAAGAAATAGTCCCTGCTCGAACTTGATGTTCTTATACTGCGTCTTGTTTCCATTTGGATCCGCAACTTTCACCATGTGCTTAGCATCAAAGAACAACGGATACGTTACTTTGACTGAGTTTTGGCTACTGTCTGCGAGATGATCCACCACAGAGCTGTGGCTGCCAAAGTGCTTCATGGCGTAGTTAAGCAGCACACCGAGGATATTCGCAAGTATGAGCATTAAAGCAACAACGTACGAAAGTCCAGCGTTGATCTTGTCCACTGCGGTCGGTAGTTCTGGATCGGACAGTCTTTGAGTGGAGTAGCACGTTTCAAGAAGCTTTTTTGTGGAGCTGGGAAACTCGGTTCCTAAAATGGTGAATTTCTCTTCAGACACCGACTCTATAAGAAAAGCCTGCGATATCAACGCACCCATGGCACGTAGCGATGCTGTGAGTTCCGGGTAGATGGCTGCATGTAGCAGCTCGTGGATTGGTCCAATCTGGGATGTGACGTATTCTAGTTGACCCTCACAGAGGCCTTTAAATGGCGGGAAGTGGTCCTCCAAAGCCCGCTGGAGATTCCCTATAAGCACCTTCCGCTCGTAAACTTTGGAGCTCAACGTATCGTTGTTGTTACGTTGCTTGGTGATGTAGCGGTGCAAAGTGTGGATTCGGAACTTGAGCGCTCTAGACTCTTCTGGATCATTTTTGGCGACTTTGCCTTTGATGGAGTCCAATGCCGAGTCGATTTGCTGCAGGTACTTCAAGTTCAGCAAAGTCAATTCCTTGACTCCCGTGTCTAGACTGGTCAAAAGCCGTATGTCGTCTACGGTATACGACATTTTAGGCACGTTTCGTCCTCTGGACAGAGACGCCCTTCTGTGGGCCTCCATTATGCTTTTGTTTTTGATGTTATCCGCTAGAGTGTATTCTCGCTCGTGGAAACTCCAGATGACGGATCTTTCCTTCAAATCGTCATCGTCTAATTCTCTGTATGGTTTTCGAAGCAACACCAATCTTCGTAGATCCACCACGGCTTCGTAGTACAATTTCCAGGACTCCAGCTTATGCCATATTTTTACTACCACATGGTACTGCTGCAGTGGAAGACGCGGTAGAGTCACTTTGCCAAACGATAGTGTTGATGTTGCAGAAACCGTTTCACTGACATAGAGCGGTTCCATTTTTGGGGTGTGCAACGAGAAGAAAACCCGGCGGGCCTGCCCCGGGGGATCTTCCTGAAACAAGTCATGAAACTCCACTAGACTGAGGTCTTTGAGGGAGAACAGTGGAGTCATTGGCCCATTAGCGTTAATATGCGTAGAAGCTGGTGATAAGCGTTGAGGTAACTATGGGTGCACGGGTGTAATGGGGTGCCAACGAAGGGAGGTGTATCAGCGGTCTGGGGGAGGTTTAGAAAGAGTTGGGATGGAGTTTGAGAAATTGAGCGGTTTTGGAGGAATCTAAGCTTTCTTCTTCTGTGCACGGCTTATGTGTGGTTGTTTATGTGGTACAACTTCATTTTCATCTTCAGTCGCCAATTCGGTACACCAACTCGGTGAACCATCGGAAACACTAAAAAAGTGAAAAACGTCGCCTTTAAGTAGTTCATTTAGCGGCTCACATCGCTCACTTTCATTACCCCCTCCATTCCACTAAACCACCTAAACCCCCACTTAACCTGGATGGCTGCGAAATCGCGATATCACCATCACACTAACAACTACACCTCCTCAAACCATACCCCACCTCCACCCTATACCCCCAAAACCCCACAACTTCATCCAATCACAGAGCTCTATTATACGTGACGTCACTCCGCCTTCCCTCCCTTCACCTACACCCCGTCCCAAATGCCGAACTACATCTTCAGTCTAGCCCATTTCTGTGAAATACACGGCTCGTCCATCGTCATATGCACTCAGAAGAACCAGCAGAGTCTCGGGAACTCGCCTTCACTGAAGCTACAGTCCTGTGCTCTGTGTGAATTGGTGCTACCGAACGAAGCAGTCAATCTAGTCAGTCTGGCCCCCACTGGTGAGAAGTACGTTTCTACGAGGTATCCACAATCACAGAACGTCTACACTGCATACGTGAAGCTTGTGATGAAGCTGTTGTCGGTGGAAACGTCGGCGGATTCGCTGAAACCGGTGTTTTTTGGCGATGTAGCGAACGGCTTCTGTATGAGCAGGATATTCCGGATCCAGGATGTCAATTCGAGGGGAGGCGAACGAAAATACGCTCTTATAATGGGCTGCGACGAGGAGCTGCATCTTCTACGAAACTGGGACGTTGTGAGTACTTATATGGATGTGATTATTCTGGCGATCCAACAACAGGTGGAGAGGCATTTGACGCAAGAGGCCGAGCAGCTGAGCAACGTGGATAATGAACGATACTTGAGGCGGTCCAAAATCAGGCCCAAGTCGCTTGTGGAGTTGACCAATGATACGCAGATTTTCGTCCGGTTCCATCTATGGGCCATCGACTTGCTCAAGGACGTGATGAGCTGATTGCTGATAAAAGGCGAGGAGAGGTTTATGGACATCTGTGGACCAACAGGCCGAAAATGACACTGAGAGTATTTGGACAGTCTATATCATCACAAGCAAGGACCAATAAGCAAGGACCAATAAGCAAGGACCAATAAGCAAGGACCAACAAGCAGGCAATTATGCCTGGAGTGGGTAATTTCAGGAAACGAAAGGAATTGGCTGGATTTAAAAACAAGCCCCATTGACGGGCTTTCTGTGCCATAGCACTACAGTTAAGACGAAGCCATTCCAGACCCCACGTCTCACCCAGACCATTGTGTATAACGATTCAATATATTTAGGAGCAATTACCATTCATCAGACAGACAACTCCAAAGATTAAATATTTTTTGTTGTATATGTAACTGGCCCCGAATCTGGGTGTTGATAGTCGTGTGCGTATAGTTGCAAAAACATCACCAACTACTCCATGTTCTTTCCCCTTCACGTAATCAAAAAGGCTCTGACGCGGCTCCGATCGCTTGTACTTGCCCTATTCGGAAACACAATCCGTCCCCACGCCACGGCAGCCTTGCTAGTGGTAATTTGCATTTCAATCGGTTACAATAGAATTTTCAGCAAAGAGCACATCACGCATTACACGGCCGTCGACATGAAGGAGTATTTGGAGAATCGTAGTCCCCTCATCGAGAAGTCACTCATTCCGTGGCCGCTTTTGCCAGAAAATAGCGTGGAAAAGCAGCACAGGGGGCTCTCTACAGAATATGACCCTCGGCTTCTTCCAGCTCTCTGGCTTGGGGAAATCACCAGACTTATAGATGGAGGAGAGCCAATAGAAAGCTTGGAAATGCCGTTCAAGTGGATCTCGGCAGTGGACTTGCAACCAGGCATTCATTCGAAGAACACTTTGCTTGTAGAAAACTGTGCAGAGTTTCAAAGGGTGTTGGGAATCAGAGATGCAGAAAAGATTTGTCAGCAGGTGGAGCTGCCCAAGGGTCTTCCAAATTTTAGCATTGTGGGCCCCACAGACGAGCCTCTATCGGAGGCTTCACGGAGATATGTGGGAGCTAGCTATCTATTGCACTCCATGGAATTACCCAAACGTGCTGTGTTTCTTGGAGCTGGTCTCCACAGAAACGAACTGCTTGTATTGCCTGTGGTCAACAAAAACAAGCGGCCTTACTATGAAAAGTCGGATATCCTGTCCTTGTTCAAGCACACCAACGGTGCACCGTGGATTTTGCTCGGTGAGCAGGCTTCTCGCCTACGAAGTCATTGGAACGATCCAGACTTGGGCTCTTTCAAGATCCAAAAGGCCTCATTATCGCTCAAAGTTGAGGAGACTGAATTTCAAGCACCGGATGTTTACGGTCTCGTTCCTCAGTTAGCTGCTAACGTCAAATCGGCAGACCCCGAAAAAAAGTACTTCCACGAAGCCACGCTTCTTGGGAACGGCAAGGGGAGCCACTATGACTGGCGTTTCTTCAAAAAAAGTTCGTATTCCTCATACGAGAGAACAGCCATTTTGAACCGTGTCACTAAAGCATGGCTCAGATTCTCTAGAGATACAGGTCTCCGAGCATGGCTAGCACACGGCACGCTTCTAGGATGGTATTGGAACGGGCTCAACATGCCCTGGGATGACGATCTTGATGTGCAAATCAGCATGGAAAGTCTCACCTCGCTTGCCCAAAACTACAACCAATCTGTGGTAGTTGATCTCAGCGACGATATGCCCACGGGACAAATGTACTTTGTGGATGTGAATCCCAATTTTCTTCGGCGGGAGAGAGGCAACGGCGCCAATGTGATCGACGCCCGATTCATCGATATCTCTTCTGGATTGTATGTCGATATCACCGGTCTCGCTGTCTCTGACGACATTGCAGATGTTCAGAATTCTCCAGGATCAAGGCAACACACCCGACTTCATCAAATATTTGACCCCGACTATAAAGAGAAAGCCAAGCTGTTTGATTTTGACGAGGAATTGAGGAAATCCACCGAGCAGCGGTTGAAGCACAAGGAGATAATGGAGTGGAGCGTCGGACGCTTGTATAACTGCAAAGACGATCACTTCTACCGTCTTGAAGAGCTAAAGCCCCAAAAAGCGTTTTTTGAAGGAGAGGAGGCGGTGGTTCCCTCGCAGTACAAGAAACTTCTCAAACGTGAGTACTCCCGAGGAACTAGGGCTTTGCAGCATCAAGACTGGTGGTTTTCCCATGCTTTTGGACTCTGGCTTCCGAAGAAAGACTGTGATAAGACTGTTCCAGGCTGCAAGAAGGAGGAATGGATTTTGGAGGAGTTGTATACTCGAGGCTACCGCCAGACGGCCGACAATCGCTCAGTCACTGGGGGAAGTTCGTCCAAAGTGGACCCATGGATTCTCGGGCGGAACAAGCGTCTTTTGAATATTGAATAGCATTTTAGCAGCGGCTATTCTAAGCCGGGCTCAGCCTGTGGGATCACCTTTGCTTTCTGTGCCACTTTCTTGCGCAGTTACATGAAAGTTGAGGTGCCACGAAGCAGTGGAGCTTAGCATTGTCGATCAGAAATGTCCAAAGATATTATGAAGTCAAGAACTTCGTCTCTGTCTCATCCCACCGAGTTCATCTATTCTTCGAAAGGATACGACGTCAAGCCTTGCACGGGCCTCATTGATTTGAAACAGTTTCTTTCGAGTCAGCACAATTGGGGTGGATTTTCCAGTTGACGCAACCACTGAAATTTGAACTAAGAATGCCACTCCCCGTAATACCAAAACCCGAGGCACACCGACTTAAACCCAAATTCACCAGCCCAGACTGGCCAGGTCAACGAAGCCCTTCAGTCATGAACCCTAGTCTACCAGCCAAACTTCGCCAAAATTCAAACACATCTTCCCTCTCTCCACAACGCAGCCAGATCTTCGCCCACCTCATTCCCCCTCCTCCACGCTCCCAAAGACTCAATCACTCCTCCTCCACCTTTGTAAGCGCGTTTCTTCCTCCCTTGGTCAAATCCACACCCCAACGGCTCAATGGCCACAACACCTGCACCACCTTTCCCACAACAAGCCCCAGGCTCACAGGGCCAAACGTATTAGAGTCTATCGAGTGAAACGCGTTGTCTCCCTCCACCCACAAATGGTTTCTAGGCACAACCGTGGGCTTTTGTCTGGGGTACTCTGGTCTTGGAGTGATCGAGTCGCCCTGGACCCCGACGATCCGCTTAGTGAGTAGTGTCTCGGGGTTCTGGGGCAGCCGGAGCATGATGATATCGCCTCGACTAAGCAGAGAGCCGTTGGCAGCCATGAACTTTCGAACTAGCACAATGTCTTTGGCGGTAGTTTCTGTGGCAGGATTGAAAGTGGGCGTCATGGACATGCCGTGAATTCGGCACGGTTGGAAGCCATAGTCAACGGCAGCATAGAAAAGGGGAAACCACAGGAGCGTGACTAGCGCCGTTTTGATGTGTGGATGCATTCGATTGAGTAGTTTTAGTGCGACTGGAAAATTAGCAGTAGTAGGTGGGTTGGAGCAGGGAGAGAGGACCGGGAGTGGCTCAACGGGAGGAGGGCAAATTTGATTCTTTTTTGATTCTGGGGAGGGAAATCGGGGGTATTTATAGTTTTGGGTGGGGAGGCTTATGTGGATGGGTTTGGAGTACGGCTGCAAACTGGCGATGGGCCTAGAGCGAGGGCCAGGATTAGATAATGGAGAAATTGAAGAAATATAAGAAAAGAGTTAAATATATAGGGATTGTAGATTTGCCGTAACTGGGATGATACAGGACAGGGAATTTCATTGGATTTGGGGAGTCGAATTGCAACCACTTATGCAAAAGAAGAACCACAGGATAGGTATATTGTGGGCCAGGAGGCACAGCAACGCAATATGACGGTGTGGATAGCCCACTGTCCGAGACTATTAATGAATTTGACTTTTCACTTTTCATTCATACGGCTCAACTGGAGCCTGGAGATAGAACTAGATCGGGAACAAGAGTTGCAATGAAAGAAAGCACACCACTGATAGACACCTCAGGAAACTAAAAACGATTGTCGACGGTAGAGAAATATCAGCTCAAAATATGTTGTTGCGTTTATAGGCGCCTCTTAGTTAATGACATCATCCCAATTCAAAACTGCTTCTCAGTACTTTGAACAAACATGATTAGGCATTTCGCTAAAGGACTCAGGGTCTAAACCAAAATCAATAAAAAAGACAGGAGAAGCTATGAATTAAAAAATATAAGAATACAACGGCTTCTGCCGAGTTTGATGTCCCTTCCGCTGTAGCTTATATGAGCTAATGGCTGCGAAATGGGAAAACTACGGACCACACTAACTGAAACCGGTTTTCTGCTGAATCTGACTGAAATCAAATAAGCTAACTTCTTCACCTACAGTGCATGGAATGATTACCCCATACTTTCCTTAAGCCCCACCGAAACTCCCAAATCCATACTTCCACTGCTTGAATCGATGGACCAGCCAGAAACTCAAAAACCCCAGACCAACAAGAGCCAGGTCGTTTACTTATCTTATGAGTCAACTCAATTCACAAATTCGCCTTCATTGGCAATCGACCCCAAACAACCTAATCCCATCACACGTCCTCCATACCCAGCCCAAATCCATCAAAACTGGAAATCACTTAACTCTCAAAAAGAATTAATGAAAAAGAACCAACCTCAATTCTACCATTCGAAAACTGACCCTGCAAAGCTCCCCCTAAAAATTATGGGGGTCTTCTCACATCTCCTCCATACCATCGTTCACTGCGAATCACTCACTCTTCTTATCATGTCAGGACTATTAGACCAGGCGATGGTGGAGGACATTGCCCGCCACTGTCCGGGCGAGTTTCTTGCTTTCCACAAGTGCATGGCCAAACCACCTTCAGAGGCCGATTGTGTGGCGGAGCAAATGGCGTTGACGAAATGTGTGAAAAGTAAAGTGCCGCTTTTTCAGCAAATCCAGAGCACTTGCGCCGGCAAGCTCCAGGCGTACGAGGCCTGCTTGAAACTCAATGGCGGTAACCAGAAAAAGTGCCAGACAGATCTCCAGCTGCTTAGGGATTGTGCACTGAAAGTGGTGGGAAAGTAGCTACTGAATAATGGAGTTGGGGAGTTATGAGAGGAACATTGAGTGGGTGGATTGAACCTTGGAGATATTGGAGATCTGAATATAGGGAAATCGAATTTCACAGCCTGGAAGTTGCGCTAAACTAACAAAGCTTATGCTGATATCAGCTATGGTGCCCTACTACTACTGTTCTGTAGATAAGGTGGACATTTGCTGGCCTCTTATTGGCCACCCCAGTGCACACACGCCGACTCTCGATTTGTCAAATAAATAAGAGGGTTTTCTTTGCTGCTGATAGATTATTTTCACCACTGACGCCGACTGCAAATGGCCCCAAAGCCGTGTATTGCTTTGACCAATTCTATGATCCTACACACAGACAACTGGTTGCAAATACCAATCCTATTTATCATCGATTTCTTGGGCAGAGCTTGATTTTTATCAATAATGAAGCCAAAAGATGCCTTAGTGACTGTAGTTTGAATAGCCATATCAAAAGGCCAATTTTTGGGGACCCATTATCTGAATTGCGGCAGGAGTCAGCAGGGCAGGTAGATACTAGGCATAACTTAGAGGATATCTTGTTTGTTTGATTAGGCATAGATTAAAAGGATGCTTTATGCTATTTCTAACGACCAAAGAGGCACCCTTTCAATATTATGCTGGCTAGACTTGATCGAGAAATATAGATGTGATAGCCAAACCATATGCCCATTTTAGGATCAATTCCTGACCTTACCCCGGATTCGTAACCGAAAGCCAAAAAAGGTACATCTAGTGATCAGTTGAAATCCATGATGACAATCTGAGACGAGGTTTCAGAATTCAGCAAGGTTTACTCACCGCATACATGGCTACATTCAAGTGGAGACATAATCCGTCCAGATAAATTGAACGGTGCCTTTACAACTCTAAATGACCCAAATTGGCCAACGCAACTCTTTTGCAATCAATTCATCGTCTTTTTATCATATCCTTTTAACCGGACGGTGCTCACGCAGATTACCTTTCTTCGACACCCCTGAGAATATCGATCGTCCGATTCATTTGCATCTTACCAACTTCAATTTTCTTTCTCCAACTCCCCAAACTTTTCATCCCATCATTCTGACTCACACCTCAAACATTACCTCATCTTTCCTTCTTCCAATGAGCTAAACCCTCACCCGTAACTTTTCCAATTTGCTGCTTTACCAGCCTATTCTTTTCACCAGGCTCAAGCCAAATACTTCTGTGGAACATTGTGGAGCTTCACAGGACTCACAAACTCCTTGGCTATGTTTCTGATATTGGGATCATCGCCGTGAGTACCCTCAATCTCATGAGCATGGTGCAAGAGCTCATGTTCAATATCCTCCTTGTGTTTGATTTGCACATTAGGGTCCTGGTCCTTGTGGTACTTGTTCCAGTGGTGGTTTTCATATTCGGCCTCAAAGTCCATATGGTGACCAGGTCCATAGCCAAAATCAGGCAACTCCTCTTTCCGCTCCACAAATCTCTTCCACTCCTCCAACGTGATGGTTCCGTCGTTGTTGCTGTCCAAAAGTCCCATGACGACATTGGTTACTTGAGCTTTGGCTTCAGGTGCAACTTTCTCCTCATGGGCGTGTTCTCCCATTCCACTGCCATCTCCAACGACCTCCTCACGTGTCAAGCCGTAGACGTACAACACGTCCTCCTTTGTCCAGTAGCCCTTGTTCTGAAGATCGTGCATTTTGAAGAAACTCACTGCATCGAATCCGTCCACCTGATGCTCCTCTTTCATATGCCACTCCTGCCAGCTCATGCCGGAAGGTTTTATGGGAATCTCATGGGAGCCGTGGGCAAATACCGTGCTTAATAGAAGAAAAACAGTAGCAAGCATGGTGGTTGAAAGAAGTTGGAATCAGGCTTCTCAACTTGTTCAAGCTGCGGTCACGTGAATTCAAAACAAACTGGCAGTTTGGAAGCTTCTGGGAGTTGACGGAGGGTTTTTAGGAATTCTCATACGGTTGAGCTGTAGTAGGTAAAAATTGGCAAAAAAGGTGAGTTTTGTTCTGGTGCTGATAGAGTGAAAAGTATTTCTATGAGCTTTGCAGGCAGATGAAGCCAGCTCGACAGAAATGCCTTCCTTGGCAATTTGTCGGTTTTATGATTCCGAAAGTTCACTAAATCACTAATAACACCGTTTTTCAAAACCAGCGATCTATAGCAAATTCGGAATAAAACCACCATTCTGTGATGTCACTATCCACGCTAATGGGTGCGAAAAGCCAAAGAACCTAGAAAAAGCCGAAAACCTGAAAACCACCAATTCAATAAAAATTCGCCTTTAACCCTCGCCGACCTCCATTCCACCAACAAACCAGCGCCTTCAGCCTCCCCAGACCCGAAAAGTGCACGTGACTTTCCCCACGATTTCCACTAATTTCAAACACGGGGACCTACTACATCAACATGTCCCAGCCGACCAACCCTAACATGCCAGTGAAAGCCACCGAGTCACGTGTGGGCCGGGAGAACCAGCGTTATAACCCAGAGACTGGCGCTCGTATGGTTGCTGGGTGTATATGTCTTGAACAATCGAAGGAAAAATGTATCATGATTCTGTCTTCAGCACACAAGGGCCAGTGGGTTTTTCCAAAAGGAGGAATTGAGCTTGATGAAGGAGACGATTTCGTTATCAGTGCCGTCCGTGAAACATGGGAAGAGGCCGGCTGTGAGGGCCGTATTCTCAACAAGTTGCCTGTAGTGTTGGATACCAGAGGTACAAAGGCGCCTGTGTTGAAACAGGGAGAGGACTTCGATCCACACAAGGTTATTCCCAAACTGGAGTTCCACTTTTACGAGATGTTGGTGGAAAACCTCAGTCCCGAATGGCCCGAAAGCAGCAAAAGAGAACGCAGATGGTGCACCTATAGTGAAGCCAAACACGAGCTTCTCAAGGGCAAGAGGGCCGAGTTGGTCACGGCGCTAGATGCTTCGTGTATTCACAAGGATAAAGAAGAGTTTTAGAGCCCGGACGTGGAGTTTTAGAGCCCGGATCAGAATTTTTTCAGAGCCCGGATATCAAATTCTGGAGCCCAGGTGGAAAGTGTGTAAGAGCCGGCCAGTGTAATTTAGAAACTAGATCAAGCGTTTTCGAGCTCAGAATCCCGAGTGTCGTTTATTTGAAAAAATTGCCCATCATGTTGGCAAGCATGTTTCCACCACCAGAGGTGTTGCCCAACTTCAAGTTGAAGTACATGCGGCCGAGGTAGTCGATGGAGTTATTGAGCCCCTGCTGGCTGATCAATGGCTTATAGTGGCCGTACAACTTCATGAACTTGTCGCCAGCATCGGACTTGTCTAGGGTTATGGCCAACAACTGCAAGAAGTTCAAGAGCTTGGACTGCTCAAAGAAGAAGTACTTCTGGCCCTCTTCCTGGATCTCCTCAGCCTTCTCCTTCTCGGCGCCTAGGTACCGTGCAAGGAAGAGGTTCAATGCGGTGTTAACAAACTTGACGTTCTTAAGGTATGCGTAGTTGACCACGGCTCTGCTCAAGTAGACGCCCGGGTCACCGCCCAGGGTCTCGAACCATTTGTACAAGAAATCAATGTAAACAGGCAACGACTCGTAGGTGCCCAAAACAAGGTGTAACTCAGCTACAGAGAAAAACTTGTGTTTCTCTTCCTCAGAGGGCTGGGAAGCTGCAGCATGGAGCAATTTGACGCCAAACACATGATGCAAGCTGGAGTCGCCGAAAATCAGCTTGGTCTCCGTGTGGTCGATCGACCACTGTAGAGCACGTTTTGACAAGTCACCCAAAGATGGGTCAGTGTCTGGAAGCAAAGAGACCAATTCTATGATCTTGCCTTTTGTCTCCTTGGTGCAAGGCGTGGCGCTCTCTTCGTAGACGGAAATCAAGTACGTCACGAGGTCACTGGCAGAGGCGTATTCCTTGTTCTTTGCCAATATCGTCAGTCCCTGGTACAACAAGTCAATGGCATTGGAGTACTGCTTGGATTTGACGTATCTGTTTGTGATTGTTCTAAGGGTCTGGTGGGCCTCGTAAAAGTCCTTATTGTCGATTCTCTGTTGGAATCTGGCGATGGTTTTTTGTAGTTTGTCTGACATTAGAGTGGGTGGTGGAGGTAATTTTACTTCGCACAGTATAGTGTATTTTGGATTCTGGGGAGCACAATGTGAAACAACATATTTGGCATATAGAGACAGCCAGGGGAGAAGTTAGAAAGACATTCGGCATTTGATTTTGAAGGAGGAAGTAATTTTCTTTTCCCAGTCAATTTCGTGTATTGGTGATTCGAAGTGGCTGCGAATTGTGATATCTTGAATAGTGACACCTATTACTGAGTGTTTTGAAGGAGAGTAGAAAGGTTATTTTTCCCAAAATACGAACGATATAAATATCACTGAGATCCCAGTTCGTCTAGGGATTTTTGGAGTCGAGAATGTCATCTTCTTACACTATCTGACTACATGATTTATCTCCCACCGAGATACATGGTTTATCTTCCCAGTTCGAATGATTTGCCAATTTTTCGGATAAAAGCTTTTTTTTTTTTTTCAAATTAATCCTCTTAAATATCCCTAAATTGCTGACCACTCTTTGATGGAGGCCCTCACCTGTGACAAAAGAGAGGCCCTCTTTATCAGTCCAAGTTCCTCGTTCTTTCTCTTCACCGTAACATGAACTGCTCCCGTCGCTTGATCCTCTATCAAGATATTTAGACGATTCTTAGCTGAAATCTGTGGCTTCCACGAATAGGCATGAATGATCGAGGGGTTATTGAGAATGAGAGTGCAAGGATTGGTGAATTTGATGGTACGGTTCCGGGACATGATGAACGAAAAATCAAGACCCAAGCACTCGACGACTTTCAATGAACCCATGCTATTCTCCAAGAGCATGTAGAAAATGTACCCTAGATCATGGTGTTTGCGCTGTTTCTTTCGATATTTCTCTGTGCGTTTATCGGACGAAAACTGCTTGTCATAATCCTCTATACGTCGAGGATCTAGCCAGGAATTAGAAAATAGGCATTTGTAAGGGATGTTGATTCTTGGTTTCTTCGAGGAAATTCTCAAGATCTCTAACCTTGGGAACTCTGCGGTTTTTATTGTTTCCTCCAAACGAGGTACCCAGCTAGCGACCAGCTTCCCTCGTAATAGCCTGTGGTTGTATATAATGGAGAGAGAGCAGAGTTTTGGGAAGGCGGGAAGATCGAAAAGAAAAGAAAAGTCCAAGGCTTCGATGGTCAAGAATCTCAACAGAAGGAGATTTTGGCATGGGAGGTAGAAATGTGTGAATGAAGAGATCCGGAGGTCTCGAATGTGAGTGCATTCAAAGGTATCAAATCTTTTCTTTCTTCCACACCAAAGATACTTCCCCTTCGATGTTTCTTTCAAAACCACAGGTAGAGAAGTATAAAGGAAGACCGAGTAGTGGTGGAAGAACTGCTTGCAGGTCTGTCGGAGGCTGTGAAGCAGATTTGTTGCCTTTTCCACTTCAAGGACAAAGTAACCGATTCTGTCAAGAATGCAATCGGGGAGATCGACGAGGTTCATTGGTGTTTGTGAATGGCTGCGAAAAGCTTTGAAGCATATATGAAGCGGGAGTAAATGAGCAAATGACGAGCGAAAAAAGGGCTGCATCGGACAAAATCACTGAATTAAAAGATGAAGAGTTGGAGAAGGCGTGTCTATTATTGGAGTCCCGGATTTTGAGTCGTTATTGAACAATTCTCAGTCAGAGAGAACCAAATATAGCTGTACGGTTTTTGAGAGAAGTTTCTTCCATTTCTTCGTGAATTTTTAGAAGAGCACGAAATTAGCAGTTCCGTATTCGATATTCTTCGGCGTCAACTAAACAGGACCACTGACAGGTACTGACGCTTGGATTGGTGGAAGTCCCAGGATACCTAGGTGTCTAATTGAATAATCTAACACTTACTACTTCCTTTGATATTGCTGATAAACCCAACAGAAATTTTAAAATAATAGAGAAAATTTCGGGTCACTGAAAAGACTGCGGTACGAGTCCATGAAAGACATATCCTCATCGCAGCCATTTCTTGAAGCACACCCGATTTTCCCAAAAGACTGATGGTTTAATGCCATATTTTGTGCAATTGAGTATCTAAGATGACAAGTAAAAAAAAAAAAAGAAAGTCAGAAGCCCATAAAAGTTTATGTCTGTGTTGGTAGCGTTGGAGACATGCGAGTGACTTGTGGTTGAGCCGAGGAAACCGACTCCTACAAATCCAAATTTGGACTCACCATGAGAGCTAAAATTCAGCAAATCGAAAAAGATCAAAAAACCAAAAAGCTTCCATGAAGAAAAGACCATGGAGACCACCGGGAGTGCTTTTATGAGAACCAGCCACGAAGCTCACATCCACAACCAACCCAAACCTCAAAATCCCAACTTTTCCCAAATTACAAAACTAAGACCTTTTTCAGAAAGAACCACTTCTGTCTTCTTTCCATCTGTCCTGACTTCCTGGAATCTCGGAGTCAGTCGGCCCTGCATACGCGCACCCATAAACCGCCGGGACCAACCTTCTCTACTATATCCACCTTTTCATTTCAGAAACAACCATGAGACAGTCGGTTGCCTTGTTGAAGCACGTTCCGCTTATAAAGTTCGTTGGTGGACCCCACCCACACTGTATGTAAAAACACAATTTTGCTTTTCCATCCGTCTTTACTAACATCCAGCTGCCCCATCCAGCAAACCACAACCACACCCTTGTGCCCCCAATGGCAGATTGCCCCACACATCCAGCTCCAGTGGCTCTGCTCCATTGAAGCCTATTGAGCTTAAGGAGGGCGAGGTTCTTTTGAGAAACGAGTTATCAAAGAGATTCAGGTACCAGCCTCCAAGTGCTTCTGAGGTGGACCAGATCGACAGTGGAGGAGCCGAGCTTGTCTTTTAGACGGCCAATGCATAGCAATATACAGTAGAAAGGAGGAAGTGTAGGAGGACGAGATGAGCTATAAAGGTAGAGATTGGATTTCGAGTGATGCCATTGGCTAGATCTGGGCCCTGACATTTGTGGGGTTGTAGGTCAAGACAGGCCGGTAGTGAATTGGAAGGAAACACCAGAGTTGATGACAATTAAGGAATGGGCGAATGAAGATGAGATTCAAGTGGTGAAATGGGGAAAGAGTGTCGTATAACCTCATTTATAGGTGAGCTGGAGTGGAAAGCGGGAAGATTCAGGATGCGAGCAATTAGTGCATTATTTAAGTACTGCTCACATTGTAATTCTTCTGCTTGCATTGTAATTTCGAATTCGTTACTGGGCCTGTTGCTTGTTGAAGAAGCAGGGGTTGTCTGATAATCTATGCCCTGCATTCTTGTTTGTCTTTGGTCTTAGGCGATTACAATTTATCAGATTTGTCCAGAAACCCAAAATCTCTGTATCATCAAAATTGACCGATTTCTACATCGACCATATTGTCGACTGACGGTATAGTAACCGTTGCCTAGGACTGCTGTATCGCATCCACCAGCAAACCCATACTTATGACAAGCTCAGTAAGTCATATATCTTTCTTAGAATACTATAATAATTGGCAAAGAAATATTTATAATAATTTAGAAAAATAAAACAACTCCAAGTACTCTCCAATGTCTACCTCTTACACTCTTGCTCTGGTCATTTTGCAGCCATGATCCAGCCACAAACACCGACGATTTTACACCAAAATAGAGTCTCTCCCTCTTCTTAACCCCAATTTACCCCAAAACCACGCCAAAAATAATTATAAAAAAGCCAGATCCACTAGAATAAGATTCCCTCTGGTCGTCGGAGGTACGGGTGCAACCTGGCGATAATGCCTCGCCACTCTCAACTACAACTACATAGTACTTCTCATCTACAAACCATGAACCACGATCCGTTTGCCTGGGGCAGACCACGTGACGATGTCTACGGCGCCTACAACCACTCCATAGCATCTGCCGGTGTTAAGGAAAGTTCAGAAATCCCAACATCCCATACTCAACAGCCTATCATCACAGGTACTTCTGTTTTGGGGCTCAAGTTCAAAAACGGTGTGGCCATTGCGGCCGACAATATGGGCTCTTACGGCTCTCTTCTCAGATTCAGCAACATTGAGCGTTTGATTCGTGTTGGCGACGAAACCATTGTGGGTATTTCCGGTGACATTTCGGACTTACAGCATATCGAGCGTCTTTTGCACCAATTGGAGACTGAACAGGAGGTTTACGACAGCGATGGAGGACACAAGTTGCGTGCTCCCCATGTGCACGAGTACTTGACCCGTCTTTTGTACAACAGAAGGCTGAAGATGGACCCATTGTGGAACGCGGTCATTGTGGCTGGATTCAACGACGACAGAACCCCCTTCATGAGGTATGTCGATCTCTTGGGTGTGGCCTACGGTGCTCTGGCGCTTGCCACTGGTTTTGGCTCGCATTTGGCCATTCCATTGTTGAGAAAGTTGGTGCCTTATGACCTGGACTTCGAGAAAGTCGCCGAGGAAGACGCCCGCCAAGCGATGCTCAACTCGATGAGAGTGTTATACTACAGAGACGCTCGTGCAGGTGACAAGTTTTCTTTGGTGGTGTTGACGTTTGAAGACGGCAAGGTGAAGGTGAAGTTCGAGAAGGGCGTGAAGATCGAGAACCAGAGCTGGAAGTTTGCAGAGAATATCATCGGTTACGGCAGCAAACAGCTATAGATGAATGAAACGATAAGTGAGGGTGTTGTAGTGGGAGTGTTAGTTCTTGAGTGGCTGAGAAGAAGGTGGCCAAGTTTCTGAAGTATGGAATTCGAAAATTTCCTTGCATAACGAAACAGTTTGGAGTTGACTGAGTTATTGGAAGTTGGCCCTGATTCTTGAAGATTCTCAGTCAGTTACTAGTTCCACCATCCAGACGAATGAAATAAAGAAAGGAAAATCAAATTACAGCGTTTCGAGATAGCTGAGCCATAATTTACAATCCGAATGATTCAAAAAATGGATACAAAGCCTAGGAGATCCTAGATGAAATGGGAGGGATTTTTGAAGTGCCGTTTTAGGAAGATAAACTCTGATTCCCTTAAGCTCAGGTAGACCACCCTGTCTATCCTACGCATATTTCAAAGGGCGATTTCTACAGCTCTTTGGGACAAAAGGTTTCGGGCTGAATATTGGTATCCGATCTTTCCAATAAACCTCAAAAACCAACGAAGCAGAAATCAGGAACCATGATATTCTCAGTGGTTGCAAAAATGACGCTCATACCAATAAGTCCCCCACATCACCACCAGTAATCCGCCGGCTTTTCCCATTTTCATATTAAGTAGCTTCAACTAAGCATCAGCACCTACTCACAAATTTTCAGCTTGATCCACCGGCGTGCTACCCAAATCACTCGAGGTCTGTTGAGGCAGCGACGACATTGTCGTTCCGTATCAAAACCAGTATTAGGCTTCCCCAGCCGTAACTTCCATAACACGATGTAATAGACGATCTATTAAATATCAGCTTACTCACTCTTAGCAAGATGATTATCAGCACTGCAAAATCACTAAATCCCACAAATGCCACAGAGTGACCCCAAATGAATCCAATAGTGAAGGCCCGTAAGTCAATTCTATGGCTTTGCAAGAATATGCTTTTCTTGCTGATTCATTCTATGCCATCTCATCTAGCCTCGAGAAACCTCATAGGCGAATCGCCGTTATCACATCCAACAATCATAAACGCCAAAAGTAGCAGGACGTCCAAACCGATCGCTAGAGGATGGTCTCCTGTTCAGCCCTACAAAAAAAGGCCACCTCATATCAACTAAAAACTATATTCATAAAAAGCCCTTCTAAATCAGCCCATTCTGTCTGCCTTTGCACCACCCAGCTGGCCTATCCACACAATATTTTATAAAACAAAACCCCAACTCCTCCTTCATAGCACAGCCCAAAACCCAAATCTGTCCGTCTGCTTATTTAACCCAATTGCCAAAAAAGAACACCTCAATCTCCACAACGCCTTTTGTGCTGCCAATTACCCCAGTTATCGCAGAATTACCACATACAGAAAGACCCTTCCGGGTACACCAGCTTCGCCAGGGTGCCCAACCAGGAGGCTTAGCCTACAATTCACCAATCAGGAAACGTCTCTCGAAAGGTTAATAACACAATGGAGATCTCGTTTCTAAAAACCCACATCCTGTCGCACCCTCTTTTCTGCTACCCCAGTTTAGACATACAGCAGGTGCACCTTCAGCTTAACCTGAAATAGCCCGAAAACGCCATAACACCGAACCCCTAGAAAGCGCCGTCCCATACACAAATACCAAAAATCCTCCGCACATTTGAACCCCTGTTCATTGGTCCATCTGCTACCCCAGCTTATCTAGGCCTGCACATGTCACTGCTAACCTCGTCTATCTAACTACTCCACCATGTCTTTCGATATCACCTTCTTGGGCACCCTGGGAGGTCCAATTGAGACCAGTACCTGTGCATTGCTTATTAAACCTCATGAAATTGACTATACTTCGATATCGCCAGAAAATTCCCCTCTTTTGCAGGTGGACGCTGGTTCGGGGTATCTACTGTTGGCGGAGCTTATCGCTGATAAGCTGAGCCCGTCCCGGTTGCTTCGTTTGTATGGGGAAAGCGACGACATTGAGCAGTATATGGCGCTCCAGCCGTGTTTTCCTTTTTCGGGCTTTTCGGACAACGCCTTTGCATGTCTGAAGAAGATTATGCTGTGTGTCCCCACAGTTCTCTTAACCCACCCCCACCTCGACCACGTTGCGGCGCTAGTGCTCAATCTGGCGGAAAACGACTTCAAGAATAATGGTCTCACCGTTTACGGCTCGTCATTCACAACAGAAACCTTAAAGAAGCATATATTCAACGGCAAGGTGTGGCCAGACATGATCTCCTTGGGAACCCTTGGGTGCACGTCAGTTCAGCCCAAAACGCCGTTTACCACAAACAACGACACATATAGCATCACGATGTTCGATCTTCAGCATGGCACCACCCAGTCGGACCACGGAACGGTGCCTTACTTGTCTCTGGCATATCTCATTCACCACAAGCCGTCCAGCGCCCGTATTCTCGTATTTGGCGATTTTGAGGCCGATTCCGTTCTGGGCAAAACATTGAACCGCCTGGTCTGGCTTGAAGTGGCCCCTTTTGCGGCAGATGGCTCTTTAAAAGCCATGGTATTGGAATGCTCCATGGCGACCCAGAAGGAGCCCGCACATCTCTATGGTCATTTAATGCCCGAGCACCTTGTTGAGGAGCTCCAGGTTCTTCTGAGCCTCACTTCCACTCTGTTGGATGGCTTCAATGTTTTGGTTACACATGTCAAAGACACCCCTGGGGAGCTGGATCCTCGCAGAACGGTTTTACAGGAACTTAAAGACTTTGCCAAGCAAAGCGGGCTCAACGTGAGCTTCTCGATGGCTTTAAGTGGTCTTTCCGTGACGATATAGAGGTGGTATTCTTACTGGCATTCAATAGCATTAATAGAACAGCATAAACGCTTTTTGGGAGGAGAACTAAATATATCTGTGGGAGGGTCCCGTAGATGACATAGTCACAGAAGATAAGAATCAGCTTCCTTGCAGAGATGCTGTTGTTTTTTGTTTGCTTGTAATATTGTTTTAGAGAAACGGAAACAGAGTATTCGATTCAGATGGAATACTAGAAGCCAGTTTAAAGGAATGTCTTGAGGCAGTTGCCCGCTCACAAAGAATTAGAGCTTTCGAGATAATTCAATAAATCTAAAAGCATTCTAGAGATGCTCAGCCTATTCTCTAAAACCTGTCATCTACACTGCAGCAGCCTTGTAATGCTTTATTTTTGACTTCGAAATCCCCAAGTCTTTTTCTTACTGAACCGTATACAGCTCCGTGATAACACTCAGATGCAAAGTGAAAGGCAAGGACTCTTCATCCTCGTCGGCAGCGATGACGTCCAACACCTGCACTTGCCCAAAGGCGACATCAGCTTCGGTGACACCTTCAGTTCTATAGATGTCAATTTCCACCAGGATAGGAAACAAGGCGTCTTCGTCAACAGCAGGAATGGAGAATTGGAAGGTGCCCAGAGGTTCGTCAAGGGAAATCAGGGACAACTCAAACACAACACCACCCTCGGCTCTTTCATAGCTCACCAGCGCACCGGTCTCGTCTTCTAGCAGCACATCGTCCAGCTCTATTGGCACAAGAATGCGCACATTGTCGATGCTTTCTTGGGAGGGGTGGGAGTCAATGTAGCTTTGAGGAATTTCGTATTCCAAAGTGACGTCAGCCACGCCGTCGCTGACACCGACCCAGGCGGTCACCAAAAGAGGCACCATCTGGTTGCTGGAGCTGTTGCTGGCTCTCCAGCGCAAGACGCCCAAACTCTGGTCATTGCTGGGGAAAGGCTTGCCGGCCTCCTTGGGGGCAATTATGCCCTGGCTGGTGAACAACGCCCTGTCCACCTTAGGGTGTGGTTTGTACTGAACAGCCTTGGAGGAGCCTGTCTTTAAAAGGATCTTGGCTCTGGCAAGCAGAGGATCGCTGATACGCAATTGCAAGTCGCCCTTGACTTCTGATGTGACAACAGAGCCCTCGCGAGAGATGTCTGCGGTGACCTTTTCGGCTATTGTGATTAAAATACCATCGTTCTGGGACCTGGGGCCGGATGGAACAGGTGAGGCGGTAGCTGATACGGCTTCGGACACAACTGAAGATGCAGCAGCAACGGCTCTTGCAGCCACAGGAGCTGGTGTCAGCTCGGCGCCTGGCTTGCCGATGCCCGAAACCAAAGATCCGCCAGCAAAAGGTGTGTTGGTGGTAAGCAAGGGCTGAGAATGAGGGTCGTGTTGGGCAACCTTGCCGGCTTTCTTGCCCAATTGCAAACCAGCGCCGCTAGCAGCGCCCAATTTTCTCGATAACAAGTCGGAGGAACCGCCAGAAACGTCGTTCTCCACGTGTGCTGAGGTGTCGTAGGAAGGCGTGTTGTTGGATTGGTAGCCGTATGTTGCACTGTTAGCAGCAGCGGCGGCAGCGGACGATTGAGAGCCAAACATAGCCAGCTGTTGCTGTTCCATATTCTTGCGAGCGAGCTCCTTACGCTGGATCTCCTTGGCCTTTCTTCTGCGCTCCTCAATGGCCTCCAACTCCTTGTTTCTCTCGATGATCTCCTGGATCTTCTCCTCGTGCGAGTCCATTTCCAAGTATGTCTGCACCTGCGACAAGGTGAGCTTCTCCTTGTAGCCTAGGGTGGCGATCTCGTCGAAAGCAGACAAGATCTCGAACGCATTGTCTAGCAACTCTTTCTCGTCGATACTTCTCACCACATTCAGCACCACAGACACGAAAAGGTGCAACGTATCGATATCCTGCAAAATGTTCAGCTGCTTGTTCGTCAAAACAACCACGTAAAACTCCTCCAACGGCTGGTACACGTATCTGACGGATTCGTCTTCCACGGTGGTGTTTTGGGCTCCCAGCTGGGAAAGAAGGCCTGGGAAGTTGGCCAAAAGCGCCGTGATCCGATCCTTCTCGATGTGTCTGAACAGCCTCGAAAGAAGGGCTTTACCCCCGTGAGTACATATACAAGCTGCCAAAACGACCATGTTGAATTGAGTCTGTTGAGTTGATCTTGAAAGTACTGTTTTTTTGACACGCACCCAGTCCGCGGCGTGCAGGATTCAAAAATGCCGTCGGTGAAGAAGTTGTGTCGTTGGTGGAATTTTTTCCTTCTTTATTTTTTTAATGAATACAATGACAATCAGGATTTGATAAATGGAATAAAAGCAGTCAGGACAGGAAACTTTGGTGTTGTTTGGTCAATAATGTGGATGCCATAGAGCGCTATAACTGGGGACTATTTGGCGAGAATATGGTTAGAGTGTCTTGATGGTTTTTCAATTTTGAATGAAGAAAACGGTTCTTAAGTAGCCTTTACAGGGTCTGATTAAAAAATTAGAGAGAAAATAAATGAAGAAAGTTATGGCTGTCTCAAGCTCGGAATGTCTGCGAAATATGCCCTGGCCTTGATTTGGGGAAATGCTTGGAATAGAGTGTGAAGTGTTGCGTACTTTTTTTCATTTTATATCTTTTGCTCCAAAGGCAATGAATCTTCTAGGGGTTAGTTGTATGCAATTGACAAAAACAAACGTTGTAAGAACATTCTGTAGCTGTCTCACAGGCACAGATAATTCTCTGAAATCTACGTTTATGAAAGAACGTTCGAATTGGGCAAGTATCAGAACAATACGTTTGACCGTCTGGTATTGTTTTTAATCTGGAAAATAGCTACGATGCAGAGAATTCGAAGCGTATCTTTCATTAAGAATAAGCCAGAGTGTGAGTTCAAAGCTGGACTATGGCAGGGACTAAAAGGGTAATAAAATAACTTTGCTCTTGTTAAAAATGACGAAAGCTTTCTGATTCAAAGAATATACGTAACTGTGTTATATACATATGGTATCCACGAATTGGAGGCGTATCTGCCCGAGCATCCAGTGAAATTCCAGGGCCTATCTTCTATCCTGAAAAGTGTCAAACCTTCTCTTTGCAACATCCTCAAAAATGCTTTAAATGTTCTCACCATTGAGCTTAAATATCCATCACGGCTCCCACATCCCCCTATGTACAATGCTTGCAACCGACCGAGTACCGTCAATCTACTCCAGCACAGCAGCCTGTGGCACAGATTTTGGAGGTTCAGACGTCACAGACGCGCGATTTGCCCTTTCCTGCTTCAACTTCTCCATTTCCAGTTCGATCTCGGGCATCAACATCTGATACTCGGCCTTTCTGGCCCTCACACGGGCCTCTCGAAGAAACCGTTCGGCATCATCTAGCTTCCCCGTGTGGAGACTGATCACACCCATTCCGTATGTTGCGAGAGACGCAGTTTCCCTAATTTCAGGGTATTGAGCCGAAATGGGGATGTTGTCGCAGCCAGTGGCCACGGCCTTATATGTCATGAGGGCAGTTTCCGTGAGCTGCTTTATGGAATCCTCAAGGTGCTTGCGGGAGCTGGTTTCCTCCTCAGTCAAGTGGTCGTAAACTTTCTTTTCAAGAGCAGCTTTTTCGTCTGCGCTCAACTTCGCTCTATTGGTCCAGGATTCGACAGGAATCCCGGCGTTTTCGGCCCAGATTTTCTCCAATCGGTAGAGTGTAGCCTCCCGCTCCTCCATCACCATATAAAGCGCAGAGGCCGTGTTGCACTGCGAGAGCATCAACTTGTCTGGAGCCATGTTGGCAGACATCATATCCGTCGTCAGTTGCATTCTAGCCCAAAGTGCTGTTTCAAGGTCGCCAACCTGGTAGCTATGGATCGCCATGAGATCACACAAGGCGAAGTACTCCTCGGCATAAGGGTAGAAAGCGTCGGGATTGCTTTCAAATGGCAAGCGCTCTTTGTACTTTCTGAAATCCTCTTTCTCAGAAACTGCGGCTGCTACAATATCGCCGGCCATCTTCAGCTTAATGTTATCGTGGGCCACGACGTAATTGGCAAAAAGCGAAGCCCTCAAAACCTGAGGCATGCCATCCATGAAATCGGCCGCTTTCAAAATCGTCCGCAAAGCACGCTGGATCAAATGCTCACGGTGGAACTGAGATCTGATTTTCCGGCCATACTCCGAATCTGGCGGTGCTGTAAGCACAAGCAAGTAGTGGGTGTTGAGCTCAGTAAGCAAAAACACCACATCGTCGTAATTGCCCAAACGCTCGTACATCTCTGCAATTTTCAACTGGATGCCAGTGTACTCGTCGCTCAAACGGTCCATGTCCAACTTGTCACATTCCGCTAGAGCCTCCAAGTAATGCTTCAAAGCTAGCTCCCAGTCTGCATCGCCTTTGTTGGACTCAGCCCAGAGGCCTTTTCTGAGGATCTTTGCCACCAGCAGCGGAAACGTGTGCTTTGGCCAGAAAAAGTAGTATCCGAAAGTGCCCACTGTCACCAAGGCCATGGCAAAGTAAAGCAGCTTTTTGAACCTGGAGGGCTGGTTTACCGGGGGAAGAATGGGGTACTGGTTGTAGTGAACATTCCGCTGAATTCGAAGTCTGGGGAAGCTTCGTGCAAGCGGTGTTCTGCCGGGTTTAGCAGGTCTTAATTGTGTTCTTAGCGTTCTGGCAAACATGGTCTTGAATGATCTGGAGATCTCACAATCTATAGTGATGTTAGGGAGGCACGGGTGTAGTTGTGGTTATGGCTGCGAAACTTGGTGGTTTTGGAGGTTGGGCGAGAGTGAAGTGCAAGTTGTTCAGTTGTTTTAAAAATGAGTTTTGGTAAAAGTAAAAGTTCTGAGAAATTTAGTTCTATAAGAGTAGTCTCTGATGGATTTAGTGTAACAATGTGGGTTATAGGAAGGCTTTTTAGAACGAGGGCACAGATCGCTGCTTAAGCGGGTTTTCAGACACCGTTTCTGGGAGATTCTAGGAGTAATTTTTTTATTTTTTTTCTCCTCTTATTTTCCAGCTCAGATGCCATACATATTTGAAAAGCTCATTAAGCCGGCCTAGCCAACCAATATGAAAAGTGATTCCTGTGAGGGATTATACGGAGTAATTGAATCAGGCAGCCCTATCTTGATCAAGGCTATATTTGAAAGGATAAAGGCCCAGTGGATTTTGTATGAGTCAGGAAGAGCCCTTTGTGGAATGGCTTGTTTGCATGAGCTTCTATCGTTTGGCATTATCATTGGGCATGAGTCAAAGTAGTTCATGGGGACGTCCCAATGTTTTTGATCGACAACAGGATCATCTTGCTGGGTCTCCTCAGCTTGAGTCGCTTGGAAGTGAGCTAGTGTATCCCTTATCGAACAGGACCTTATCCGAGTTTGGCAATTGACCAAAGAAGCGCCTAGTGAAGTTGGCAGTCGAAGCATAGATATTCAAATTTCTGAGTTGACAGTGGCTCTGGCCTAGCTTAAGGACATTCAAGCCCAAATATGCATTTGCAGTGGAAATTCGTCAGTATCAAAATATTATCCAGCCAGCTTGTTCAGGTAATCCGACTTATCCACCCACTAACTCATTCAATTCATTCAATCCACTAACACATTCAATCAACTGGTTTATTCAAATCAGCACTTCATTCAATCCGTTTCCACTTGACGAGCCATTCACTCTCACTTGACTAGGCCTGTTCCCTCTCCCACGGTATTAATGAATCTATTTTTGTCGCTTTCCTATATTTCATTCGAGGCCCCCAGTTCATTCGTTTCCATTGGAACGCATTACCTCTCAAAAATAGTTAAATAACTTTTTAAGCAACGGTTAAGCCGGGTAAACTCATTCCATTTCGATCCCTTCAATTTTTAGCCACTGAGAGTGAATTTCACACTTTGCTTTCGCCTGTTGCAACCATATGATTATCGATTACACCTGAACACAGTCACCGGTGGGCCGGTCCAAACTGCAAGGATTCACATGAGTGAATCAGACCAAAATTAAGCCCACAGAACAAAATCAGCCGAAGACAGAATAGGAGAGTGGAGGCGCCAGGTATGGCTTAGACTTCGTGGGACGCAGGGACAGGCGTGATGGGCAAATACACATGTGGCTTGTGGGGCTGGCCAGACTTTGAAGTGTAATCAGCAAAACGGTAAGTGGTCTTCGGAGAGGTTTTAAGTTGAAGAAGGTTTTGAACGTCGTGGAAAGCCGTCGAGAGGGTTTGTAGCATTAAGGTTCTTCGAGGCTTTACGAATGTTCAAAACATACAGTGGTTTTTTGGGGGCTCTGGAACGCTTCTGATTTTGTCAGTATTGTCTTTTGCGGCAAAGCAGTCCGCATGCTTGATGCAGAAGAAAATAGAAGAAACGCCGACGAAGCTTCGATTAAAGCCGGAGATCTGCGATTTTCAAATGTGCCTTTCTGGCCAGCATCGCCGAAAACGTTTGACTGGCGAATCTTTCAGAAAAACCGTGAATCAAAAGATTCCTCACCGTCGACCAAGCAGACGCAAACACCCACCGGCAGCACAGGAGCAAGAGAATGCAGCAGCAGGTCTCATAACCTGCAGTAGAGAAAGGACATTTTTAGGAAACGAGTTCGATTTGGGGCTTGGGAAGCATCGAGAATGTAGCGTGGGCTATTTTCGAGGTTAGAGCAAGTTGCAAACTACGAAACCGGCGCTTTCGACGCCGGAGCCAGCAGCCACGTTGCAATGTAACCCTGCGGGCTCATCACCACAACAATGGCCGTTGGCCTGTTGTTAGGTGGAATAGCCCTGACCGCTATTGTTCGAGGACAATGGTAGCCTTTGCTCATAACAACACCTGGCAACGGCGTCCTGATGACCGGAACACCCACGGCGGTCACGGCAGGGGGCTCTGTGTATTTGCCAGTTGGTGTGTTTTATACGGCTGTTGAAGCGGTAACAAGGTGAAGCCTAGGTGTGAGGCTCGTTGGCAGCCTCTTGCAGGTGCGTCAGTTAGTCAGGTAAGCGATGGAATATAATGGGCTTTGGGAAACGATTTTCTCTTTGTGATATCAATGAACCCCCGGTTTTATCTAGCGACAAGCACCTCAAGCAATGTAACGCTGTGCAGCAAGCGCAAGAAGAAACGCACGGCGCCCTTTTTATTAGTGGCTGCGCAATGGAGAAGTTGGAGGGTTCGAACGATTTACATGGTTTCGACGTTGGCGTTGTTTTTGCATTTAGTGAACGGCTGAGCAAATGTGGGCTCCTCTTGCACCAAGCCCCTTGTCCCGGTTCTTTTTTCTTGACAGCGCTGAACCTCGTTTTGTTCTCCGCTTGTCCACTTTCTTTTACTGATATGTCCGTGCTGCGGCCCATTCCAAATGGCTACTTTACCCGCGGGAGGGTCCGACTTTCGAGGGTAAAGGCAAGCATGGTTACGAACCTTAAGAGAACCGGGGTACTCTTAGACGTAGCAGAAGCATTTGTGTAGAGGGCGAAGAAAATAGACGGTTTCTTGTGGCTGGATGGTTAGTCCGTATATGTCGTGGTTTGTGTATTGATGCTTGAGATAGAAAACAAATAGGGGGTTGCTTCGGACTGGTTAGTCCCGTTTGTCGTGTTTTGTGTACTTCGATTTTTGTGTGCTTAGATGTTCGAGATAGAGGCCTATTTGCGTTCGTTCTAACTTTTGCTTCCGTGGATCCCGTGGCTTTCTATTATTGGCAGTGGCCCGTCTGCTGTGATCCTGGTGATGTGACTTCTCGTGATCTGGAGTCCTGGCGGCTCCGAATTGAAACATACAATGAAAAGCAGAAAGACAGGCACCGTTAGCTTTGCCGGAGTTCCGATCTGCGTCAATGGAGATCTTGCTTCAGATTGAGTTTAATACGTCTAAGCGAGGCGGTTCCACCAATGTGGCTATTCTTCCGAGAGCCCCACAAACAACTGCCAAATCAGTCCTTCCGAAGAAATCAAATATATAAATACAATTAGACCCTTCACGGCCAAGCAGCTGATTTTAAGCACCGCCCATCCCCCAGGTTCGTCTGACATCCACCAAAGATTTCGCAGCCGTTAGACCCATGAATCTGCCAATACACCGCCAAACACAGAAACACAGCAATACCCGCTAAAATATCCCCGTTTTACTCCAATTCTCCAAACCCCCGCCTAATCGACCCTTATCTCTTCGAAGACCTCCGGACTGCGTATGAGCCCATCACTCAGTCCACTCCACCAACACCTTCTTCTTTATGTCTAACATCATCAACGTGTTCAACCCGCCCCCTCCTCGTCTGCTAGGCGACGAGGAGTGCATGGCCTGTACTGCCGTGCAGCTGGTCGTTTGTCTTGGAGGAGGAGGCTACTTTTTGCTGCTGCTTCCGTTCAAAGGCAAAAACGGCGCCGTGGACTTGAAAAAGCACCCTATTTGGTTCCAGCGGGGTATTCGTGGTGTGGGAATTGGTCTTGTGGCCTTGGGAATGTACCGATTTGGCGAGGTGATCCAGATCTATTCCAAGCGTAACTGGCTTTGAGAGTAGGTGGATGATGGTTTGAGGGATGGCAAACGGAACATAGACCGTGGCCAGATGACCTGATTTTGTAAATAGCAATGGGACATGGACATAACAGGGTGTAGGGCTGGCTGTATTTGAGTGTATGGCAAGGTGGAGTGGAGATACCGGTGTCAGGTCACTTAGACAGCATCTGTCTTTCGTCTGGCCATCAAGCTCTTTCGGAGTTCGGGGAGGTCACGACACCTGGACGAAGCTTTCGGATCATCTCCTTCTGGAAAAAGCTTATTCACCGAAATAAACTTTCAACAGCAGGGTTTTCAAACCATGCTCAATCTTCACAGCGTCCACGTCTGGAGCAGTTAATCCGGAACTCTCTCAGAGAGCTTTGGAATCAAAGATTTCAGTTCAGTCAGTGGCAGTGAATTCAAAAGAACCTGGCTGTTTACGGAGAGCCTGCTCTTCCACACTTGCTCAGTTGGTGCTGGAAGCACACACAAACTTCGATAGTTTTAAACGGACAGCCTGCAATACAAACTCATTCTACCCATAAATCATACCCATACACCAGTCTCAGATCGAATAGCACTGTTTCAAGCAACAGCCCGTCGTTCAGTCGTATTCAGTCATAAAGGCTCATTTTTCTTAGCATGCTTTTCTTCGAGGCAAGCTTGTTTTCCCTCTAATCCAGGCCAAGCAAAACTCCAGCCAGAGCTTTCTTTGAACATTTACTTCGAGTCCCTCAACATCGGAGCAATGCTCACACTCGGTCATAAGCCACGGTCCAGTCTTCGATGTTTCAAACCATTTTTTTTCTTTTTTTCTTTTTGACAGTATTTCCAGGCACAGCCAATTTCATTGAATTTTGCTTCACGCTAAGTCTGTTCAGCGATTGTGTGTCGAAACAGGCCACTCACCTCATTCTATGTTGCGCCCTCTTCAATCAGCAACCGCTCCACATTCTCCGCCAAAAAAGCCTTCTACGCATGTTTAGCCCGCTTATATCCATATTCTTCAAACGAATCTCAATAAAATCTTCATCACTCTGGCGCCCGTGGTTCAGTATTCCGTGAACCCAGTGTTCATTCTAGAACCCGACATAATTGTCATCAACACCAGTCGCCTACCAAACGTTCAAAGCCCGTCCATCGTTCAAACACCCCAAACGAACAAACAGCCTGCCAAACGTTCGTCAGTCGCTAAAAAAAAAAAAAAAAAAAAAAAAAATGTTAACCCGCCAAACACTTCAGACAACGCATTCGTCAACAAACCAACAACAACCTTGTCATTCCCAGCTCCGTCCCCCATCCACGTCACCGCTCAATCAGCTCTGTTGGCCATTATCAATTGATAATCGTTAAAAATTTAAAAGAAAAAAAAAAAAAAAAGCACAATAGCACCCCTGTCCCTGTCCCCTCCGAATGACCAGCCGACTACCGGCCCCCAAAAAAACCAAACATCCATCTACAAAATTGCCTATTCTGCCTTGCGTTGCTACACCTCAGGATCTGCCCTGTTTGCAGCCACGAAAACACAAAACCAGCAGACCGTGATCCATGGTAACCGCCAAGCACGGCTAGCAGAAAAGGCCTGCTCAAGCCAGCCGGGTGTCGAACAAAGGATTTGAAAAAAGCCCAGAAACTTTCAGACGCAAAGAAGCAGAGGCACTGTGCAACAGCAACCGGCGAGGCCGATAGAAAGTGACGACGATGAGGTATTAGTCAAGAGCGTCACAAAGCATGTATGCAGAGGATGCTCTACTGGATGTTTGGGGTCTGGTGGCAGGGCCAGACCGAGAGTCCAATTGGTTGTCAGGGTCCTGCTTCGGTACAGCGACTAAACTTGCATGGCTCTGTTAGGGCAAGTGGCAATGCATGCGGGCCCCCACATCTGCACGAACATGCGAGGGTGCATGGCGGGCGCTGTAGCAGGCGTAATCTGCCTAATCAGAGAGACTGGCCATGTAGACTGAGTTGCCGGGTTTAGATGGGTGTAGTTTTTTTCTCTCTTGTCGCCTCAAAGTCCCGTCGCCAGGCCCCGTTGCAACGCATTCCGAGGGTACGCGCCTGCAGGGCTGCAGCACCCGCATACATACAGACGCACAGGCTACAGACAACCACAGATATCGCAGGACCGGCGGATAAGGTGCTGTCTGAATTTCTTACGAGCTCATTTAAAGAAGCCATTCCCAGAAATGAAGGAGCTGGAACGCGCCAGCCTTCGCTCCTTTTCGCCCCGTATCTGAGTTTCGTCAATTTCGACCGTATCCTTCCCCATGGACCAGTTTGTGGAGGCAGACCACATCAAGCAGGGCTTCCCTGTTCCCACCCAGTACTTCCAGCCCATGGAGAAGTTTCCTTCAGAGTCCAGCAACCAACAGCCACCGCCCCAGTACGGCCCGCAGCTCCAGTACCACCAGAACGTGCCGAGTCACCAGAGTCAGCAGAACTTCCAAAACTTCCAGAATATCCAGAACATCCAGAACATCCACACCGGCTTCAACATGGCCCTGGGCCACCCGCCCAACGCCCAGCTCCCGCCGCCTCCCCACCTCCAGAACTCGCCGCCCCAGCCCCAATACTTCCCTTCTTTCCCGGCCCAGGTGCCCTTCTCAGGTAATGTGGACGACCCGCGCTGTGTGCCTCACGATGCTATCTCACTGGTACGAGACCTACAAAACAACCGCATGAGAGGTCTACAGACGTACCCCAGCGGGTTCATATCCCACCTCAAGGCGGAACTGCCCCGTGTGAGTCACCTGGGCGAGTCCGGCAGCCCGTCCAAGAAGGAGGACCACGGTCTCGTGCTGCTCATCCCACCACTACATGTTCAGCAGAAGAACGCTTCCAAGGAAGACACAGAAAACCACCACCACGCCATCACCACCAAGTGTCTGCGGTGCAAGAAGGACTTTGTGCAGAGTTTCGTCAGGGACAAGCCCGACGCTAAGGTGTTCAAGTTGTGCCATCGGTGCCGAGACATGCAAAGACAGAGATCCAGGCGCTGGCAGAAGAAGACCAAGGAGCAGCAGGGCTCGTGCCGCCGGTGTGGCGGCGTGATTCCCAGCGACCAGCTGCGGTTTGTGCTTTGCTCCCAGTGCCGGGAATCGCTACGGCTACGAAAAGCCAACAGGGCGGCTCAGGGCAAGTGTGTGCACTGTCTGGGCCCGATCGAGTCGCTGATTATGGGCGACCAGGCGGGCGAGCCACGCCCCAGGTCGGGGCTGTTCAAGGTGTGCCAGCGGTGCAGAGAAAACGACAAAATCAGGCGAACCAACTTGGAACGCATGGGCAATTGCAACCGCTGTGCAAGAGCCTTGGAGCCCTCGCAGCAGGGCAAGCACAAGGTGTGCCTCGTGTGCCGGCAGAAAAAGAAGAAGAGGGCCCTGCTGATGTCCCTGGAGCCCGACTCCAGCATGGGCATGGAATTGCCTGTTTTCCAGCACAACGCCCCGGTGCAGCTGGAGCGCAGCCAGCAGAGCGTGCCTCAATTGGGCCAGCCCCAGGGCCCTGTGGGCATTGGCTTTCCTATGGCTGGGGGCCAGCAAATGGGGCAGTCCATGGGGTCCATGGGTCTGGGCCAGGACTACTACCAGTATAGCCAGCCTGGGCAGCAGCTTCCACAGCCCATGAGCATGCCGCAGTACCTGAACCAGCAGGGGTTCTCTCGAGGAAGGATTCAGTAAAAGTTGCGCCTTAAAGCACAGACAGTGATGAGACAGAGTGATGAGAAATTGCATCGGTGAGCTACGGTATAGCAGTCGAGCAGATTCATGGTGAAGAAAAAAAAAAATCCGAATAATAAATCTCCGCTTCGAAGCAATGGTTCGAGTGTGGGCTCGTTGATTCTGCAAAAATATTCATGCCCCGAGAATTCTGAGACAGTCGACGAGCCACTCTTCGATCCAGCGAAACATGACAATGATAAGCTTTTCGCTTAGATCTTGGCGATCCAAAGCCTATCGATCAGGCTCTGCACCCTAAAAGTAAGCAGCGGATAAGCAAGCTTTGAGGATCTGCGATGAAGGTGTTCACAAAGAGCTGACAACGAGAATGTGGATCGTGTGCCGCTATCGCATATGGCCACCGGTTTTGGTGCTTCGATTGGCATCATTCTGATTCGAGACAGCGCTACTACTCTCTTGTTCAATTGTACAATATTCAGACGAACAGCGGCCACTTGCCTGGGGCGGTTTTTCGGCAATAATGATTTTTTTGGAAACAGACACTTAATCGGCTGGACAGGATTCCCGCTTGAATTCAGGCTTGCTCTTCTACGCTTGCTTTGAAAATTCCAACCCTCTATGTCTTTAATTTCTCAGATCTAGTCTACCCAAAACACGACATCAATGAACCTACAATGGTCCAACAATCACTCGCTTATTACCACTTCAGATTCTACAGATCCTGGTGAGCTCATCGAGTCTGTTTAATCGGTGGGCTGCATCCACTTGGCTCTATCTTTGGATCAAGCCTCGTTATGCCCGCCAGCGCCATTGTGCCACTATCACCCTCGTTTCAATCCAGTACAGAAGCCACAAAGACAAGGGACACTCCATGGGATGTCATGCTTGGAAGAAGCAGAAACTAGGCTACTAGACTCAATTGCCTGGTTGTTCTAATGAAGAATTTGGCGATCAACTCTGGGATAGGAAATCCCTCCTAAACAATCCAGTCCAAATCAGCCACAATTGTGATCCACAGCCTGTTCCTGCGCCGCCTTCTAAGCCCTACTACATCCTAGACAACGCTGCCTATTCGAGAATGCCTCAACATTCAGACTGCTTCTCCTCCGCGTTGTGGGCATACTGGCTTGAAACACAATCAGCAGCAGCGCCTAAACAAGAAGGACTATTTCGGGGAGAGCTGAGAATGTGCGGTGTTTGGCGGCTTAAGATACCATTTGCGGTGGGTTTCAACCGAAGTACACGGTTTTGGGCCGTCAAGCTGCCAACCAGTACCCCACAAAGCTGCCAACAGTAAATAGCCTAGACTAACTGCGAGATCCAGTGTTGTTCCGCCGCTACATATATGGAACAGAACAGATAATTAATCGTGAAAGCCTTGCTCTTTGCTATACTTCTCGTTTTTTGAGTCCTACCCTGTTCGACTTCTTCCTTCATCCTACGTCTCCACGCACCATTTCATCTACAACTACAAAACAGCACCAGGCAACTCAGCCCAAACCACAAATCCGCAG
This sequence comes from Candidozyma heveicola, assembly GCA_003708405.2. Lineage (NCBI taxonomy): Eukaryota > Fungi > Ascomycota > Pichiomycetes > Serinales > Metschnikowiaceae > Candidozyma > Candidozyma heveicola. The sequence continues at coordinate 96,432 of PPOB02000006.1, forward strand.
GGCACCTATAGCATAGTCTTTTTCTTAGGCCATCTTTTCCAGACCCACCTGCCACCGCCACTGCCAACTAATTTTCACTTCGTCCCTCCAGTTGCTACTGACCAAACCAGCCATGCAGCTGAACAATCTGTCACAAACGTCCCTCACGTCCCGGGACAAGCAGCTTCCGCCTGTTCCGCCCGTGGACACGAGCGGGCCCGCTGGGTTTTCGCTAGCTTCGCCGACGAGTCCCGCAGACGTGCTGGCGCTGGAAATGGCCCGTTTTCAGAACCTCAAGGCCCAGCAGCAAAAGAAAAAGATCAGGCCGGCGCCCTTGCTCAACTTGGGGAAACCCAAAGAGCCCAAGGAACCGCAGCCGAACTTCGTGGAGTCGTTGAAAACCCTCGACCTTCTGGACGAGCCTCAGACGACCCGAAAACGACAAACCGTGATCAGCTCCATCTCGCCCACCAAGCTGGTGTATACGCCGTCGCCTCGGGACCAGAAATTGCCGATTTGGGGCTCTGCATCGCCCGTGGCCACCACCTACGGCTCGCTGGGCTACGATCTTCGTGACGAGAAGTTTGTCCATTTGAAAGACCTCGGGCTGGGCAATCTGGGCGTGGTGCTGAAGGTGCTCCATGTGCCTCTGCAGAAAACCATGGCCCGGAAAATCATCCACATCGAGAGCAAACAGGACGTCCAGACCCAGATCATCCGGGAACTACGTATAATGCACGAGGTCCGGTCGCCCTACATCATCGAGTTCTACGGCGCCTTTCTCCGGCCTAACAACTCTATTGTGCTATGCATGGAATACTGCAATTGCGGTGCTCTCGACAAAATCCTCCTGCTTTGCGATAATGGCCAGTTTCCCATGGCTGCTCTCAAGAAAGCCCTGTACTCCATTCTCAGCGGCCTCACTTACCTCTACAACACACACAAGATCATCCACCGTGACATCAAGCCGTCCAACGTGTTGATGACCCACAAGGGCGAGTTCAAGCTCTGTGATTTCGGCGTCAGCCGAGAACTCACCAGTTCTATTCTTATGGCTGACACTTTTGTCGGAACCTCCACGTACATGTCGCCTGAGCGGATCCAGGGCCTCACCTACGGCGTCAAATCCGACATCTGGTCCATGGGGCTCATGCTATACGAGCTCGCTACGGGCAAAAGCATCTGGATTGACGACGAGGACGCTGATCAGTCCAAGCCGGCAGGACCCGAGGGGATCTTGGACTTGCTTCAGCGAATCGTCAACGAGGACCCTCCGTGCCTCTCCAATAAAATCAACAAGCTCACAGGGGCTCCTTACGATCCCGACTTGTGTGTCTTCATCGAATCTTGTTTGGTGAAAGAGGACGCAAAGAGGAAATCGCCCCAGGAGCTTCTTGCGGAAGAGCTGGGCTTCTTGAGCGGCGTCGCCGATGGCGTCTACGATAAGGACGTCAAGGTGTGGGCCAAGACTATCCGCAAGCGGAATAAGGAGAAAAACGAGGCCTCCTAGGCCCCGCCGTGTCTATAAATCATAAATCATCAGCATCACGACCCCTGGTCGCTGGCAAATATAAAAGCGTTCATTTTCCTTTCGGAAGCGGGCCGGTTCGTGTAGAACACCCGCCGTGTCTTGCACCCTTGCCGTAGCAAGCGGTTGATATCGGCGGTGGAGTGGCATCGGCTTAGACTCCCACTTTCTTCCTCGGTGCAAAGCTTATAGTCGTCATCGCAATAGAGCCACGAAATGTGGCTTCTGGGCTGCTTGACCACCTCGGTCTCTTTCTTAAATCGTATTCTTTTCTTGTTACCGTCTTCTTCAGTCAGATCCGATGAGCTGAGTGTGCCCATGCTCATTGAACGTAGAGGTTTCTTGGACTTGGTGGATGAGCTGCTGAAAGTCGACAAGGTGGTCAAAAGCTCTGCCATGAGAAACTTGTCTTTGTATGTGAGCTTGATGCGGTGAATTGTCTTGTCCTCGGGGACTCTGGAAATCTTCACGTCTGCATTTGCACCAAAAAGGGCAATGCTGTAGCGCAGCTTCGTGGACGCTAGTTTCGTCTTGATGCTCATAGCTAAAGCAGCACGAATGGCGTCAGCTCCAGGCGCAAAAACAAGTACATGGTGGAATTCATTGGCATAGTCGTTCTTTACCAAAGCTGGGTTCTTGCGGAGCCGATCCATATCCACGAAAGTGACAAAAAGGTGCTCGAGATCAAGATGATTGATCACCAAAAGACAGTCGTTGGCTTCACGGACGGCGTCGTTGAGAATCACCAAAACACGCGCGTGTGGCTCCTTGGCTAGCATCCCAAGAAGGTGGTCCTGGCAGTATGAATAGAATGGAAGCGATATGTCGGTGAGAAAGCAGCAGTCGTGAAGCGACACCAGCAGCGGGATCTTCAACAACAGCTGCTGTGGCCGAGGCACCTTTATGTAATCCTGGAGGCCCCCGTCGATAGTATGGCCATACACGAATCCTCGTAGGCAAGGAAAACGCTTGTGAGCATCGTACGAGTCAAAGTCCGCGTGGAGAAGAAATAGGCAGTTTTGGCACGGGTCCTCGGGCTGGTGGATCCAGCAAGCCGACGCAGGGAACACAAAGAACTTGTCTGAGGCCAGGAGAGCAGATTCGCCTGATCTGGTGGACTGGGTCGCTTTGGCAATGATCCGAGAACCCGGCACCACGCCGCGGGCACGGAAGTCTCGAGAATAGTCAATGGCAACGTGTCTCACGCGTAGAAGAGCCTCTTGATTGGAGGACGTGCCGAGGCGATTGAGGTGGATCACGGACTCCTTGAGCAAGGCCGAGGAATGTAGCAGGCGGCGGATCGGTAGCAGATGGACGGTGTTGGAGACCGCCAACGGGGACTCTGGGGTCTCAATTTTCGAAACTCTGATCATGGGAATACCAACAAATAGGGCCCACTCTTTGGTCTGCTGTCGAACGGCGCCTTATAAAGCTACGAAGGTTGTTGTGAAAAAATGATCGACCGTTATACTAAAGCAGTAATATTGGCTGAAATACAGGAGACAGGTGGGTGCGGCTGCTAAAGAGAGCGTGGGAGCGTTCGCTTAGCATGACGGGGCCGAGGCGCATGCGGAATGTGACAATGCTATTTGACCAGCGAGTAGAAGGCACAAATAAAAGACGCAAATATGGAGGATCTGATTTGGGGTTTTTTCTTTTTGTTGGATTCATTTGTGGTGAACGCGTGACAGTGGAGGTTTGGAACTCGCAGGACCCTTGAGAGAGCTGCACTATAAAGCGCCGAAGGTTCGGAAAGTGAGGAAGTAACGCGGCATACATGGGAAGAGACGGGCACTGGTCTGTGTGTAGGACGCGCATGCGACAAACGTAAACAGCATCGAGTTGCAGCCATGGGGGGAGCGAGATGAGCTGGAAGAGCTGGTGATTTGAACAGCCACTGAAATCCTGCCAATCAGCAGTGGACGTATTCCACAGTATTCCTCGATTTTCCTTTTGCCCCTCCACGCCGCGACATTTACCGTAAATGCACTGGCACCAATGGTGCGGTCTGCTGAATCAGGAAAGGCATCAACGGGGCTCTGAGACGACAAACTCTAATTCACCTACAAGCCTCTGGACTAGACCGCAGAGGCTCCTTCCAGCTCTTGGTCAATTTCCAAGTAAACTGGGCCCGGCTTCGCCTGGCTCGCGTCATATCGTGCATCACTATATCCATCACCTACCCTGGTCAGACCAGGCTAATCAGCCTGATGATTCCGTTTTTTTACCCCTGAAAGACCGGCCCCTGCCGGCCGCTTACAGGCGCTGCAGCAGCAGCAGCAGCAGCTTCTTCCTCCTCTCCTCCTCGTCTGCCAACGAAAGACGCATGGCCTCTTCGATCATCCGGTCTTCGATCGACTGTAAGTACCGCATATTCTGGGAATCGCCGCTCTGGCCCCGGGAATTACGTGCGTTCCCGGCTCCGTCGTCTACAATGAGGTTCGAGGCGTGGATAGCACTGGCGGTGGCTGCACGGCGAGCCAATTTGGATTTGGCACTGGCCAATTTTTGCTCCCAGTCGGGCCGGATAAAGTCGGTGGTAACCACGCCGGCGGCGTCTGCGGGCACAGACGTTCTTCTCTGTTTCGACTTGGGTTTTTGTGGGCTCGCTGACCGCAGAACGACGGGGGTACCTGACGCTTCTTCTGACGACAGAATTGCATCCTCGGCAGCTTCACTTGGAGGCTTGTAGTTAGCAGGTGTGTGGACGCCCCCGAGCCCGACGCTGAGCTCCCTTGGAGTATCGTAGGTGACGCCGAAATTGGGCATGGCGCAGAATGGGCAGTTGGCGGGTTCCAGAATAAGTGTATGGGGAAGCTCAGCCCCATTTTCGTTGCTCATATCGTCGTGAGGCGGATGTGGATCAAGCCGTTTGATCTGTACAAAACACTCGCTGCAAATAGGCTGTCCACAGCAGCGACTCACGTTGAGGTACGGTGGGAAGTATAGAAAGCAGATCGGACACTCGGACGCTCCTCGATAGAGCTTGAGGAGAAGGTCTCGGCCAGGCACGTTTTCGTCTGGTTTTCCCGACTGCCGGGCGATCATGAACTCCTCCTCCTGCTGCTTTTGTACCTCCTTCATGCTGGCCACTAGCTCGCCCACTCTTTTCTTCTGTTCTTGTCTGCGAAAGTAGCTCGCCAGAAGGTGAATCTTGTGCTTGTCTGCATCGTCGGGTTCCTCTTCGTCCAGGTACGCCTGGTCGATGGCCCGAAGAGGTAGCTGCCCTGCGATCGTGGCGACCTCTTCATCTGTCCAAGACGAATCAAAGTCCTGGAGCGGAGTGAAGAAAGGTGCTATTCGTCTGTCCACAATAAGCCCCCTCACTATCTCTGCGTTGTAATCCAAGTTCAGCCTATAAATACCGTGGGGAGCCAAGTACCCTCCATCCACGTTCTCGTCATATCTGACGATAAGAGCCAGCATCTGAGCCTGCTTGGTTTTGAGCCTTTCTTCGGCCAGCAGCTTGTGGGTCCCGCTGGAATTACTCCCGCTCAGATACACCATGAATCCGGCATTATCAAGAAGCGACAGGGTTGTGTGTCTTCGTGAACTTCTTGTGTGGGTGTTGCTGTGATTGGCTCCTATTGAGGAGGATCTTGATCTGCTTTCCTTGGTCGGCACGTTTCCCATGGCGAAGTTGTGTTATAACCTTTTGTATATGGGCTGTGTGGTTTTAAGGACGATGCAAAAATGGCGCTGTCGGTTGTTATAGATCCAAGCACCGAAGTAGTAAGGTGACGTAGGAGTCGTTGCTGGCGTGGGGGTGACTGAGACTGGTCACGTGACCGGTCACATGTCTTCCATCGGCCCCTATTCTGCCCCTAGGGCTGATCTGCCGCCGCATGTGCTCGGGATAGAAATACTACGTTGTAAGAAGCAAGCTTTACCCATTTTTTATAACCCTGGACTTCTGTGGTGGGAGAAAGAAGGACTGGATGAGTTGTTGTATGCAGGACTACTCCCGAGCCCAATGATGCCGATCAAGTCACAAGACTGGATAAAGGCCGTCTGTAGATGTGAATTAGAGGTGGGCGTTTTTTCATTGAAAACTTTGTATGAATAAGAGTACAAAAAAATTGTTTCTAGAATTTGCGATGTCTCATGCGTTTTGTTCGACAAGTGTGATTTCGAAAGAGGCGCTGCACTTACCATCTGGTTGCAAAACACAAATCTACACTGCCCTCGAAAAATCAAGAACACCCTATTTTTAACTAAAAACTTGTTTTTCTGTTTATTCGAGGCTCGAGAAAGGCATAGACGAAATCTGGGCGAAATTCGAGCTATTTTGGCGGTTTGAGCCGGTGGTTGATTTTCGCTGGTTGTCTCACAATAAGCACCCAGCGTCTTCGATTGCTCTGGGGAATGCCGCCGGGTTGTCGGCAGTTATCAGCAACCGAAAGAAGAAACTGGGCATAGAAAATGGGCATATGATTTTTTGAAAACTAATTGTGACTTGCTAGAATAGGAGAGTTAGGAGGATATACATTAGGTGAAGGCTCAACTATCCGCCATTTTTCCTATTTTTCCTTCCGGGTTTTTCATGAGATGTCTTGTGAAGTTATCCTATTTTCCGAAGTAAAAAGCTCTTTTCTCTGCTTTCTCCAAAGAGCCAATACCAGCAACCAGTTCACCATCTACAGATCCTCGACGAGTCATTATGTATTAGTAGAGTCGTAGCTCGTCTGAGACACAGTCCAGACGATTAATTAAAGCGGGCCCGGAGGCCAAACGCTATGGCAATGGCTGCAAAAACTAGACATGTCCACACCAAACCAATTACAAAGCTCCAGAGCTTCTGCCAGTAGGTGTAACAAGCAAAGTAGCGGCGATTGACGGGCCCAAAGGGCACACGGGGCATGAAATGGCGGTAGCCGCCGTAGTCGAAAAATCCAAACGCTAGAAGGAAGTATATAGGCACACAGACGAGGCCCATGATCATTAGGAAAAACCACTTGGACCAGGGCTGAGCGGTGTACTGCTCGTCATCCTGGAGAAACGGCCCCTTCTCGATATCGTTTCCCTGAGCGTATACGCTTGAATCGTCGTACATGTGGTTGTGGGCAGACCGGCGTGCTTCTGTATCTGAGAGTCTAGAGGATTGAGGCAGCGCTGGCACCAGGCCATCGTGTTCTTCTCCAAAAGCGGAATTTCTGGATATTCTTGATTCTCGTAGCGCCTGGGTCGAAACTGTGGGCACGCTGTGGCGGGAGTGGTCTTGAGAGAAGGGTCCTCGATGCACTGCTTCAGGTTCGGGAATGGGTGGAATGCCATTGGCAGAGTTCAGACTCAGACTGCCCGGAACAGGTGGAACCTCCAGCTGGGGAGCATTATTATGGGCAAAAAGCGACCACCGGTTCGGCTGGTGTTCGGCGTCTTGAACAGTGTAGAGAGTCACTGGAAGCGCAGATGAAGAGTCTATCCCAGCAGTCAAGTTGTTGATCCCTCGAGAGTCTCTGGACCGTGTAGAAAAGCTGACTCTCGAGCCGCCCCGAGAACTCAGCGACTTGCTGGAATGGCTAAAACGTCCTTTGCTGCTTCCACTCTCACTATTACTCGCTATTTCAACACTGCGTAGTCTTCCCAAAAGCTCTGCACTGGAAATCGACCGGCGCTGGCTTCCACGAACGCTGCTATGTGGGGTTCCAGAGGAACTTGTATTTTCATCAGTCTCGTGCCCACGCTCCGTGGAAGTATCCTGTTGGTCCATCTCTTTGGACTTATCTGGGCTGCCCGAGTTGTGACTGAAATCCTCCATAAACAAGAAGTGGGAGTCCCGTTCGGCATCCTCGTAGCCGGATATAATCGAATAAATTGTCTCTGCCTCCTCAATTTCCTCCCGAGAGTGGGCCAGATGGCCCAGTGAGTCTGTATCTGCAAATTCGTCCACACTGACCTCTCCCTGGGACGATATTAGCGAATTCATGGATGCTGTGAAGGGGAAGGACCCCATGGAACGAGGCGGTCTAACTTGGCCAGCAGCACTGGACCGGGCCACTTGGGCTATGCCAGTTTTGGGTTTTCCTGGACTGCCAAAGAGGCTCAGGAACGATCGTCTTTTACCATCTTTCCCCATATTTCATGGTCTGGTGAAGCTTTTTGTCGAATAAGACTGGTGCTGGAAACGAATGACTGGGCTTGTTGTTGGCTCAAGCCTTAGTGGAAAACGAATGTCTGGGGTAATGAAGTTCGACACGGAATGCGTTATCGGGGTATAAGAATGAACGAAAGGACGCCTGAAAGGCTGGGTATAAAGAGAGTGGTTCTTCGGCTGAATATCTGACACAGACTGCTTGTTCCTCTTCGGTCGATGCTCACAATCACCATCTTGTTTGGATGCATTTGTGCTTGTTTATATTGTTTCCTAATTAGGCCAATTACTTGCATGCACAGCGCCTTCTGTAACTCCGCAACGAGATGTCGCGGGAGGATGGGAATTTCACGAGTGGAATCGGGCAGCCTCAGTAAATTGGGCGTGTGTTTGCTTGGAAATTAAAGACATCATGGGGGCCCTTTTGACGGACGGTTGTTGTGGGTTTCGTTGATGGCAGATACTACATGCAGTCCACATGCTGGCCAAGCCGCTTTAGGCATGTTATGCTGGGTTCATTTGCAGCCATTTTGAAGCCGCTGCTGGGCGAAATACCAAAAGGGATTGAAAATTTTAGATCTCCAGGAAATGGAACTGTGGTTCTGAGATGAGTTGGATTGTTCCAAATTTCAAGCCCCAATTTTGAAGTGTAGCTTTTTCCAAACCCTTAGTTTATGGATCACACTATGAGGCCCATCGGCCAAACAACTTGAGTTCTTTACTAGATACTAAATCTTGTTTTAAGAAAACAGGATAAATACGAGTGTTTCAAAGGTAGGAACGGTCAAATGAGCCGAGGAATAAAGGCAGTGATTTTGTCAATGAGTGATTTGCTCTAGGTCGCCCAGAAACAATCTACACTCGTCTTTTTCGCTGGCTACAATACATCAAAGCAGATTTAATTAAGATACAGGTATAACGAAGGCATAAATGTTGCGAGAAGAAGAATCAAACGTACGGCGTGAAATAAAAGAAGCAACGACTAGCGCCACATCTAGTAGTTCAACCTGAGTTTTTTGAATTCTCTCTTGTCGTAGAGCGTGGCACATGGGTCCGATGGAACGGACTCCTTATGCACAGTCAGACTCTTTTTCACGGTGGTGTAGACAGTTCCCACATCACCATTGCCAACTGGAGCCTGAGTAGTCTTTGCCGTGGTAGTTGGGTAGGTGGCAGCAGGAGCAGTGGTGCTGACACCTGCCTTGGTGGTAAGGGAAGAATCAGCACCGTCACACTGGCCAGTGACAGCCTTGAGCACGTTACGACCAATGGTAGACAAAGTGCCCGACTGGGTGAGGAGAGAGAGCAACTCAGGAAGGAGGCCAGACTGTGTGACAGCAGAGACAAGGTCGCTAATGCTGAGACCGTCTCCAGCGCCATCAGAGTCCATGACCGCCTTGATCAAGTCAGCACCAAAGTCAATGAAGTCAGGGTCAGTAAGCACGGCAATAACCACAGAGGAAGCCAAGCCGGAGTTGCCCAAACTTTCCAACAAGTTGTTGACAATGTTACTCACGTCAATGTCTCTCTTCTCGCTCTCGAGCATACTTGGCTTCATCAAGCCGTCCTTCTTCAAGAGCTCGACAGTCTCTTCGTGGGTCATCACGTCGCTGGCAAGAATCTCAGCACGCTTGTTGAAGAGGTTGCCGAGGAGACTCTTGATGATGTCCGTGGCAATGTTGATGACAGAGACGTAGACCTCACAGTCGCTGAGGGCATCAGTAAGCACTCTGCTAAGCAAACCAGAGTCCACAAGAGCCTTCAACAAGGTGGTCAAGTTGATCAGAGCGTTTTCCAAAACCCAAACAATACCTTTGATGGCAACCTCTCTCAAGGTGGGCTGGTTGACGAAGAATTTCAACACGGTAGGAGCCAAGTTTGTGTCGTTGATGGCGCTCAACACCTTTGTGACAATCTCGTACTCTCTCTCGGACAATTGCTGGTCCAATTCGGATCTTTTGACTCTCATGGATTCCAATTCCTGCAACTGCAACAAGGCGTTCTCTAAGTCTTGTCTCTTAGCAAGGGAAGACTCCAGGAGGGAGACATCGGAAGAACCCTCAACTGGGGCAGGGGCAGCGTGAACCACGGAGGCAGCCAAAGTGGCGATCAAAGCAGACTGGCTGAGTTTCATGGGAGGATCAGGATGAAAACGAGTGTGGGGGGCTATTGACCGTTCCAAGGGATAAGTTGAACCAGGAAGCACTCAAAAGTTAGTGAAGAAGCGCAGGCGTGATGCCGCAGGAGCCTTATATAGTGGATGCCAATTGCGTCCTTGTTTGACTGTGTTTTGTCGTCAGGATTCAGAATTACTGTATCAAGTTATAACGTGGTCCACTGGTTGCAAAATCTTTACCGCATCGGGAAAGGACATTTTAAAAATCAGTTACTATGTGCAGGCACATATGCACCCGGCCCATTGTGGTCTCGATGCGAGTACATCTGAAGGGGAATAGCCACCTCTTCATTAGGAATGTGTCTGGGATGCGCCATTTGTGTCTGTCTCAAATGGGAAGCCTCTGGATCTTACCCATAATTCCGGCGCATTTTGTGCATTGTGGACCCGGCCGTCGGCACAAGTCTCGGCAGAGCAGAAGTGGTGGCCAAGGCTACTTTCTCGGAACTTATCAACTTCCGACAATTCGTAGCTTCTCCCGATCTGATGAATTCACCTACCTATTGCGCATAGAACCACAATTTGAGAGCTTCTCACGTATAAGTGCGCCGAGGCTTGCGGAACACTCGCAAACCGTGCGGCCGAATTAGGGGTGCTGGGCTTAGTAGATCCTTGAGGTCCATCAACGTCTATCGAAGAAGCTCATTAACAGAGCTTGCTTTTTGGGCCCGTCTGATTTTTTAGAAGAAGTAGCTTTCTTTGCTGGGGCGGACTGTCTTGCTGCGGGCTTCGCTTCTTTCTTGGGTTCTGCTTTCTTGGGTTCTGCTTTCTTTGTCACAATGTATCCTTCATTATCTACCGTGGTCACGGGTTCAGTTTCAGGCTCATGTTCCTCAGGTTCCCCAGCACTGGCCGTGCCTGCGTTCTCGCCCGCTTGCGGCGTGGGCGATTTGGATGTGAGAGATCGTAAAGAAGAATTCTGGGGAAGCAGAGGTGCGACAGTGGCTTTGGCCTCCTCCTGAGGCTTGCTCTTGACATCTTCCTCTACCACAATGGGCTCGTCTTTCTCCTGCGCCTCATTTGTGTCGTCGTTGTCTGAAAAGTCGCTGAGATCATCGAGGAACAACGTATTGAGGTCGGTGGTTTTGGCGGGAGCGGGCTTTTTCTGTGGCTCTTCCTCCTCTGGCTCGTGATTCCCTGAATCATGGGAGACAATGACCCGCTCTTTGGGCTGCTTGCTCTCTGTTTTTCTAGATTTGTACTGGTATCCTGAAGGTTGCTCAGACTTGCGCTTCTTGGTCTCGTCCTCTTTCTGCTTGGTCTCGCCTTTCCTAGAAACGTAGTTGGAGAGCAATGACGTTTGGGGCTTCTCTTTCCGTGATTGATATTGAAGCTTGGGCTTGGTTTCTGCTTTTGGAGCCTCCTTTTTGACTTCCTCCTTGGGTTTTATTGGCTCAGCCTTCGGACGGGGAGCACGACTCCTCACCTTGAGGGGCCTTCCACGGATCATGCCCTGTTCGTAGTAGGATTCGACTTTGGCGAAATCCACGGGGCGCCTGAGCTGCTCCAATGCTATATCGCTGTTGCTGAAGGTGAACAGGGATTGAGAAATGCTAAAGATGTGAATGGACGAAATCTGATCAAACTGGTCCAGAAGGGCACTTTCTTCGGGGCTTTCCACGATTTTCACCACTTTTTTCGTGCCCTGGGTCCCGCTGGCCACGTATAACGCGTTCAACTTCTCCTTGTTCAGAGAATAGTACGCATATAGCACACGCTTTGCCTGGGAGACATGCAAGCCTAGATCCCGAGAGACCAGACTAAATGTAACACTGTGGCTATCAAGCTTATCTGCAATGTATCTGACCTGGTCTGGTGATATATCCATAGTCATTTTTTGAGATGGAGTTGGATCAGACTACTAAAACGCGGTGGGGTGGTGGGAGGTGTATGTGCAGGTGAATCTCCAACCACTCCTAGGGATTCTTAATAATCAGGCAACTTTGGGTTAGCAGACTTTCTATGCTGATTCTACGTTGTGGGTTCGATCAGAAATCGACACATATGGAAAAAGTCAGGTTTTTTTTTTGATTGTACATACTGGTGAACATCTAGAGACCCCCTCATTTCTTCCGACTATCAAGTCTATTCACATATCCTGCTGATGTGCCGTTACATTGATTCTATTATTTTCTTGCATTCTCTTTGTCATCCTGGTTCCGCTTTATTTCACAATTTAGCCCATTTGGGACACGGAAAAACACAAGAAAAGAACAATGAGCAATCAAGAAAAGACAAGGAATCTTCTCTCAGAAGTTCATCTACAAATATTCTCTTCAAAGAAATCGAAATCACAGCTCCCCGCAATTTGCTAGTATTACAATGCGCAAGCTCGTTTCCGCTTTCAGCTAATAATATCCAAACTTCCATTTCTATAAACCTAAAGCTCGTCTTTACGGCCCAAATACTTTGCTTTCTCGGCAGCACGGGCCTCCAAGCTGCCGCCCAACTGGTTGTTGATCATGTCCTCGGTCACCCCACCAGAAATTAGCGTATTCCACGATTTGATTCTCTCGAAACCATTGCGGGCATATTGGTAGTCGCTGAAGGCCTGAATTATTCTGTCTCTACTCGTGGCGACAAAAGGACCGTGCTGGACAACGGGCTGGTCCAAAACCTGGCCACCCACAAGGACAAACTCTGCGTCCTTGGAGTTTGAAGCTGGGTACTCACCAGTAATGGTATCTCCATCGGCATTGAAGAAGACATTGTCGAACTCCTTGGCCTTGCGGTCTCCAAGTTGGAGAGAGCCGCCCAGCAAGAGGTACAAGAAAAAGTTGAAGTCCTTCGGCACCTTTTGCGTGAAAGTGGAGCCGGGCTTCATTTTGTAGTGGTAATACTTGACTGGGGTGTAGGCCAAGTCCTTCTCCAGTTTCACGCCCAAGGACTCGCCAGAAATGACTCTGACGACGACTTTTCCGTCCTGGTCGGTCACCTCAGGCACCTCCCACTCCTTCAAGTCTCTGTATCTTGGTTCCACTTCCTTGAGCTTTTCAGGCAAGTCAACCCACAATTGCAACCCCACGTTGGCTGAGCCGTCTGGGTGGATCACGGGCATCTCCGAATGGACAGTGCCACGGCCAGCAGTCATGAATTGAAGGTCGTTTTCTCTCAAAACGCCCTTGGATCCGGTGAAATCCTCATGGGCAAAAGCTCCCTTTAACATCAAGGTAATTGTCTCTTGACCCAAGTGAGGGTGCTCAGGAAAACCCCCTTTGCCGTTGGAGGCGAAATGGTCAAACATCAAAAATGGGGAGAAATTCCTCACGTTCATGTTTCCTATACTTCTTCTGACTCTGGCACCAACACCTTCTGCCTGTTCGATGGCAGGAATCACAGCTTTGATAGTTCTCGTTGTCATTGCACTAGCTATGGTGATTAGGATGAAAACTAAATTTAATTGCATTAAACTTCCAACGCTGGAAACTGCTTTCTTATAAGCATGCTGCTAGTCATTTTTTAGTAAAGGCATCGAAGGTCCCGTCAGTGTGGACGGCACACAGTGACTAGATTATTACTAAAAAATCCCGAGTGGATAAGACCCGCTAGTGTGCAGGAGATAAAGATCTTTGTATGGCTGCTGACGTAAACTCCGAAACTACTAAGATGATGTGGTATTTTAGGTGACGAAATGTTCTTCTCGAAGATTCTGAGTCAGGGTCACGAGCGATGGTATTAGTGATTTTTGATTTGTAAACAAAAATGGCTCGTTGGGAGTGAGTGATGTCGCTAATAGAAACTTTGTGAAAAAGAGCTTGATATTTCGATAAATAGGATCTTAGATTTGAAACACATTTAGTTTTTTGCAACTTTGCCGAATTACCAAAGATAGGTATTTATCGACATCACCGTGAAGGCCGCAATGTTGATCGGACTTTCTATCCAGTACGTTTCATGATTCTTACCTGTGTCTCTTGAAAACCCAAATCTTGCCTCTGATCTGATTATGTGTCTAAAATCAAATTGAGCCTAATGCATTACTACACACTCTAAACATCTCCAGTCGAAGGATCTTTAAGTGTAGGCTACGAGGTTAATTTCCATTAGACATTTGAGAATCACCGGAATGCCGTAGCAGATAGAATGGTTCATTTATGGATACCTGTTGAGTAGCTAGAAATCTTTTGAAAAGAAGCTTCTTTCCATTTCAGCTGTGTTTTCTTAGAAATCATTATTGAAGAATGTCTTCATGTATGCGAATATATCTGCCTGATCTTTCTATCATCGATTGATCTAATATTCGTAATTTCGTTATATATACTCAAAGCACATCGACGCTGAAAGTGTTTTGATAAGGCAATTTGCCCAAAGAATTCCAATGTTTACGTTCACTTGCAACTTGCACCTTGTAGTAGCAATTCCCTATTGGTAGAAGTCACCTATTCAACTACAAATATTCAGTCATTTCGTCTATTCGTCGATCTTCTTAAATTCATCATCTAATGGCGTCCAGCGTCTCAAGGTCCTTTTTATTTCCAAACTACCAAGCTGTAGCCTACTTTCTCGTGGCAAACGTGAAAACAGTGGGGAACACAACCTTCAAAGGCTCGTCCAATCCCACACCAAGCGCCTCCGCCAACTTGTCAATCAACTCATCCGCTGTGTCGGGCTTGTCAGGGTGGGCGTTTTTCCAGTTGTGGTAGCCAGACCAACTCTTCGCCTGTAACCTGAACGTATTGAGCGATATGTTCCGTTCAATGTACAAAGGAGTGAACTCAGCACCACCCTCGTTCTCGTGGGGATGGTAGTAGTGTCTAATCACGTCCTTAAAGTCTGATTCTGGCGGGCTGATGTGCGACAAGATGGTTCTGAAAATATCGTGGCCCGGCTGGTCGAAGTAAGGGCCGAAAAAGCGTTCGTAAGAGTCTCCGTATTTCTTCTTCGAAGAGTCGTACAGCCACTCAATCACGAGATCCGTGGCCTTCTGGTTCCCGACGAAAACAGGATCAAAGTAGAACCAGTAGGCCAAAGTCCCGCCAGATTTTAGAATCCTGGCACTTTCGGCGAAAAATTTGGGATGGTCGAACCAATGGCACGCCTCGGCCGCCGTAATGAGGTCCACAGAATGTGGCTGGATCTCTTCTGGGGCCTGCTCGCCCGCTTAGCATAAAACCGAATCTTATCAGAAAACTCCACTCTGGGGTCCTTGTCACAGTGTTCGATCATTGTTGAGGAAAAGTCCGTGCCCACGACTTGTTTGAAGTAATTGAGGAGCTTGAAAGCCACAAATCCAGGCCCACAGCCCACGTCCATGGCTAGATCAGGGGACCCCCCGTGTTTCTTATGATGTTCAACTAGATGATCATAGAATGTATCTGGGTACGTTGGTCTGGCGGCGTTGTAGCGCTCAGCGTCGAAATCCTGGTTCTGGTAGGTAGTCATTGTCCAACTGGCTGTAATTGAATAGGCGGTAGAAAAACTGATCTTGAATTGACGGAGGAATTGGCCTCTATTTATACATCTCTGCCCCACCGTGCGGCGCGCTATAGATTGGTCATACCTGAAGATCAGACTCACTGTATAACGGGCATTGGAATACTACGAAGTGATGGGAAATTTCGGGTAGTAAGAGTTTGTGCTTTTATATGGAACTTTTGATTTGGGAGGGTCAGGAAACGGGGGCATGTCGAGAAATGGCGGTATATCGGCGCTTGGGGATCCAATGCTACTTGGACGATAAGAAGAATTACGATCAATATAGTCTTTTTTGAAAATTTTCATTTTCTAGACATCCTCGTATCCAACAATGAGATTTGAGAGAGGAGAATTCGGCTTAGGCCGGAATGGCTGCAAATGACCGAAAGCACCGAGATTCTCGGAAGTCCATTTATGACTCAATGTGTTTTAAGCAGTTCATGATTATCTTCATGATTTTCTTCATGATTTTACAGAATAAGGCCAAGGTGCCCCGAAATGTGTGATTTTCAGTGTCCTCCAGCAGACCGTGTAAAATCAAGGTCATGCGATCCCAAGAAGGAAACCGTTTGTTGACATATATTGGACGAAGAGAATGGCAAAAAATCGATAATATCCTGCTTCTATTATTAGACAGAGTAATGTCTGGGTGACTCGCAACGCTCCGATTCCCCGTTGGCGGTATAGAAGTTTAGCATTGTTCGCTTATCTCAAAGATCAGCCCACACGTCAACTGACGTCAAGAAACATCAACAACCTCCGTGTTGTACCTACAACCTAAAAAAGTCACTACGTAAATTCTCTTATCGTTTACATCGTTATGCTATTACTCAGCTGGCCAGGGGTATTAGGGCGCTGCTTAAATTGTCTTTTTGTTCTCGCTGACAGGCGTGTTGACAGCGGTGTTGGACTCGGACGAGTCCGTGGAGTTGGTGGAGACGGCGGACGCAGATTTCTTCATTAAGGCTTCCTTCCGCTCCTGTCTGCGGGCCAAGAAGAGCTTGTACTTCTCCAAGGTGATCTTGTTCTGCTTGTCCTTGTACTCCTTCACAAACTTGTACTGGGTGTTGGAGATGCGGTCCCAGATGGTAAAGAAGGGCTGCGAGAAGTTGTTGCGGAAGCCCCAGTTCTGGTGGTGGATGTCGTGGTATATGGCGTTATTGGGGAAAATCATCTGGAACGGGTCCCAGGGAAGGCGGTAGCCGCAGTGGTCATCCACGGTTTTCATCGTGGCGAACACGTACACGAAGAGGGACTCACGGGGCGAAAGCTGTGTGACGATGCCCGCAATACCGGTGCCCACCGTGTCGAGCAAGAAGCCCTCCACAGGGTCGTTGTAAAGCGCACCGTAGGCGTAAGGAACGTAGAGGCGGTGGTGTCTCGAGTGGAACCGCTTGTAGAGCGTCTTGTTCAAGTGCATCGTCCTGTGGAGCCAGTACTGCCAGGTATCGATGATGCAGAAGGCAAGGCCCATTCTGAGCACCAGCCAGCCGTAGGTGTAGGCGAGCCAGAGCACCGAGTCCGGCACCCACGTGGGCGCCCAGTGGTGCTTGAGGTACCAGATTTGATAGAGCTCGTGGCCCGTGGTGGGAGGAGGGTCTATACGATAAACAGCGTACGCAACCACCAGCTGGATGATGTGCTGGATAACAACGTCGTACAACACGTCACGCAACGGCGCCTTGTTCCGCAGCTCCTCCTCCTCGGACGGATGGATCCGGTACTTCTCCGCAAGCTCGTAGACGTCGATGAGGTGGAAGAACGTGGAGTAGGTCCAGTAGGCTATAACAGGAGCAAAGATGGCGAGGATGCCATCGGGGATGCCCGGGATTAGATCGCTTTTGAGCGTCCGTGAGACGGGAGGTGGCAAAAGAGCGTCTGCCACAGCAGCCAGGATGTTGGCAGGAGGTTGTAGGACGTCCATGATGAAGTCTTAAAAAAGCACAGAGGATGTTTCTGAGGATGCGTAACGCTTATATAGTGGAGCGGGAAAAAAGAAAACCATACGCAGCTCGGAAAGCACGTGAGGCCCTGGAAGACAGAAGAGGACGACCAACAGTTGCGTTTTGGGGCTAATGTGGAAAAGGGGCGTCAAAGCGGAAGGTGGAAGAGAAATGAATTATTAGGGGGTGGTTTTTGGTGTGGCTCTTTGGGAGGAGCAAGTGCCAAGGTACCCCTATTGTAGAATGGGAGTGATTTCGGAGGAGCTACGGTTTTGTATTTTTGGGGGATTTGAATTAAGGGTTTTTGTAGATGGACCCTTTTCTGCTTATTTTTCTGTTCTGCTGCTTTTTTTGTGCTTGTTTTGCTTTTCTGTGCTTCGGTTGTGCTCCTCCACTATGGCCTGAGATTTGTAAGGCTAGGGGTTCTGGCTGGTCGGCACTAGAACACCAAAATGTGTCATCGTCCACGGGGCCCCAGCACACAAGGAAAGTCGAGGATCACGACTTTGTGACTTTCGCTTTTTGAAACCGTTTCGGAAACTACAATGGATCTTGGAAAGCGTTTCGGCTGCAAACACAGAAAGCCGGACGCATCACCATATGAAAACAGCCAACGGACGAGGCCGGACCCACGAGAACTGAATCGTCCAGCTCGCTTATTTCAAGAAAAACGCTTATCGGCCCATGCCACAAGATCAGGTGAGGCTGAATGGGACCACAGGTGACCTGCTGAAAATGCCCACAATGGCCCAATTGCCCCTGTCCCGCTGTAGCGGCCTGGGAATCGGATTTCCTATTGTTTTTGCTCGGCTAATTGTACCGGGATTTAAGCCGTTGGACGTGGTCTAAAAGTGGGACAATCGATATGGACTCAGCTGCCGGAATCTGCCGTTCTTGGAATCCTGAGTTTGGAATGCCTGATTCTGCTATATCGGCACTGGGAAAAACCAGGCCGGCCATTTCCTGCTACTCGGCCTTTTTGTGGCTGCCTCTCGATGCTGTTTTGTGGTTATACGGTTTTGGCTGCGAAACGCAAAGCGAAACCCATTTGCGCTACCGCTAGTGGCTCGCAAAATAGCAAACGGTTTTTCCGATCGAGGGCTTGTGGCGCTACTGTGGTCCACGTTTGTGGTGGAAGCGTTTTTGGCGTGGGAGGCGGGAGCAATGGGTTGCAATTGCCCAATTTGCGTTAATTCAAGCGACCGCAGTGGCAGCTGAATTTGATCGGGCGGCTGAGTCGAGGTTTTGCGTGTTAGGGAATTGGAAGGATATAGCGAGTGACGTTGGTTTGGGTATCCTGTGAAGGAGGGGGGTTGAAATGGAGGTATGGGGTGGTGTAGGGTGGGATCAAAAGAGGCAGATACATAGTGTATCTTGATGTTTGGATACTTTGGAAGAAGCGGTGGTATTATGGATCTCGGTAGGGCCTACAGGTTCGCCAGCGGTCGGAGTTGTATGTTGAATATTGGTTTTCTGCAATATCACAGAACCAGCGGAAAGCATAGGATCCCGTGCTCGTGATAGGTGTGGTACCTAAAAGCTCCTACTAGAGCCAAATTAAGGCAGAAAGGGCGACTGGAAGAATAAAGGGGTATGGAGGAATTGGGACATCTTGGCCCCGATGAAAGCATGGTATCATAGCTTCTACCGTTACAGCATAGACAGTACCAACGAATTTTCCACAATTTTCATGGTCGTACCTTTGGATACTTCTCCATATGAGAGTCTTGCTGGATATTACCCTATTTTCAAGTTCCGGAACACCAATATATTCTCCAAAATTAGTGATAAAGGAACAAAGTTTGCTACCTTTCGTCTTATATGAGTCCAGGTTCATCATCAGTTAGAGTGTCATTGCTGATATGAGCTTAACCTGTCAATGTAGCACTTTTTGGCTACCTTTTGAGCCACGGCCTTCATAAAACAAAATACCCCATAACCCAGATTGGCACTTCGAAAGAGATAAGGCTCGACATTCTCAGCCTTGAACCTTCGGATTCCATGAACTTTTGACGTTTTGAGCAAATCCTGACGGTACGCCAAAACTTATACACTAATTGAATGGAATCGGAAAATTTCACGGTAGATTGTGCTGTACTCTTGAACAACAGTAAAAGGAGATAGAATTAAATGTTAAGAGACAAACCCATGGCAATGCAATGCTAATGGTGGTGTCAAAAGGTAGGGTGGGTTTACTCAAGTTTAATAGACAGCTTAGGGTCAACTACACACGCCAATCCGGCCGACATGACGAATATGAAAAGAACAAAGGACATAGAAAATAAAACTTGGAACAATGAAGAAAAATAAGAGACCATTTTGGTCTTCTGTTTTCGCTAAGTAAGAAACGATCACTGGCCATGCCCAATTAGCCCTCACAAACACCTCCAGAGCCACCAATAAAAACACACTATTCACTAAAAAATCATATATCTTCCATTTCTCCAAAAATTCACCGAAGTCCACATCACCTCCATCCACCTCCATCCTCTATAGTCTACCTGGCCAAGTGCGTGCAGTACAAATCAACTACCACTTTCTTATGTCGAAATCGAAATACTCCGCCGACAGCATCTGGAAAAACATCCCCGAAAAAATTGTAAGTATACAAAATCACATTCCAACGCTTAGCTAACAGCAGAATACCGAGCTTTTCACGCTCACCTACGGATCGGTGGTGGCCCAGCTTTGTAGAGATTTGAACAACAACTATGCAGAGGTGAATCGCCAGCTCGATCGAATGGGTTACAACATTGGGCTTCGTCTAATTGAGGAGTTTTTGGCAAAGACAGGAGCACAGCGGTGCCTGCTGTTCAAGGAGACCGCTGAGATGATCAGCAAAGTCGGATTCAAGATGTTTCTAAATATCACGCCTGCGGTGGAAAACTTTGGTGCTGATGGAAAAAGCTTTTCTTTAGTTTTCACGGAAAACCCACTCGCCGACTTTGTCGAGCTCCCCGTGACGCTGGACCCCAAAATCCAGAAGGAGCTCTGGTACTCCCAATTGTACTGTGGGGTTTTAAGAGGAGCGTTGCAGATGGTGCAACTCGACACAGATGTGTTTTTTGTGAGGGACGCTTTGCGGGGCGACGATAAGACCGAGTTGAAGGTGAAATTGAATAAGATTCTCAAAGACGAGGTTCCTGCTGGTGAGGATTAGGACAAGTGAATGCCTGAGAAATGGAGATCAATCAGAGAAGAGGTTCCTGGTACTAGGCTTGATGGAGACATTGCTGTTGAGAAGTGACTTGGTTTACCAATTCTGGAATTGCCTATTGTTCAGTCACACGATCCCATCGCTTTTGGTTTGCATTCGTCCTGGCAATTGAAGGTAGGATTCAGCACTCGATATTGACTTAAATGACAAATTCCGGAGACCATAGTCGGCGATTTTGTTTGCCAATTGCCAAACAAGACCGGTAAGATGGTATCAGGGTTCAATGCTATGGACACCAAAGCTCACAACTACTTGCAAAGACTTTCAGAGCTCTTCATTGGGAGAAACATCGGTTATCTAAGAGCTCGTCAAGCACCATGGACTACAGTGATTGGATGAAAAGAAAAAGGCAGTGAGCTAACGTTCTGTGTGCACCGATTGTGCTCATATTGTCTTTCACTACTTTAGCTTCAAGTCGAGTGCAATCATGCATCAAGTCCAACCTAACGACCGAGCTGGCGTGCTAGAAGTGCTACAGGAGAAATTGACGAGGACGGGGCTGACCCATATTTGGGCCCAGTCATTGGCAATCAAAAGGCCTCTCAAAGCTGAATTACATAATCCAGACCAGAATTATAGAAGCTCAAATTCGGCTGCCGTTGGACAATGATTGGATAACTACTGTGGGGTTGGGATGTTTTGTCCGATGGGGTTACTTGACTCAATTGGGACTTTGTCGTTTGATCGCATACTTACGCTAATCCCGTCACAAATCGGGCCATTTCCAAAACGAGCATTCTGGCCGATCCTCCCCATTGAAACCCCGCTTCAATATCGAACACATTGGAGCGACAAGTTGAATCTCCGAAATATAGAGCTTACTGAGAGTTTGGAGCCCTGCAGACACCCACAGAGGTACATCATTCGAAACCACAGAAACCAAAGCACATCGATCAATAAGATAAACTACGATAAACTACGATAGATTACGCAATATTCACCCCTTCTTCAGTGCTTCACAACTCTTCGGGGAGCTAGAAAATAATCCGCATACAGCAAATTCATGACTTGCACGTGACCCGGCACGAAGCTCATACCCCTCGAATCAGATAATGAAACTTCCAACACCAACATCAAAAAATTCATCAATGGCCGGTCTGGAGATTAAGATCAACCCAATTGAGGGTCTCGCCAATGACCCCGAGTGGAATCACCGCCGCAAGAAGCGGAGTTTCTTAGAGGTCACCAAGGCCATCTTATTGATGCTCTCCTACGATTTGGTGATATGGTTCTTCAATATGGTGATCCATACGTTTTTCAGGTCTATCAGTCTGAGAGGCACGTTCAACATTCCCAAAAAGGGAGCCATCATTTTTGTCATTGCTCCTCACCATAACCAGTTTGTGGATCCTCTAGTGGTGATGTCTACAACCAGGGCGACTGCTGGACGGAGGATTTCGCTTCTTACAGCCGCCAAGTCGTACCGCCGGGGCTTTATTGGCACGGCTTTCCGTTTGTGTAGTGCAATTCCCGTTGAAAGAGCCCAGGATTTGTTGAAACAGGCTCTGGGAACGATCAGGGTCGAAAACTTCGATCCAGACGGAGTTAACGTCGAGATCATCGGGGAGGGCACTCAATTCACCAAGGAGGCCGAGCCCAAGGGTCTTTTGGGGCTCCCCAACAGCATGGGAAACGCCCAGATCGACCAGGTGGTGTCAGACACTAGGATTGTGTTGAAAAAGCCGTTCAAGGTGAACTTCGAGAAATCGACCGAGAGAGACGAGCGGATCATGGAGATGCTCAAGAACGGAACCAGCTTCAAAACGGCACCCCACGTGGATAACCACCAGGTTTTCGATAACGTCTTTGACCACCTCAACAAGGGCAAGGCAATGGGCATTTTCCCAGAAGGAGGGCTGCACGATAGGCCAGGTTTGCTTCCATTGAAGCCTGGTGTAGGCATCATGGCATTGGGAGCGGTTTCCAAATCGGACGACCCCGATGCTGTAGTCAACATTATCCCTGTGGGTCTCAACTACTTCCACCCCCACAAATTCCGGTCAAGAGTCGTGGTGGAGTACGGGAAACCCATCCGTGTGACCAAAAGCGACAGCGTGAAGTACGAGCAGAATTCCAGAGAAGTGGTGAACAAGTTGATCGAGTTGATCACTTTACGACTCAAGGAAGTGACCGTCACCTGTGACGATTTTGACACGCTCATGGTGATTCAAGCAGCCAGAAGATTGTACACTGCTGCCAACAGAGAACAGATTCCGCTTCCGTTGGTGGTGGAGATGAACAGACGGCTCATGAAGGGCTACCAGAAGTACAAAAACAGGCCCGATGTGGCCCACCTCAGAGACAATGTCTACAACTACAACAAGTTGCTCATGGCGATGTCTCTTCATGACCACCAGGTTGAAGATCTCACGGAGTCCAACCGGTGGGTTGTTTTCTACCGATTGGCGACGAGGTCGTTCCGCTTATTGTTCTTCTTGCTTCTCTCGTTGCCTGGCGTTTTCATGTTTGCACCTGTTTTCATTGTGTCCCGGCGGATTTCCCGAACAAAGGCCAAGGAAGCTTTGGCTGGGTCCGTGGTGAAGATCAAGGCCAAAGACGTGATCAGCACGTGGAAGATCATCGTGGCTCTCGTACTTGCACCCACGCTTTACATCTTCTGGGGTGTCATTGCATGCTGGTTATTGAGATCAGCCAGCGAGACCGTTAGAGAGGTGCCCCTTGTGATTCTCTTCATTGCCATGTACTTGTGGATGGTGCTTACAACGTACGCATCGTTGAGAACCGGCGAGAGCTGTGTGGACACTTACAAGTCGTTGAAGCCTCTCTTCTACTCGTTGTTGTCCCACCATTTGGACGTGGTGCAGATTGAAAAGCTCAAGAACACCCGTCGGAAGTTGGCCCATGAGGTGATGGAGTTCTGCGAGAAGTACGGGCCCCTGATCTTCGACGACTATGACAAGTTCTACAGAGAGTACAATCGGATCGACCATGGCACTAGCGATCTTGGAGCTGTGCTTGACAATCAGCCCGAAGACGTCCAGGCGGACCAGACGCTGTTGTACTCCAGAAGCGAGTCCTACTGGCTCGACAACTTGAGCAACATTCCTATTTTCTCCTCGACGGACGAAAGAGAAATGACTACACTGGAAGACGAAACAGACGTGGCAGACGAACGCGAGAAGGAAGAGGACATTGAAGAAACAGAGCACGAGGTGGACGAGGACGAGGAGGGCAGAAGAGAACAGGCCCGTTTGCGGCTCAGAACGGCGATGAAAAACAAAGCCCGCCAGTGGTAGAGAATTCTTCAAACCCTACCGTTGCAAGGCACCTGGAATGCTAAGCCTGAAGGACGAGAAACAACCCTCGTGGTGAGGCCAGAGGACTAAAGCAGATAAGGGTGATCCGGAATAGGCCAGGGCCTGGGTCATGCAGCCGGGCCTGGACATTGACGGCCATGTTATTGTCTTATTTTTGCTTTTCTCTGCATTGCTTTGTTTTTGATGCCTCTGATATTTTTCGAGGGTCTCGAATATTTTGCATACTAGGCCAGTAGGCTTAGAGAACATACCTGTTAAGGCTGTGTTGAGGCGGTGCGGCGAGGATACGAAAAACATGGGGAAAACAAAAAACCTCGGCCAGTGAAACGAGAAATACTGGAAACAGCAATTTCCCCCCGAAAGCAAAAGCTTCAGCGCGGTCACGGCCGAGGCCGATCTTTTTGGAAATCAGCCGTCTTCATCAGGCAACGCTTTGTGGCCCATTTTTAGCCCTGCCCCCTGTTCATCATGTGTTTCCCATTGTGGTAATAATGTTACCTGGGCCTAGCTGCGCGACCGAAAAGGCACAGTTTTGTACGCTTTGCAGCCATGAGATAAATGGAGCTGCTGTAGCCAAAATATTACCACCACTATTTTTTGCCAGTTATGAAGATTCTTTTGTTCATGGCGGTTTTGGCGGCCGCCACGCCCATTCCAGCAGACACGAAGTTGAGAGTGACCACGTGCTCCATGTCGTCTACTCGGACCGATGTTGTTATGGAGGAGGAAGCCTGGGTCCCCCGGATCGTCCAGGCGGCGGACATTCATTTTTGAGACGGAACTACGAGAAACGAATAATGTGAAATGATTTATGTGACGAAACCGGCTGGGGTTGAAGATGGGGTCTGACTTCGACGATCGAAGCACATCGGTAATTAACCGACGAACCCACATCGAAAATGAAGAGGAAATGGGAACCGCAGGCTGGGACCGAAATGGACTAGCAAAGCTGGTGTCGGTGGCTTGGGAGAAGTCCTCAATTTGGATGTTTTGGCAGTGACCACTAAAAGAGCCTGGCGGCTCAGTGGTGCTTGAAACAAGCCGAGAAGGGCCATTCACGGCGCAGGTATTGCTGAAATACGCGTTAAGAGGTTTGAAAAGTTCATTTACCAACGGTGTCGATACTTTGGTATCACTGCTTTGCACTCAGCCAGGGTCCGTTTTGATTATGAAGAACACCCAGACCTCTATGTGTGGCAGCTTTTGCACACATCTGGGCCTTTTGTCGAAATTTCTACTTCGAAACCCGTGTTGGTGTATTGGTTGCATGAGCTACACCTACAACTATCCCAGCTGATACACGGTACGAGATTGCACTGGCCTGTTTTGTCGACTACACTCACGGATAAGCCAAGGCCTGTAACTACGAGATCCGAACTCTACTGCAAGAGGACGGCGACATTTGATGACTGATAACGAATTTAAAATGGATTTGAGAATATGAGTGAATCCGCTGCGAGAGTTGCGGTCCACTCTGTTTACATTTAGAGGGAGCTGTATAGGTGTTTAGCTGTATGGTTGAGCTGAGGGATATTTTAGCCACCCTTTAATTTATGATATGGGAGAGAAACTGTATCACAATGAACGAAAACTCTATTGCGAGAATGTGACTGATCCGTAAGAGTCACACTGAAAAGGCACAATGCACGTAAAGAGGAGGTGGAAAATTGAAAGTTAGAATCCGATTGGCAAATCTGACCGTGCCTCCTGAAGTTTATTCTATATCATGGAGAACGCAAGGTTCAAGAAGCCAACTCGAGAATGCCGCCAGAATATCAAGAAAAAGAAAGAAATACGGCAATACGAATTGTTTAAATAACTAGACCGAAAAGGTGCTGAACAAGACAACCTAACAACTACGAAAACGGGCATATCCGAAAACAAGATTCTCATCGGAATGGTAACTCACGATTTTCCACATTTCCTGAATTTCCCACATTTCCTGAATTTCTTTTTGCTGCAAAATAGAGTAGAACTTTCCACCCTTCCGATCCAGAAACAGAAATTCTGCCTTCTCCACAAAGCTTTAATATCTACGAATCAAGAAGTGAAAGTCAATTCTCGTCGAAAACAGAAATTCACGGCCTTAGCGGCACTACGTCATTTGCAGCCAAAACGAACCACCTCAAAACACAAAATTCCGAAAAACTCCCCAATTCAAAACTCCGCGATCTGCAACACCTTAAAGTAAGAACACTCTTTTTCTTTGGATTTTGCGGTATTTGGGCGTTTTTCCGGTGAAATGGGTGATGCAATTAGACGCTCGTTCTTCTCGTGACCGCTGACTCAGCCTTCTAGACCCACACAAAAAAGCATAAAAGCTCCAGTTGCAGTGGACCAAAGCGAGACTCGCTTCACTGCCCCAAAACTCATTTATTCCTTTTTGATTTTTGACTTTGGACTTCCTCTTTGAATCCAAATTCACACAGCAATTGGAACGGGCCTGTATATAACCCGACCTGTTATCGCTGATCCGCTATCGCCCGAGCCACAACCTATTGCCACTACACCTTTTTCCTTCTAGGCTTTCTAAACCACGCCATAAAAGCATCCAGCTTATTCCCTAATACACAATAATACACTAGCTCAAATACAGCTTAACTATGAAGATCACATTCAGATTATCCACAGAGGTGTCTTACTCAGTCACTGTTCCAGATAACTCCACTGTGGAAGACCTTGCCAACTCAGCCAAGGTGGGGTGCCCGCCAGAAAGAACCTTGCCTCCTGACTTCAAGCTCATCTACAACGGTGCCCGTTTGGCGCCTTACTACAAGACGCTAGATACCTTTGACATGGTTCCCTCGAACCCCCAGAACATCGTGATTCTTATGAACGCTGCCGAGGCGCCCGAGGCGCTGGCCCCCGCCAAGGCACCCGTTGCCGCTACGAAGAAGAAGTCCAAGAAGAACCGCTGCTCCTTCAGCCTGTGCACGTCGGTTGCGCTCAGAATGGTGGGTGACTGCGGCCACTGCAAGGGCAAGTTCTGTGCCAAGCACCGACTCTTGGAGGACCACGCGTGCACCGGGTTGCAGTACTGCAAAGACGATGCCCACGAGAGAAATGCCACGAAGCTCCAGAGCGAGAGCACCATTGCATCTAGAGTATGAGCAGCTTTGGCTGCGCATAGAGCCTGCCTGATTTATACCTTTGTACGAAGAATACGTTAATGATAGAGGAATGTAGACATTTTTGTAGATTTGCCAGTGGAAGGCTTTTAGCGCTTTAGGGGGGTTATGTATTGGGAGCCTGAGAAGTGTGGAGAGAATGTGGAAGGGCTATATGGACAGTTCGTGTATGATTACGTCAATTCCCGAACTTCAGAAGCCGGTATTTTCTTCATTAAACGAAGAAACAGTTCAAATTTATTTGTGTTAAGCCAGGAAGACCCACAGTCACTGTATTGAGTCAATTGTTTAGAGCAAGACACGGTTAGTAAGTATGATCCACGGAAACCACCAAAGATCTCGTTCGACAATTTAATGCTTTTTTAATAGAGCCGAGACATCAAGACGGAGCTCGAAATCAAAACTACAAGTCTCACTTCACAGCGACCACCTTATATAAGTATTCTTCGACTGACAAGAAAAGACAATGATGACAAATGCTGGATTCCATCGCATGGACGTTATTAACCCAAAATAAATTTAAAAAGATGCTTCTCATAGCCTTCAAGAATCCCTACGACCTTTTTAGAACAATTATAGCAATATCTTTGACATAGAACGACAAGAATTCAGTCTTCGAATGTAAATACAAGTTCACAATCGTACACCTTTCGGAGCACTTAGAAACTGACATCATCACCCTCTACCAAAAAACTACCCATTTCTCCTACAAACCCTTCCAACAATCCCATGCTATCAATTATGCAACAAGTTATGCAAAATGTCATCAAACTTACCGTTCGTGACGTTGTTGGCCTTGACCAAAATCTCCTCCGCCTCTTTGTACGCCTCCTCCTGGCCTGGGCTGTCGAGGTCGTAGACGTTTCCAAGCAGAATCATGGCTTCAGCAACATTGACCCAGGTTTCCGGCTCGTCATCGTCCTGGGACTGTCTCAAGTACTTGAGCGCCGTCTGGTACAATCGCTGACTGGCAGTTTGGGCCTCTTCCTTGGAGAGGCCGTCGATCTCCTTCTTGTCTTTGGCGTAGTAGGTTAATGTAGTGTACACGTTGGAGGGGGTTTCTGCCTCCATGAGGTAGGACTGGCCCAAGCGCTTGCACAACTCCCGACGCAAAGTGGTCAACGGGTGGTCCTTGTCTTTCTTGTTTTCGCCTGCGAGCCGCTTGTCCAAATTGTTCAAGAAGATGATCAGGTGGTCTCTCCACCACCTGTTGTATTTGTCTGTTTTTTTGATGGAAAACAACGGGTGGTTTTCGTCCAACTTGTGTTCGGGAGCGTCCTCTTCGGCATCCGAGTCTTCTCCTTCCATGTGGTCCTGGCCAAAGTTGTCCACCACATCGAGAAGATCGTCCAAGGCCTGGAGGAAATCCAAACTCTCGATGTTGTAGTAGTCGTACTGGTTGAGCTCTCCCGAAATGCTCTCCGCCCGCTCCCATTGGGCAAGACAGTCGTCCAAAAGCTGGGCTCCGGTGAGCGATTTTTCACCCACTCTGCTGTCGAGATCCAAGCGGGAAATCACCGTCAAGGCGATTTTGTTAATCATGATGCGTGCCTTGGCGAAAAGAATGTCCACGGAGTCCGGGAAAAGCTCCTCTCCCCGGGATATACGGTCCATGGCTTCTGTGAAGAAGGCCTCCACCTTGTCTCTTTCTTCGGTGTGGAAGAACGCCAAGTTGGAAAGCGCCAACGCGTAGATCCCGTAGAAACGGCCCGTGATCGCCACGTTTTCCTCGTCGCTCTCTGGCTTGTCCAGATGGGCTTTTCTGAGGATTCTGTCACATTCGTGGATTATCCCATTGAGCACTAGCTCCTTCTTGTCCTCCAGAACAAAGTACGTGCGCCACAAGGCGGCCAACTGGCCCACGGCGTCGTTGGCGTCGATCTCCGCCCCCAACTCCACGGTGAGTTCGTTTGACTCTTCGGTGGAGTTCCCGTTGGATTCACTAGCCACAGCAACATCATCGGGTCCATTTTCGGCGCCATTTTCGGTGTTTTTCTCGTCTGCCACGTCCTTTTTCTGCTTCTTCGCCCGAGCCGCCTTGGCCAAGCCCAACGGTCTCTTTGGAGGCATAAAAACGGGTGTTGATATGTGACAAAAAGAACTGGTTGCAAAGAGAGAAGCGAAAAAATGCACTCTCACTCGCCTCATGTGGGACACTAGGAGACGCTGCAGCTGCGACGGAGCACGACATTCTGCGACATCGGCCTATGGTGCCGCGACATTACGTTCCCTCTCTTCTTCGAAAACTGGGTCCTGGAAACCACCTGGAAAAGCCGCCGTGCTTGTTCCGGCCCAAGATCTGCTGGAACGTGTCTACGGTGCACAGGTGTCGGAGTAGTTCCCGTCCACGCGTGTCTCTGTCTGAGATATCTGGTCTTTCGATTTCGCAGCCATTTTTATGGAAGTCCAGACTCCAGACTCCATTTCCGTCCAGACTCTCAACGCCGTTCTTCAAGGATCTTTTGAGCCGCTCTGGATTGACTTGTTCTTAACGCCGTGGTTTACCCCTTGTGCTGCGTGACGTAGACATCCAACTAGGGCTGAATATGGACCGTGCTGATTGGCCAAATGGCCAATACTACCTCATTTTCAGGAACCTTTTTCACTTCCTGGTTTTGGTTTCTTCGGTGTTGCTTCTACAGCCACCTGCGGCGCTGATCAAAAAGACATGATTGTAGAATCCTCTGACTGGCACTTTTGATGAAAATTTCATGATTCCAGTGATTCCGAAAAAAGCGTCTATTGGTCGCTTGGCTGGCTGTTTTGACCACACTAACGAACGGTTCTTCGTTGTACTAGGCCATGCATTGCTGCCTATGCACGAGGGGCTAAACATGTTCTTTCTTTTTCTTCAAGTGGCCAGCATCGGAGTACTCTGAGTTTTCGTTTTGCAACCACTGTTAAGCATCCTGCCCCGCTCCAACACTCGATTATGCCCCGCACCTTAACTCTACCTAATAATCAGACTGTCAAGGGTGAAGTTAGCTGACTTGAGTCAGGTCACATGATCCAGCTGCTTTTGGCCCACTTTGAAGAATCCGTATCTGTGTCCGAGTCTCACACGTGACCTTCAGTCACGCGACCAAATTATCTACACGTGCCATACATCACGTGCTGATTACATCGCTTCACGTGCCGCGTTCACGTGCTAGTAGCTAATCAGGACGGCTGCAAAGTACATAATCATTTCAAATCCACCTTAACCCCAAAACTCAAATGACTCTACTAGCATCGCTCAGCTGTGCCAACGAGCAGCATGCTATTATCGGCGGAACCGCTCCCATCGCCGCCATCAGAGCGAAGGCCATAGTTTCCGCAGGTGCTTTCCCCATACTTATTGAGTCATCCGATGAGCTTCCCAAAACTCTCCAGGGACTCATCGAGGAGGGCAAAGTGAAGCATGTCAAGGAAGAGTACTCGAAGGAGCTTCTTCTAAGCCTCGGACGGGCGGAGGTGGACAACGTGGTGGACAAGGTTTTCGTGACTTTGTCTCAGGCTAAACAGAGCCTAAAAGAACAGATATCTGCTGATTGCAGGAGGCTTCGTGTTCCCGTGAATGTGACTGATTCAGCAGAACTCTCCACGTTTACGTTGCTTTCGTCACACTCCGCCGGCGACTTTCAGTTTGGTGTCACCACCTCTGGAAAAGGATGCAAATTGGCGTCTCGCATCAAAAGAGAGCTTGTGGCTTCCTTACCGGCAAATATCGCCCAGATTTGCGATAGAGTGGGCGAGCTCCGCAAGCAGATCCAGGAAGATGACGCCGAAGAAGTGGGCGGCCACGACGACGATGCTATCAACACCAGCAAACTCAATTCGCTAGTGAGAGAGTTCAACATGACCCAGCTGCAGCAGGCTACGCAGCGGTCCCGCTGGCTCTCGCAAATCGTGGAGTACTACCCGCTTTCGAAACTTGCAGACATTTCTTTAGAGGACTTGAAGGAACAATACAGGCAAGACAAGGAAGAGAACATACAGAGAAAGAAGCAGAAACTCAATAAGAGGGGGTCTCTTTCGCTTGTGGGTTCGGGCCCCGGCTCTGTCTCCATGCTTACACTCGGAGCATTGCAGGAAATCCATTCTGCTGACCTCGTTCTCGCAGATAAGCTAGTTCCCCAGCAAGTGCTTGATCTTATTCCCAAGAAAAGCACGAAATTATTTATTGCCAGAAAGTTCCCGGGCAACGCTGAGCGTGCCCAGCAGGAGCTTTTGGAGATCGGACTTGATGCTCTTCAGAAGGGAGAAAAGGTGGTGAGATTGAAGCAAGGCGATCCATACATTTTTGGTCGTGGAGGAGAAGAGTTTAATTTTTTCAGCGGCCACGGATTTCAGCCCGTGGTTCTTCCCGGCATCACGTCGGCTCTAGCGGCTCCCGTTTATCTGAACATTCCAGCCACTCACCGTGAAGTCGCAGACCAAGTTCTTATTTGCACAGGCACAGGCCGCCGTGGAGCGCTTCCCAACCTTCCCGAATTCGTGGAATCCCGTACGACGGTTTTCCTCATGGCTCTCCACAGAATCGTGCAGTTGATTCCCCATTTAATCGAGGAAAAAGGCTGGAGAGCCAATCTTCCTGTGGCCATTGTGGAGCGGGCCTCCTGTCCAGACCAGAGGGTGATTCGGACAACGTTGGAGAAGGCGGCTGCCGCCGTGGAGACCTTGGGATCGAGACCACCCGGGTTATTTATTGCAGGTAACGCCTGCCATGTTTTGAACAGTAAAGGTGACGAGGACTGGACCGTTGAAGAAGGCACGCTTGAGCCCAAATTGAGCGGGTTCTTGCACCAGTTGAGCCATCCGGTGGAGGAGGAGAGACTTGGCGTTGAGCCGCTTACTCCTGAGTTGAAGGTTCCCGTCATCGCAAAGTAAATAGACAACAGCATAGCATTGCATTAGAGAGGGAGGGTGTAGGATGAACATTGAGATGACGAGAGAGAGAGAGAGAGAGAGAGAGAGAGAGAGAGAGAGAGAGAGAGAGAGAGAGAGAGAGAGAGAGATAAAGAGAAAAAAGAGAAATGACGAGATCGAGAACTGATCATTATCTAAAGGGGCCCTATATCAGTTTAACAGAGTACTTCTTATCTGACCATTCTACGTTAAGTTGGGGAAGATAGGAGAACTGAAAACACACAGGCAGATCGAAGAGCCATAGAAACATATATTTCAAGCTTAAGTTAATTTTCTAGCCGACCCCTTGAAGCATGCCAGAAGCTGCCATGCCTTGAAATGAAATGAAGATCTAGAGGAAAAAGCTAGATGGCGGTGTATGGGCAAAAAGTGTTATAACTGCCAGGTTATGGGCTGTATCGAACAAGGAAGGGTCAAAAGAACTAGTCAAGCTTGAATAGTACATATGATGCAATTGGGTTCTGGTCCAGTGCGCTTATCTGATGTTAGAAGCTGCAAACCATTATATTCGTTGACTTCTTTAGAATTCGGTGCAATAAAGCCCAAAATTGTATTTTCACTGTTACCCCAATCTGAGACGCATTTCTGGGGATACGATGACCTTTTCAAGTACCTCTTGCCATTAAGCTCACAGAAGTACTGAAACTCGATGGGCACCCAAAAATCTAGGTCTATGAATTCTTTCCATCGGCGTCTCTGAAGGTGGCACCAAAGAGCTTCTACTTTATTTTATAACACATGCTACCGGTGTGACTTCAGTGAAGTGGTATCGAATAGAACCATATAAGCGTTAATGAGTTGTGAGTATGGTATAGCCTTAATTCACATAATGCCCGTGGGAATTGGAAAGATACCATCAATTCTGTATTATTATGAGACCCGAAAGAAAGATATAATAAAAATCATGAACTCTGGCCAATTGCATACACTGAATTCGACACTCTTCGCAGCCAATATTCTATACCCGTACCAACCGCCTCACCCGAGCCACAATCAAAAAGCATGATCTCTTTGATTTTAAAGGGTTCCACATAAAACCAGCACACTCTCCCCATAAATGCAAATACCCCAAATCTATCAACCCCAGATTTCGTCAGGCTCAAATCTCCAGGTGCGCGATATCAACTTAACTACTACACCTACCTCAATTAGACACCGATAGATCCACGATCCAGCATGCTTTTGGCGCCTCCGATTAGACAGATCATAAGAAAAGGCACACTTGCCAAAACAAAAACAGCACTTTTTTCCCGTTTCCGCTCCGACGTGGCATTTGTCTTTGACATCGATGGAGTGCTTTTAAGAGGGTCCAAACCAATCCCACAGGCCCGTGCGTCGCTCGAGCTCCTCAATGAAAACAAAATCCCCTTCATCTTCTTGACCAACGGCGGTGGTGTTTCCGAAAAGTCCCGGGTCGATTTCCTTTCCGATAAGCTCGGTCTTCCCTTATCACCACTTCAGATTGTTCAGAGCCATACTCCCATGAGGGTTTGGGCTCAGGCCGGCAAGTACAAGCGAGTGCTAGTTATCGGCGGAAACGACGATAAAGCCAGGTATGTGGCCGAGGATTACGGATACAAGGACGTTGTGGTCCCTATGGATATCGTCAAGCTGGCGCCTTCGATTTCCCCCCACCACCGGTACCTGGAGGAGCAATTGTCGACCATGGCTCGCCCTGTGGATCTTAGCATCCCCTTCGACGCTATTTTGGTGTTCAACGACCCCAGGGATATGGGCACGGACTTGCAGATTGTGATGGACCTTTTGAACTCGAAAAACGGCCTTGTAGGAACAAAACGGGCCCCTGAAGACCGCAGCGCCGCTCCTTCGGTGCCAATTGCATTCAGCAATGACGATTTCGTATGGGCCAACGACTACGTGTTGCCCCGGTTTGGCCAAGGAGCGTTTCGAATGGTGGTCGAGCGGCTTTACGCAGAAATGAACGATCTCAAGCCCGCCCAGAACCTCCAGCTGACCATTTTGGGCAAGCCGTACTCTGTGCAACACGACTACGCCCATTGGGTGCTCCTTGAGTGGAACAAAATCCTCCACGGCCACCAGAGCCACGGGTTCATTCCTCAATTGCACGTCAAACCTGAAGATTCACAGTTTTCGGACATCTACATGGTGGGGGACAATCCCGAGTCCGACATTGCAGGAGCAAATGCCTGTGGATGGAAATCAATGTTGCTTCGGACTGGCGTCTTCAAAGACGAGGACTGGGCGTTTACGAAGCATAGGCCCAATGTTGGCGTGTTTGATAACGTTCTAGATTCGGTCCAGCACGTACTCAACAAAAACTAAGCCGATGGCCTGACAACCTCCGATCAACCAGAGACTGGCCCAGCCAAGGCAACTAGTGCCGGGTATTGTTAAAGGAGACAAAGAGATCCTAGGTTGCGCGATCTAAAAGCCGTTCCCGCTGAAGATTAGCTCGTCTATCCACCAGACAATGAGAGGGGCAGGCGGTGCAAGTCTAATTATCTACGTTTAGTGCATGAGAAAATGGGGTGTGTCGGGGAAGCGCTCCATGGACAGTGATACAAGGAGGGGCTTATGAAAGCGTTGAGCGAGTTACTATTGTTGGATGGTAAGTGCAATGGCCTCTCCATACGGCTGATATTGGTGAAGCGACTTCGAATGATGTGACATTGGAATTGCGGGTGTCTTAGTCGATATTTCGTCATGTCTGAAGCGCCCATGACAAACAAAGGGAACGGTAAATGAATGAGCGATTGAAGATGTCTATGATTGTTGGGTAGCGTGCTAAGACGGACAATTAAAAAGTGCAGCTGCCCGTCATTGTTAATTGAGATCCGCGGGCCATTGTGAGTTGTATGAACTCAATGAGATTGAAAAAGACTCAATGAGATGTTTTGACGATCTTATGGTCCCGCCATCATGTGCATACATTGAAGAGTGAGGAGATAGTTTCCAAAAGATTCACTTTTCTGGAAACAATTTACTGCGCTCGACGCAGAGGAGATCCAATCGGCAGTGGCTTGCAAACTATCGGCACGCGAGCGCAATTCTCGCCGCCTAACGGATTCAAGAACAAACGAATTTGCGAACAAGTGAGATGATTGACGCTTATCGGAACGTGGGGAAGGTTTCAGGAACTGCCCAATTGACAAAAAGCGATGTCAGCGTGGTTGAACTGTTTTTGGGGCTTTCTTTTTGAGAATCACGCCATTGGGAACCATAACCTGCCGTTAGTATTCTACCCAATGAGAGAGTTTTAGCCGAGTAAACGTGACGCAAGGCTTTGCAGCGGGCACGTAAATATTATTAGGAGGGTTTCCAGAAGATCCAGGTGCAGCATTTCCGGCATGTGAAAGCGGAGGGCGCCTTGGTAGCCGCCCCTCCTTTGTCCCACGTTGCACCTCTCTTATCCGGACGTCTTGCGAATGAAGACGAAATGAGGAAAAAATCCTGGCGATGTGCTCCTGGTGTAGAGCGTCTTTAAGTGCACAGGAGCCTTGAGACCCGCGCCGGGAGGAAGACTGGTCGAAGGAAGGTTGCCATTGCTTTGTTGGGGATTGACCAGCCAATTCTTCTTCTCCCGGGCTCAATAAACCAGCGAAATGAAGACTAGCATTTACGGCGAGAAAACAGCTCTAAGATGGTGATTCAATGCATTTTGAGTCTTTTTTGCGACAGGGCGGGCGACGCAAGCAACTAGCGCCCGGTAAACTGGCTTTTGTGGTTTGGCCAGGGTGATATAAGCGTTTTACATGATGTGGTGTCAATTACTTGAAGTTGTCGATGCATGTGGCACACAAACCGGATGGGGAAAAACCACATTGAAAGATTCAAGTGAGATTGCTCGCGGTGCTTGACACTCACCCTGACATTTTGGGCCTTTTCCAGAAGCCAGGGCGATGTTCCTGGGTCGGCTATCGGCTCCCCACATTTGGAAACCGCTTACACCACGAAAACGAGCTTGTAAAATATAGCGGAGCCTCCAAACAGCGCAATAATGTTTGATACGTAGCCGGCTCCTGCCCGTTCAATCGCTACTCAATCGGCGTCTTGCAGGAAGCTGCAGCACGCGCTCTCTTTGCATGCATCAGCATGCAATACCGGGTATATCCTGCGGCTCGATGCACTAAACCGCGCCGTGTCCGTGAGAGGCATAACCGCAGGGTTCTGAAGAAGAGCGTTCTTTGTTGGCAGAATTACTGCTTTTAGTTCTTGCTGTGGTGGAGAATTCTGGGTGCTCCCGTGATTCCAGGGCCTTGTTATGCACCTGTCCTTAATTTGCGCTTTTTAAGCCGCCTGCAACGCGGCAAGCTTCCTTGCGTATTGGCTCGGTCTTCAGGTGTTCCGCAGTGAAGGAAAATTGCCCTGGTACCAAAATCCAAAAGGGTCCTGAATGGGTCATGGCCAATTTGCAGCTGTGGACTTCGAGTGGCTGGCGCGTTCGGAGCTTCGAAAACCATTGCTGCACCAAGGTTCTCAACCAGAAAACTACGTTTTTGACTAATCAAGACCGTGATCGAGGCAGCAGATCGGTGTCGCCGATACGAGCCACTGGGCCATTAGGCAGCAAGCCCAATCTGGCCAAACCTCCACCCTGGTGATTCTACACGCACTTAAGACCGAATTCCTTCTATAAAAGCCCGAGGGCTGGGTCACAAGACCTGAATTGAACGTTGTAATGAATAGATGACCGTAGATTCATGTCCGTCTTGTCACCTGTACACGGAGTATTCGTGATGGACAGGCGAGCCTACCGTGGAGCTGGACGACACTGGCGTATTGGATGACGGAGGGGAAGCTTCTTGTTTTTGTTGCTGCTGTTGGTAGGGAAGAGGAGGAAGCTCCACCACCTGTGCCTGCTTCAGGCGCTTCTTGCTCTCATATAGCGCCTGCTTCTTCACCAGGATTCTCCGGCCGTTTTTCCCCTTGCACACTTTATTGTTAAGCACCTCTTCGGCAGCCCACGCTGCTCCCTTTCTTCTGACCAACTTGGCGTGGAAAAGCCCACAGGCGTTGCATAGCGTCCGCAACCCGTTGGGTCCTCTTCTCCACTCGGGTGTTTCTGTGGTGCCACACCTGTGGCACTTGTTCATGGGCTTATTGATGATTTCGGGCACCCGGTACTCGGCAGCGGGTTTGGCCTGGGGCAGACTCACCGCTGGAGGCAGTGGATAGTATACTGGCACGTAGTAGGCCAGCTGGTACTGGACTGGAGGAGGCTGGGAATAAGAGTAGTAAGAGGCCACTGGGGCTGGAGGATGCATGTGTTCGTAGCTGTGGTGCCGCTGGTACTGGCGATGGGGGTTTGGGGTGAGGACAGGCAGCAAAGCCAGAGGCAGAATGACTGGTCTGGAGGGAATCATGTTGTGGAGCGGTTCCAGGGGAGCCATTGAGCGGCTAGTTAGTTCTGAGATGGAGGGGAGCTTGACTTTGGCAGTGGCGGCGGGCATAGCGAAAGGTGATGACTTGGGAGGTAGGTGTGGCTGCAGAAATTGGGGCGAGCGAGGTATATAAATATTGACAGGCGGTGATATGTAGAGGTCTGATCAGGCGAGGCATTAAGGTTTCATTAGCCGAGATATAATTCATGAACGTGAAAAAGCATGCAGCACACCAGACGCGGTACGGCACAGGGGCCACACCACCATGCACATGGTGCATGGA
This sequence comes from Candidozyma heveicola, assembly GCA_003708405.2. NCBI lineage: Eukaryota > Fungi > Ascomycota > Pichiomycetes > Serinales > Metschnikowiaceae > Candidozyma > Candidozyma heveicola. Next base: position 133,741 of record PPOB02000006.1, read on the forward strand.
AAACTGTAAAGCCGGAGCGCTGCAGCACGTATCTCTGTTGTCGTGCATTGCAGCATGCCTGGAGCCTCCTCTCGCACTCTCTCTCGCAACCCTGCCGCCGCGTACGTGCTGCACGATGCTCTCTGTGCCGAACGCCACTTAACGGCGAGCCGTTCCATTCCAGGTACCGTTTCTAAACTTTTCTCTGTTCCTTTTTTGCGATTGGTCGGATATCTCAGTGATGAGCCGCCCCTCCCCGACGAATGCGTTTATGAAACCCCCGCTCGGACTCCGCAGTGTTAATTGCCCACCGCAACGATTCAATCGTTTTAAGGCAACTCGCTAGAACAGGGTATCTTTGTAACCTGTCAGTGGTTATATGTAGCCGGGCCAAAAAGCACGGCACTAATAGCTCAATTACATCACCAGGCTCTCAGGACCGGCGCGCCGGTTCTACCGGTCTGTAGGGGGCTCGGCGATAGACCCGCTTTCGTGTTTAAGCCAACGACATTTATCTTTAGATACATGTATTTGCAGATACTTTTTTCTAGATACATCTCCGAGGGTTCATCTTTGCAGATACACCTTTGTGTCATCGTAAGGAGATTTCACCACTTTGAAGCTAAGGCTCCGTCTCTGTAGTCTCCACCGAATGTGACCAGCCAGCATATAAAATAAATAAGCGATTTTGGAAATGGATCTGCTTGTCGCCGCTCGAAAGCCGATATCAGGGCTTGGTAGTCGCACGTGATCGGTATGGTACCAGCCCTCCATCGAGTCTCGACATGTTTCCAGTGCTTCGTAACAGATTTATGGCATTTCAAAAAAATTCCCCAAACCAGCCATTTCAAACCTCTCCCCCACAGAACACATTAGATGGGGAGTAACCGGCGCGGCTGCTTGCATGGAAATCAGACGATTTCTGGAAGCTAGCCAAGACGCCTGTAGTTGACTGGCGGCGTGTGCAGAAAGAAGTCTTGTTTCGAAGAATAAATGCTTTCTGGAACTGGTCCACTGAGCTGAAATTCCTGAACCTGGCCATGTCAATTCCATAGAGCCGTAGCAGTCATAGAGCCAGCCACGGCTGTGGTTCCATTATAGATCCCGCCACGCCCCACGTGAAGCCTGGTCTCTAGTAGCAGGCGTAAATTACAGGACTTTAATCAAACTGTCGTCTGGACAACAGCGGCGAGAGAAAGTGGCTGGACGTGGTTATGAGTTTCTCAGCCCAAAGCGCAATCAGGACTTATCACGAAATGGGGACGTGAGATCGCCGTTCAAGGATGAGCCAGGGGATTTGGACACCTCCGATGGCGGTTCCGAGCAGAGCTTTCATTGTCGAAAAATGGTGATGTTTCGACAAAAGCAGCAATCAGCTTGACCCACAGATTTAGTCCTTGACACCGAAACCGTCGCTGGTGGAGCAACCACGACAGCCGCATAGCGTCGGGAGTTTGTTATTCCGGCAATGATTGAACGTTTTCAATGATTGGAATTATCCAAACCATTATCGTGCCGTGCCACAACAAGAAATCGTCTTGTCTTCCCACCTCAAATCCGAGCTATCTTCCTGTGCGCAGAAACACGCCCTAGCGCAAGCAACGCCGATAGTCAGGGCTCCTATGCGTAGATGGTCGCCCTGCTACAGTATTGTGTTGGGTACTTCTGCGTTGGGGCGTCTAGACAGGTCACAGTTGGGCTTCGGACATCGGGGTTGCGCTCAGTTCTGCGTTTCTAAGGCAACGTATCTAGTGAATGAGACACCCTGTAGCAACAGCTAAACGGTAGGGCGTTGGGCCTTGATCTCAGGGTCTTTGGGGGCTGAGCCTATTGGGTTTTTTTGTCTGCAACAGGCAGCGTGCATATCGAAGAAGTAAATAATCTCATCGGGCCGAGACAGAGCAAAAAAGACTGTGGCAGCTCTGCGGTAAGAACGGCTTCATATCAGCATTCTGGTGATTAGGTAACCGTATCTTGCCTGGCCCCCACCCATTAGGCCCGATCATGACTGTTGCATGCATCGAACGCCCACGTACATATGCGCAGGCCTGCAGGGCTCCCGGATATTTTCTTCCTCTCTGGTTTAGGCGAACTCGCTTAAGCGCTGTCGCGTGTCCGGATTAGGCAGGTCACCAGACAGGCATCTCCAGAAGATCGATCACTTACGGGCTCGAATATGTGCGTCCAGCATGAAAAACTCTTCCGCCGCAGCATTGGCATGAACATGCTTTAGCTTGTTTTGGCCAATTTCCCGATTTTATTCCATCCACACAAGGCAGACGATCTCCAGGGTTACGACGCTGAGCGGTTAACTACAAACTCGCTGCGTCCCCAGGGAACATGTTTACGATATTCAATTCCGGTCGGATGAATGTCGATCGTTGCTCTTCATGGCCGGCGGATTAACTGGATCCATTTTGTGCTTTGGGCCTTGGAGGTTTTGAGATTGATGTTTTCGTGTTTGTTCTGATTCTCTTCGTTTGAGTTTTTTTTGCGATGGTGTGGTTGCCAGATCTCACCGGGCTTAATCTAGATCCACCCTAGTGAGATAAGCAGATTCATCTGGATCAGGAAAAACCTCGTAACCAAAAGAAAGTTACGGCAAAATAGCCGCCAGGTGGCTCCTCACTCCTATAAGCACGCTCACTTGCCGTCACGGGGTTGGTTTGAATCTCCTGTCAAATTCTACTTAAAACTTTGGCCAATCAAGAAACGGCACTGTGTAGCACAAAAACCCTGGATAACGCTGGTTTTGCGTTGGGCCTGAATAAAATCTGCTTTGCGCCGTCACCTTAACCTTCTTGCAGAATGCCCAATAGAGGCTCTTTTGCGACCGGCGCCTCAGTTGCACTTTATACAACGTAGTTTGATGCAAATCTCCTTGATTGACGGTGCTGTAAGCCTCCATCGTTACGAGTTGCCGGAGTGGGTCGGAGTTATGCGTATTTCAAGACAACCGCTTTGGAGGTCGATCATTCAATTCAGGATACAGCGAAATAAAGTTTCGAAGCTGTGACTGGGGCTAAGTGGCTGAAACTGGGTAATTCTCCTCATCAATCTGCGGCTGCCGTGATGGGAATAATAGAATGCCACGAGAATGGATGGACGGGCATTCAATTTTAATTAGTGTCATCGCTTTCCTGGCCGCCAGAGAATTAGAATAAGACAATCTCGTAAGTCCAGCCCAATCCATAAGCCCCCACAGTTTAAGGTTACCGCGGAAGTACCGAATAATACGGTAGTAAATGCCTTCTTTGGGGCTTGAAGTAAATTAGAGGCATTTCTGCCTCCGAACTTTCTTGGTCCGATCTTGGGTGCATATTTTGGGGTAGTGTTGACAGCACCAGATAAGGAGATATTGCTTTAAATGGATCAGAGGTTATGGCGAGATTTCAGCTGAACAAAGCCAGGAAAGATTCCTAGACCAGGCGGTTCGCCGGTTTCGTCTAGCAAGAAGTCCGCAATCGAGAAGCCACGATCCTGTGTTTGGCAGAAGCTTAGACGGAGAGGCTGAGTGATTTTCCGTGGGGCGGGCGACTTGAATTGGCATTTGGCTTGTATCGGGTGATGTTCGATAGGTTCAGCCAGAAGAAGATGTAACTAGCGGATGCTTTAGACGGTGGGAGGCTTTAATGATAGGAGAATGCTGGGTGATTACGAATAGCGTGCTGACATGCAATTGTGGGATTGGGCCTGAAATAGGGGCTCAAAAGCCTAAGTTACTGTTGAAATAATAGTATTGGTATGCCCCTGGATGGGTATTGTTTCTGGTCAAGGGCTTTGAATGCTGGGCTTGAGCGCTTTTGATGGTTTGGAAAATCAAGATTGCTTTATTTCCATTCAACAGGCTATGAAACTGTTGGTGTTTTGCAGCATGACCTATTAAGACTTTGCAACGGTGCTCCTAAATTGTTTCTGAAGTTTCTGTGGTGATGACGCTTTCGGCAATTGACGACACTACGCTGGATGTAATGCAGACCATTACGGACCTACCATTATTGGTTATTGGTGTGGGGTTATGATGATGAGTCTGAAAGCATCAATGGTGGTGTCGAGGAATCCATGCTGTTTGGTGAGAAACCCTCCAATTAATTTTGGCTTCAAAAGTCTTTTAGCATTGAGTCAGAGAAGTTTCTGCTTCTACGTTACTGCCTCGACAGGTTGTTTCTGGTGATTTCTGTTAAACAGGCTGTTGGCAATGCGCTGAGGTCTCTGGCCTTTTGTGTGGAAAAGGAACCCAAGCCATCTTGGTTTTAGAAACTCTACAAGCCACTAGAATTGAAGTTCATGACCAGCTTTAACTTCCATCGATTGTCTGCGTGCTGTGACATAGAATAGGTTCTGAATGAACGTTTTTTTTTTTTTTTTTTTTTTTTTTTTTTTTTTTTTTTTTGTCTTAAACGGTTTCAGCCTGGCTTGGAATGGTTAGATCTGAGACAAGTAGTTCCGCCTTACTGACAATTTGAGATATACGGTCTTGAATAATCCTATGTTTTGAGATTTGAATAAAACTTTCGAACGGGCTGGACCTCGGAAAACGACTAGAAAGCCAGTATTGGCCATAATCAAAAGAATGTACTACTTCTTCCAGATTTCAAACTCTTTCCACTGAACGCAACGGCTTCTTTTTTTAAAAAAAGGCTCCACTCCGTTATCGTTTTTTTGGGGTAGATTGAATCTGTACTAGCTGCGAAATGCCATAGTTTTTCTAATACCACGCCACTGAACTACTTGAAAGCGAATTCTCCATCATATTATATTATTCAAGTTTTTCTTTTTTTTTTTTTTTGTTTTCCCTTGACTTTTTTTTTTTCTCGAGTTCATTTGACTCCTCATCAACACTCTCTTTACACACTCAACACACACTCTTCCCCACTTTGTCCACAACAGATTTTCAGCAAAATAAATATGCCTCTCCTAAAACCCCCCTTATCTCTCGAATTCTTTTTTTTTATTCATTCGTCAAGTCTTCGTTCACCTCTCCGCTATCTCGCACGTGACCACCAGGCCAGTGAGAACCATCAAAATGTTCGTCTTCCATATAACATCTACACCTTGAACCTCCACAACACATAAAAATGGGTGCTGCTCAGGCGTACGAGTTTCCCCCTATTCGTATGTAAACCAGATAATGACTTTCTCGTTTTGTACTAACCGCAGCCTCCCAGAAGGAGTTGGACGACTTTGATGTTCCTTTCTTGAACAGAGACAAGTGTGCTGCCAAGTGGATCGAATACAACAAGTGTCTCAGCAAGGGCACCTCTTTCTGCAGCACAACCAAGGATGCTTTTTACGAGTGCCAGTATGTTGCGTTGAAGCAGAGACTTGAAAAGCATTAGATAGCATGAATAAAGACCACCGTGAACCCGCGAGACCGGCCGAATGGCGAGAAGGGGGATATGAAGACTGAGATGCTCAGGAAAGAGTTGAAACCCAGGCTTTGGACGTTTTGTGGGTGAAATGGGGACTCTCGAATGAGAGGAGTACCCCACGTACCTCTGCACTGAGAACTCCCAGCGACACCAGCTTTTGACAAAAGTTGAAAACTGCCCTAGCAAATTTCGTCCCCACTCAACTCCCTATTATCTCGGCCGTTTTTCTCTGTAGTCGTAACCCCCAACCTCTGTTTCTTGATACTGTCCTGCACACGCGCTCAAGCATCAACATTTTCAAACACACTGAACCCCATTGGACGAGAACACCCATTACCTATTCCTCCGAAAATGGCTGTCACGCAATACCCTCCGCTCCGTATGTAAAAAGCTCACTAGCAGGATTCCATATATACTAACCGCAGTTTCCCAGGACGATATGCAAAAGTACAAAGTGCCCTTAAAGTGGAGAGACAGATGTGCTGCCTACTTTGCCCTCTACCAGACGTGTCTCTTCAGACAGAGTGCTAACGGATCGGTGGACTGCCACCACGACAAGCACGTGTGGGAAGAGTGTGAAATTTTGGACTTAAACAGGAGAAAGACGGAATTGAAGGAAGTCAAGGAGAAATTGAAGGCCGAGAACGACGCCTAAAAGTGCCCGAGAGGCGGCATCTATGTAATTGCATCAGCTGTGTACAAATAGACAGTTAAGACGAAAGTGGGCATGCTGTGGGTTGATTTGGGGATTTGGGGATGGGGTTAAGATGGAAGTTGGTCAGTAAAGCTGTGATTTAGCTTAATGCTCATCAAAGTGATCCCGAGTCGTCGACCTATGTGCCAGTGTAGGCTCTCGTAGAGTTGGATGAAGCAGGAAAGTGGTTGGATTGAAGTATGGATAGGGAGCCAGTTCAGGAGTTACCGATTACAGAGATGTGCCCGATGGAGCAAACGTCTGAGCAGCAGAAAATGCTTGATAAAAGCGATCTCACTTCTTCGTACAATGTGAACTCGCCTGATGGCCTCTCCCTTGTAGAAGTGTCTTAAGTAGCTCGAGGATCGTTCTTCATCCATGCACAGACCCAGTCAGCTGTCCTGAACGAAACTTTATCAAGAAATCCTTCAATAAATCAAAATCTTAGAAAATAAAAGGGTCTTTTCTTCAGGGGACTCGTCCCGCCCCGTCTACAATGCAGAGAGAACACAAGTCAGATTTCGGCCAAAGTCGCCTTGTGGCTGCCGAAACAGACACAGCACGGCGACCCGGGCCATATATTTTACCTCCGCTGTCCACACTATAGTATCAATGGCGGAATGTGATACTAAGCTCTAGCATTTTTCGGAGAAGAATAAATTACTATCAATGAGGGAAAACTCTGCGGGCGGCTGGTTTATATAGTGATGGGCTGTGGTCACGTGAGAGGTTTCGGGATTTCAGCTTTTGAAAACGAAGGCCTTGAGTTGATGATGTGAGAGTTCAGGAGTTTGATGGGCTACTTTGATTGAATTGGGATTATGGTTGTATAGCGTGCAACGGGAAGAGCGGAAAAGCGTACTTTTTGAAAGCCTCACAGACAGTTTGGTCCTCCATTCCCCCTTGTTATTTTAATTTTTTTTATTTATATATTTGTTAACTGGTAAAAGGTTCCCTTTCGGTAGAATTTTTTTACTTTTGAATTTCTTTGAAGTTGAATGTGATGTTCAATTTTTGGGTGCAAATTTTGTGAAAGCGCAGAATATCAACCAAGATTGAGAAAAAAAAACTCGAATTGTCAGAAAATGAATTTGTTATTAATTGGACCAAAAGTAAGGATTCATAGAAAAGAATAGTGTTTGTTTTTGCTCAATCGAAGAAGAAAGTAAAAAAGAATTGTTCAAGGACGACAGTGGTAGCTTGTAGGCGGAGACATACCGGAGAGCTGAAAGTAACGAGAATTGTTCTTGGTTTAAAGTCAAAACAGATTTTTGAAGAAAGAAGCAGAACATCAAAAAGAATTCAAAATCATTCCGAGTGGACGGGCATCCAGGGCCACTCACCAATGGCTAGGACACTTGGAAGGAGTATAAACGGCGGTTAAGCTGAATAAATCGGTTCGGTTTCAGAGGCGCTCAAAATTTTTATCCTTAGAATATTTGAAAAAATGGAGTCAACGAAATAACCGGCACTCGGAGATCGTCCGTTTCGGAGAAATCTGTAAAGGCGGGTCTTGTTGAATCTAAGATACATAGTGCAAGAGTTACAGAACATAATATAAAGTTTCAATTGTCATTTAAATAGCAGAATTAAGAGAACGTTGAGGCGAAACTAATTATGAAGCTCCAGTCAGTACTGACCAAGCTGTGGGGTACTCAAAGTCGAGTCTTCTGCCACAACTACAACAAAAACCAAGAATTCCAAAGTCCTCAATTCTAATAATTACCTCCACAAACTGCCTCTACAAACTGTGTTTCCCTCAAATTGAACCACATTTCCAGGCATGGTGTCACTCACTACTTTCTGAAAAAAGCGACCCAATCAACCCGCCACAAACCCAATAGAGTAGCTCAAATTTCAGAGCTGTACTTCTCTTCGACTAAAAAACTTATCCATTTCCCCATATCCCACCTTTTCAAAATCACCAGTCCACCAGGCTGTGGAGCAATCGGTCGCGCACGACCATAGTTAACCCCCGCGATATCACAGTGACCTCCACTTCACTTATCTTCAAAATGGCCAAAGACAAATTGCTGGTTGCATCGACGACCCCTGTCGATCTCGACGAAACAGACCAAAAGAAATCCACAGATTCCAAAGAAACCAAGGACGGTTCTGAAAAAGACGAATCCAAGGAATTGGACGATGTGGCCTCTGAGGAGGCTGAAACCAAGGAGTCCGAAACCAAAGAGCCTGAAACCAAGGAACCCGAAGCCACAGCTATCCAGCCAAAGGAGCCAGAATCAGAAACCCAGAAGCTGAAAACGGAGGAAAACGACGATGCACCCCCACGTCCAGAAAGACCACTTTCGCCTCTTTCCAGAGTCAAAAAGGACCTCCAGGACGCTTTCCCCAACATCGAGGAGAAATACGTCCAGGCTGTGCTTGTCGCCTCCCAGGGCCAAGCGGACCCCGCCTTTTCTGCCCTTCTCTACCTCCTGGACCCAACGTACGTTCCAGACATCACAGCGCCAGTTCCTCCGCCAGTTCCTCCCAAGCAGGAATTGACCGACGACGAGCTTTTGGCCAGAAAGTTGCAGAAGGAGTTCGAAAGAGAAGACAGAAAACGTCGCTCGCGTCACCGTCGCCAAAACCAGCCTGCGCCTGGCGACGAGTCTCCGGACGAAATCGACCAATTGAAGGAGTCCTTCAGCCAGGGTTTCGAGGAGGCTAAAACCACCATCAACGGGTGGGTGCTGGGACTCTCGAAGAAGTTCTCACAGGAGCCCCAGGGCCAGAACCCCACACAGAGCCCCAAGCTTTTCGGCGCTTTGGGTGGACTGTCATTCAACCAGAACCAACGAGGCAAGCGTTTTGACGAGGACCCGGAGATCTTGGCGCTGGATTTTAGCCACAAGGTGAATGTCGAGCAGGATAAGCCTCCGCTGTTGCCCAAGCGTGAAACTAGGCCCGAGCAGAAGGACGAGTCCAAATGGCAGCCTCTCAACTCGGATGTTCCTGTGACTCTGGACGCCTTCCTTGTCACTGATTCCGAGGATGAGGAGCCTGCTGCTGCCACCAACACAACTAAAAAGTGATCACCGAGAGATGAGTGTTCGGCGAGGGCAGCATCCGACCGATGTCTGATTGAAGTGATAGACACGAATAACGATCCATATGATGTCGGACGACATTGGGCTACACAACCCCATTGTGTAGTTATTTAGTGTATTCATGATATACGATAGGTGGTCATTGAATTGACTTTACCTTAGAGAGTTGGACTTGTGCAACACCTTAGCGAGTTGGTTGTAGGTTACTCCGGCTATACTAGATCAAAAGCAAGACGTCACCATAACAACGCCTTCATTGCGTCCTACACGCAGTTGGGGAGCTATTTATAAGGCCAAACGCGAGACGCTGGGTCTATAACGGTGGGATAATATACACAGGACATAACAGGCCGGGGTCAGTTGGGAAACATGTGCAACCCCTTGAACACTTTTTCGTAATCGTTCGTGAAGTCGTGAGAGAGTGCGTTATTAGGCAAGCCCAGGTGGTACTTCGCCCAGTTGACGGACGGAGCAGCCACTATGCGGTGCTGTTGGGGCAAATCGGAAGCTTTACCGTCGGATTTGGATTTGGAGCTGTCCGGGCAGATGAGGCGCACATAGAAGTCGACCAAGGCCAGCTTGGACTCGAACTTGGCGGCTTTTCTAAGCTCCGAGAGCTCCGCCAAGTCGTCTTCGATTTTTGCTTTCGTGGTTGCCAATAGGTCGGCGGTGGCGCCCAATGCCACGTAATCCGGGTTGCTGTCTAGCTGCTGGGGCTTTGCTGGTTCCTCTTCGTCTTCATGGCACGACTCGTAATCGTCCTCTTTGGGTGTCAAGAGCGGCAGATTGGCATAGTGCTCGTTTCTGGAGAGCTCGAAGGAAACCGACTTCTGCCGGGGTTTGTGTGGCAGAGACAGGGAAGGCGACGAAGGCGAAGGCAGCCTTTCTTGGACGGGGTGGAAGTACTCCTTGCCTTTGGCCTTCTTGTGCCTGTTTGTGATGTCCTCCAACTCCAACTTCCGCTTGGAGTATATTTCGGAAAGACTAGCGGCCATGGAGAAGCAGAAAAAGCTGATTAGAAGGCTGCCAGGCGGCGGATGCAGATATGGGTGAACAGCTTGAAGGGGGGCAAAAAGGTGTATTTGGAAGCAGGTGGGGTAGGAAGGCGGCCTGAGGTACGGGGTATTGCGCTAAGGACAGGAGGGTGGAATCTGGCCTAATACGCCTTTTCGGCCTTTTTTAGTAAGTATTTGGGGTCGACGGGAAAAGACGACAAGGTGGTGGAAAAATGAGGGCTGGCAGTTGAGCAAGGAGAAAAATACGCCCAGGGAATGCGCTCCGGAGGCACGGGTGCGGGGGTGGTGGTGACGGGTGCCCCCACGGACGGGGCTATTTGGGGGCGAGAAAAGCGTGGGGGCGGGGCAGTATCCCCCACGTATGCCCCCACTTTCCCATAAAATCAAAAATTTCCAAAATTCACCGCTCGTCCCACCACTGGCAGCTGCTTGAACTCGGCACCGTGTGCGGGACAGAGCCGCGCGGTTGGGAGGTGTACGGGTGTGAGATTGGCTGAGCAACTTCTCGGACTTCTACCGGGCCACAAAAGCAGCGGAGGTGTAAATTTGAAAAATGCCAAAATCGGAGTTTTCGAGAAGGTGGTGTATGGGCTAATTTGGTTGTACATTGTGTTTTCTCGAAAAATCGGCTTTGTTTTGGTATCTCCAAAGTGGCGTGTTGTATCTGCTCACTGACATCATTGGATTGAGTTTTGAGCCGCCCGGAATAAGCTGTTCTTAGAGAGGTTTCCAAAACGGGATGGCTTTTTGAAGAATTATGATTGAACAGAAAGCGTCAGTTTTCTTCGTAGATTTATTGTTTTGTATATTGGGTGTTTTGAATTACATCACCAACGGTGACGCACCTCGTGTTGTTGTTATATGCGGCTCTCGTTTGCAGCCAAACGGACCAATTTTCTGACCACCCAAAGTTGGGGATTTTGGTGTGGCGTGGTATTTGCAATTGGAGAAGAAAGGCTCGAGATTGGCTTTTGACAAGTCTTTGTTTCTTTGTGGGTGGCCTTCAGCCGTGCAATTTGACGTTTTTCCGTGGTATAGAGGATGGTTAAGATGAATCAAAGAAAGGAAAGAAGGCAAATGACGGTATTTTTGACAACTTCTCGCTTTTATAGTGGATTTCGAAAACCTTTCTGGCGAGTGTTACGGTACCCTGGGCTTGTGTTATATACGGATTGATGGAAAGAAGTAATCCACACATACAAGATCTACGCCGGAGAAATGACAATAAATGACTTTTACGCTTTCAACGCTTTGAAGTCTAATTACTACTTTTGCTTGGCTTCCAAGTCTTGAGTTATCACATTTATTACTAAAGAGATCACACAGATTTAACCACACATTTGTCACTGAAGAGATCACACAGATTTAATCACACCTAATCTGGCTGCCCAAGAGATCATAATTATCGGGCCAGTCAAGGATCCAGCCGAATGTCTTAATTAAACTATGCCTTTTTTAAAGCCAACTATATTCATAGCTACAGGCAAAAAAAAAAAAAAATAAAAAAAAATCTACGTTAGTTGAACTTCGGCCTGGAGATCAATAATGAGCCGAACCTTCCTAATATCATTTCAGCAACAAGAGCTGCATGAATATTTATGGAAACTCATACATTCTACCCTGTCACCTTGCTCGTTTTTACCGCAGCTTACTTTAAACCCTAGATCGTAGGCGACTCTTGGACAGACCCATGGCCACTTTGGAGAATGTAGAGAACTGTGACGAAATTACAGGGATTAGTAACTTCACCTCGTGTTCTGCACTGCTACCAGGCGCCACACAATAGGGAAATTGCCAGATCCGTCGTGCTGCTTTAACTTTTTCTATCGATTTGTACTACCAATGAGAAGTCTCAATCAGAGTAGCTACGAATTTAGATATATAGAGTGAGCTACTCGGGTAGAAGGAAGACTAACCAGATAGCTTTTGGCGTCGAACAGCTCTCTTCTGCCAGAGCCTGTGCTAAAATATTTTTTTTTCTTCATTGTGGCAAAGCTGCCACAGAGCCACGCGCTTGACAGCCACCTCGCTATTGCTAGCATCAGCAGGGATTGACAGGCCGATTTATCTTCCCGGCGGTAATGCTAAGCGAGCTTTCTCGGCATAGTAAGCCTCAAGACGGACTCCATGAAATGCCAATATCCCGCTGTTGAACGGCTATGCGCCGGTACGACCCAATCCAGGAACCGTGCGTCCCCAAACCATATTTTAGAGCAAGAAAGCTGGTTTAAAGTTAAAGTATTGCCGGGAGCAGAGCTACAAACGGTGATTAGTGGGAATAACGTTTGCAGTATTGTAGAGTGAACCGTCAAACCCTACGCCAATGAAGCCGCTAGTAGCGACAGCAAAAATTTGTCAACCTCACAGAAAAAATGGCAACTTTGACCGCCAGAGCCGCAGACAGTTCCTTATGGTGCACTACCCGGGATCTTCCTGGGTAACTCTCTCAACCCTGCATGTGCAACAAGAGCTAGCGTTGGCGAGACGTCAAAATGCACAGTCAACGGCGTATGGAGGGGCAGACATATCTGTCGGCAAATACGAAAAAACACCGATGGGCAAAGAAAAAAAGAAGAGAGAACCAGGCCAAATTCCGCCCCTGTGGAGGCTGTCCAAAGGACGTTCGAAGCACAGTCCGTCGTCTGTGCAGCGTCTATAGGTGGTGAGGGTATCGCACCAATGAAAACGCAGAACAAGCCCCAAAGATAAGACAAGCGGGATCAGAACCGAGGGTGGTCCGCCGTGGATATGGGCAAGCCTGACGCCCTCGGGCGCCCTCGGCAGTCCCCGGGCGTGCCCTCGGATATGGGCGTCTTCGGGACCGGCACTCATCTCTGGTAATTACCAGGCGCCAATTTGCCAGAAAGCAGGAACCCAAGCAACTCCATTTTCTCCAAGAATCAGCCTTCTTTGCCTCCCTCCACCTGCGACTCATGACGGAAGAGTCCAACGCCAAGCTGCTATGGCTGATGTACAAAAATGCCAAAAACCTTCTTCCTTATCGAACCAGAATGGAGAACTTGACCTGGCGGATGATGCACACCATGGGCCAGAAACAAGACATGTCCAGCATCCAGGGCTTCTTGCTGTCGCCGTTGCTTCAGCAGCCGGGGTTCTCCCAAAACGCCCTGCCGCTGATTCTGAAAGTGGATCCTGGCCACGAGGAATTTGATTATGTGGCTCACATCAGGCGAATCGGCCAGGACTACGAAGAGTCGTCCATGAACGACCTGCTGCCGGCGAAAACAAACCAGTCCATGTCCTCAGGAAAGGCAGGCTCCGTTTCCTCAGAAACGTCCCGAAAACGGCCCGCTCCCATGCTGCCTGCTGTCCAGCCTGTCCACCACCTGAATCTCTCTGCTGCCTTGAAAGGCCTGGATATGGCGCCCTTCAAAATCGACGATCCCGGCACCGCCATGGATCCCATGGATTTGGGCTCAGACAACGGGTTCACGTTTCTTTTCGATCCTCTAGCGTTTGAAGGCCCCAACGACACTTTCCGCCCGCCGTTCTCCCAGCTGCTTAAGAACCCTCAGCGCTCTTCCTTGAACCTGTCCCAGGCCACGCTTACAGAATCCCGGGGTGTTCTGCTGAGTGCACCTCGACCCATCAATATTCATGCCCACAACCTCCTGGGACAACCGCCTAGTAAAAGACAGACGCCGCTGCTGCTGTACGATCCGTACGGTGTGCCAGTGTCTGTTCCGGGGTCCGTATCCGGGTCCATTTCGGGCTCTTTCCATAATATCTCGTTGGGCCCATCCTCCATTCTCTCCAACTCCTTTGCACGCCAGGACAATTCGCTAGTCAGCGTGGCCGAGTATTTTGGAGGCGACACAAACTGGAACAGCCCTTACGACCTTGACGACGGCCTGGGGCTGGGCTCTGTTCCTGGACTGGCGGCCTATGTTCCAGCAGAAACACCCAGCCAGCCCATAAGCCGTCTGGGCTCCACAGTCAACGATAACACCTTCAGCTTCCCCGACAGAGACGGTTTGGCCGTGCCTCTGCTGTACCTGAACCTGTGGAACGACAGCTTTTTCGACGATGCACCGGCTGCAATGTCTGCTTCTTCCCACGGCTCCAGACCGCCCATATCCGCCAGAAACAGTTTCCAGGGAACACAAAGAGGCAAGCTCAAAGACAGCCGTGCCCGCAAAGACTCCATCAAGGAGACCCCCCGACCCAGCGTGCCATCTAATGGAAATCTCCAAAACGACCGGACCGAATGCACAAACTGCCACACGCGGACCACGCCGCTCTGGAGAAGAAATCCCGAAGGCGAGCCGCTTTGCAACGCCTGTGGCTTGTTCCTAAAGCTCCACGGCACCGTCAGACCGCTCAGTCTCAAGACAGACGTAATCAAAAAGAGAGCACGCACAGCAGACAAGAAAAAGGACACCAGGAAACCGGAGACCAAGGCGGAGCCGAAGAAAAACACCAGAAAGGGCCGGGCGACCGACGGCGACGACTACAACCCCACGCCGTACGACAAAGAACAGAAAAAGGGCACCAAAATCAGCACCTCCAGCACCAGCAAAAGCAAAAACAAGGATCCACGGCGCCAGGTGGGGCCCGCCGTATCAGGAAAGAAGCCCAACTCGCCCGCCCAGCCGTCCGTTTTTCTGCCCCAGCGAGGCCAACGAAGCTCCTCTAATTCGCCAGTTCTGCGGACCCAAAAGTCACAGGTGGCCGAGTTGAACTCGGTGGTCAGGGACGAGCTTCCGGCGATTGACGAAAAGAACGCCTTTGAACGCCCGGACGAAGAGGGCAAGTGGGACTGGCTCAGCATGACTTTGTAATTTAGATAGACGGGATGTACTCATAAAATAGACGTAACGACAGAGACTGATTAGACCTCACATTGGCCGAAGGAGATCACATTGACCGAAGGAGGTCACATTGACCGAAGGGAGATGTGAGGCAAAAGCCACTGCCCCGAAGACTAGGAGATCTTACTATGAAGAGGTTAATATCTTAAGGGAGCTGAGAACGGTAGGATGGGCGAAAGTAGTTGGTGAGTTATTGTCAGTGAGGTGAGAAGCGTCAGTATTGTTGAAAAGCTAAGATTCGGTAGCAACGGCAAGACTTGTCAAAAGAGCTTATAATCGTTAACAGAGCTAAGACTCAATAGATTAGATCTGAGAGTCCTGAGAAAGCTATATGTCATTAGAAAAATAGGAATTGTGAAAAGAGAACCGAAATTCGGATGGGTTAGGGCCAGGATGTTTCGCTTGGTGGCCTTGAAAACAGCCCTACTGACGGAGAAGCAGAGAAGGAAGTTCACTTTGAATATCGTGATTTGGGAAAGTCAGAGCCTCATAAGCCCTCACAAGGAAATTCAGTGCAATCTTATTTGTTGTCAATGATGGAATAGTTTCGTTATGTTCTTATTTGGTTTAAAGAGAAGCGAGGAAAATGTTTCGTGAGGCACCCGAATTTGATACTTGCTTTTCAGCAGCTGGATGAGGGGAGATTATTACTGTAAGAACTTGGGCTATATGCCTTTGAATATCCGCTTTATTTCGTCTTTATCGTTGTTTCGATATCCATTTTCACCAGAGGCTTCTTTCAGCTGAAGCTTCTTCTATTGTGATGCATCAGGAAATGACGATCTCCACATTGTCTGGCGATGACAATGGTTCTCAATTCATGTTAAGATAACCAAGACTGATTCCTTGAGAATAAATCCAATTCTGTACTTCCCTTTGCCGAAAGCTGTCGCCCTGATTTCTTCATATAAAGTTCAAACTTTACATCGACAAATGATCTCATATGAGCCCATGATCAAGCGATGTGCAAAAAAAATAAAAATTCTTGCTACCACCTCTTTAACTTATACTTTAACCGATTAGATGGTAATTCGATAACGCACTGAACTACAATGGTATAAGTAGGTAGAACAGCCCATCCAAGCTCAAGCCGGCAAAGACGGGTCTTTCGTCAATAATCATAAAACATCACTCAAGATAGTTAAGAGGAGATAGTAGGATAAGAAAATAAGAGATGATGGGATCCAGCTTCAGAAAAGCTTCGTCTTGCAAGCCTAAGTCCTCTACCAGCTTCAGGACCCCAGTATTGTGATCGACAGGCCTTCAAAGCGCCATTACGGAATCGAGAAAGCGAAAAAAATAGAACCGACTACGAATTATAGAATAAAAAGAACACAACTTCAAACAGCTTTCGAGCTTGATCACCATTTACCTCTGTTGCAATCTGCTCTTAGGGCCCGTTGTCTCTCAGAGAGCCTTCCATTATTTGAGCCCTTTTTTTTAAACACCTTTGATTCTTAGAGCCCTTTACTTCATGAAACCCCTTCACAAAAATCAAAAATGCCGGTGCATTGCACCACTACTTCCAATTTGTCATCCATACTACTCCACTTTTTCACTATCGCGAAAACCAACTACTCATGCCCTCGCCTAAAGTAACCATCTACTACTGTGCCCGGTGCAAATGGCAAAATAGAGCCGTCTGGTACCTCCAAGAAATTCTCCAAACGTTCAGCGACCCAGAAAAAAACCTTATTCCTGAGGTGGCCGTGTGTCCCAGTTATGACCTGCCTGGGCTCTTTGAGATCACAGTAACTCACAAGGAGGGGGAGAAAACGGTGTACAAACGGCGGATGAAGAAGCTGGCGGAGAGCCAGTCGGAGCCGTACTTCTACGACGGGTTTCCGGATCTGAAGCTTTTGAAGGTGCTTCTCAGAAACGCTCTTTTCCCTAAAGCTGAATTGGGCCATGCTGAAAGTGTGGATGCTCAACAGCCAGGGTTGATGCTTGCGTGTGAAAAGTGCCAGGACGAGGAGAGCTAGATGATTGTTGTTTTTGATGAAATGGCACGAGTAAAAGGGGATGTAACCTCAAGAAGGGATTATTCATCAATGTATTCATCAATGTGGCATTTTAGATGTGAAAACCGTTGGACAGAATAACCAGTTAACTTATGATGGATAAAGCCTGTGAAGCTAGGCTGTCTGCTGTTGGATACTCGTGATGGCCTTGTCCCGCTAGCCCAGCACATGGAGATGCTTATCAGTTACAAAATGCTGTACTACTTTGAAGATCATCTGAGCCATGACTGGCTGAGAAATCTAGCAGGTCATCAGGCCAAATGGATATTTACCTGAGATGAACAATAAGAATATCAACTTCCTCGAATCTGGAGAGTACGAAACTACCGGTCTTCTCAGAGTTCTTGGTAGCGTTGAAATAAACCATAACCGAAGAAATACTGCCTCGAACTGCTAGATCACAATCTCAACCTCCCCGAATAGCCTCGGAATATTTAGAAGGCCACAAAGTCACACTACATCGAAAATGCTATAATATCTGAAATGCTAAACAATCGAAAGTGCTATACTTCTTCCGTCTTTGGACTCAACTCGAGTTCGATAATATACAAGACTGCCGAGTCGGATTGCTTCAGCTGAAAGCGTATGCTTCAGCCTGACTACCGACCTGACGACCAATTTTAAAGCCTCAACCGACCCTTCTAGAAACCGCAAGTGATGCACTTCCATGAGGGGTCGGAACGGGCGACCTTCTTGAGTGCAGCGAAAAAGCTCCAGACGCTTGATAAGCCCCGCTACTCTTCCCCCGCCAATGCTGAATCAAACTAGTTAGTCGGGTAGCTTTGACTGAAGTTTCATCACAGCTCGTCCAACAAGCTTGCCTCTTCTTCGTCCACATCGTCCCAGCCCTTTTCAGCTACAGCGTACGGCAACGACGAAGCCAAATCGCCAAATGTGCCCAGCGCTTTGGGTAGTCCCAACATGTGCTGATACTGGCGCACCACGTAGGTTGCTGAGACGTTCTTTCTCGCTGGAGTAGCCGATTGCCCATTGCTCAGATCTTCCTCCAGTTCTAGCGACGACAGAATTCGGGTGCTGGTAGTTTCACTGCTATTGCCGTTTTCGTTGCAGTTGCCATCGCCGTTGTTGTTGTTTCGGCGGTTGAGCTGCTTGGCGATCTGTTTCCATTTGTGCTTCTCGCCAGCTGGTAGGAGCTGTTTGAGAAGCTCCACATCCTGTTCCTGGAATTGTGTGGCTTCCTTGTCGTCCTTCGGAGGCACCGGATGCTGAGGATTATGAGGTTGTGGATTCAGCGCCGGTTGATTGTGAGCCATTGTGGTTTGTGACGGCTGGCTTTGTGGAAGCCCGGGATGCTGAAGATGGGCCTGATGCGGGAGATGCCGTGGAAGCTGCTGGTATTGTGGGATCAGTTGGGGTTGGAGCTGTATTTGCTGGTGGTTCGGTTGGTGATGGTTTTGACCAAGTCCGTTTTGAAATGGCTGGCCCATACCGTGAGGATGGGGCTGGGGCGGAGCCTGCTGGCCCAAGTGGAGCGGAACCTGGAAATTCGGGTGTTGTAGGTGGGGCTGGGGGTTTTGATGACTGGGAAGGTTGGGGTGGTTTGGAAGATTTTGATGGTTTTGCATTGGACGCCCCGTTGGCGAGTATTGACCGTCAAATTGGCCAAATGGTGGCACCGGCACAAACCCATTGGGTGTTTGTTGCCGTGGATTTGCAGCTTCGTCATACTCAAGCGGCTCTTTGAACCCGCCGGCCGAGGCTGAAGCCGAAGCCGAGTTCAACTTGTAATAGGAATCCGCCGGCTGACCCTGAGGATAATCTGGATTCATTGAACAATGACCAGTTGTTTAAAGCTTCGAGGTGAGATTTTCGGCGCGATCAGCGATGCTCTTGTAACCTATTTAGTTTCGAGAACGCGATGCAAGTCGGCAATCTGGTGATGTTGCACGAAGTGGTTGGAGCGGAATATCAGGCCGGTTCCACTCAGGGACTTTGTCTCTTTTGAAGCGAAAACTGGAAAACCGGAAAAGCAAAGAAGCACAACCAGGCGGTGAAATCAACGGCTTGGTATTCTAGAAAGAAAAAGAAGGATGTATTCGGCGACGTGACGCGGTCGATTCGAACACATATATACGCCGGGGATCCTAACGCCGAGGTGTTCTTGCTTTGTCAAGAAGGCACAGGGAAAGCTTTTATTTTTTGCATCTCGCTGTTTCAGGGAACTCAGGTGAAACACGCCGCAGCCGTCACGCCTCGCAGCTTCTTGCCTCCGCTTGGTGACAAGGCGGTTTATAATTGACTGCATCGGTCTGGTCAGCATTAGGCGATATACTTGAAAGTTTCTTTTTTTCTTTTTCACTTCCGTGAAACTCGAGCGTTTGAGTTCCCCGGCTGCATCGCACCCTATCGCTTCATGCATTTACCATGCAAAACGGCCAATGAGTAGAATTTCCTCGGCTAACGAATGAAAAATCAAACAAGCCTCAAGTAAACCTGACATCTAAATTATTCATCGGTGTAGTCCTCGGACAGCGCCTCGGACTCGGAACCGCTCAACTCCTCGATTTGGTAACTCACGGGCGTATTTCTTCTTCTTGGCGGTGAACTCTCCCCCACTATCATCAAGTCGTCAAGCTCATCATCTAAATCCTCCTTCTTCTTGGACTTCGCCTTGCTTTTGGTAACTTTAGCCTGGGGCTCGGGAGTCGAAGCCGCACGGCTGGATTTTCCGGACCCCGAGTCATCTTCATGGTCGATGGTCTGAGAAACTTGTTCGATGAGGTCGTCGTCGGAACTGTCGGCAAACATCAGGCTGCGCTTGGACTCGGAACGCTTTTTGGACGCCTTAGGCTTGCTGAAAAACGTAAGAAGATTATCTTCTGGTGCAGCAGACTTGGGCAGATCTTCGTGCAGTTCACTGGGCAGGGCCTTCTTGCCAAACGGAAGCTGCGCTTGTGTTTTCTTCGGTTTGACTCCTTCTGAAGCCTCTTTTTTCAATTTGGGCCCGGTCAGAGCCTCCTTCTTGATTGTGGGCTTGGGTGTGGTACTAGCCAGCTTGGGCGTGGGCTTTTTGGTCTTCTTTTTCGGAGCGCCGTAGTCATCATCTTCATCCTTGACAGCTTTCCGTCTCTTCTTAGTGGCTTTGCTTCCCTTGCCCGCAATCAAGCTGTGTCTCTCCTTTTCGTCGTCATCCAAAAACTTCTCCCAAGCATTGACAAAAACAGCGAGGTCCTCGCTCCACAAGTCCTTGGCACTCTTGCCCAACAACACGTTGAGTTCGCTTTCCTTCTCGTCCCTTTGGTTTAACAATTTCTCATATCTCTCTCTTGTCAAAGACCAGAGCGACATTCCAAGCAAGTAGTCATACTGGGTGTAGATGTTCTCGGGCTTGTGCTCACTTTGGTCTTCTTCCTCCAAGTCATTGATTCCCCTCGAGTTCAAAAGACTGACATCTCCAACTTCCTCTTCTTCCTCCTGCAACGCCTCCTCTGCTTCCACAAACAAATCATTGCCTTGCTGGTCATTAACTCGCTTTCCTTGCTTGTCGAAGCGAGCAAATCCAAGCTCCATCAAACGCTCCACCAACACGGTTCTCTTCTTGTTCGAAACAGACATCTCCTTGTCGATGATCAACTTGATGAACCGGGCCTGTTCACTCAATCTCACCAACTGGTTCAGCAATTCCTCAGACAAGTTATCCTTTCTTTTCTGGTAGTATTCTAAACGCACAAAGTAGAAGTCACGCAAGATTTCGTTGGCACTCTCATACTTCTTGATCCGTCCAGCAGGGTCAAACGCAACCATGTTACCCGTTGACACATTAGAGATCAACTTAAATCTCTCGAGCAATCCGATGTTGTGGGATTTCTCCATCTCGGCTGGAGTCAATTTGACAACAAAGCGAATGTTGGCAGCATGCTGCTCCTCCATGTCCTTGATCCATGGCTTGTCCGAATTGAGGCCATCCAACAAAAACTCCTTGACGTTGTTTGTCCACGACTTCACAGGAATCTCCGTGATTTCCAAGGTCTTCTCGTCGATCTGCTCAATACGACCTGTGAGCTTGTATTTGCCTTCGCCAACCTTGTGAACATCTCCCTCCCAACCTTTGTACCAAGGAAGCATCTCTTGGATTTCTTCGCCATTCATGAGCCTCTTGATGTTGGCGACAATATCGAGTGGATTGAAGGAAGGAATGTTGGTGGACCAACCAGTGCCAATACCGTCTGCACCGTTGACTAAAACCATGGGTATGACAGGCAAGTACCATTCAGGCTCCACAGTCTGAGCGTCATCTTGCACGTATGTGTACAACGGGTCATCCAAGGGGTTGAAGATTTTTCTGGTGATTTCCGACAACTCAGTGAAAATATATCTGGCAGCAGAGAAATCCTTACCACCAGCAGCTCTTGTACCAAAACCACCATTTGGCTTAAGCAAGTTCAAGTTGTTCGAACCAACAAAGTTCTGGGCCAATCCAATGATGGTTTGCACCAAAGACTGGTCACCGTGGTGATAGCCAGTTTTGTCACTGATGTAACCCGCCAAGTTCACAACTTTCATTTCGTTCTTCAAGTTTCTCTTGAAGCAGCCAAACATAACCTTACGCTGTCCAGGTTTGAAACCATCCAACACTGAAGGAATGGATCTGATGTTGTCAGCCATGGAGAAAAGAATCAACTCTCTATTGATGAAATCACTTATAGGAATCACAGACAAATCGGAATCAAGGTAAGTGCCCGGTTGGAAGCCTTGTAACCACTCCTTACGGTCGTCAGCCTTTTTCTTGGAGAAAGCCAAGTCGATCAAGCTGGAGTCCTCGTCTTGAAGAGCATGGAAGTACTTCAAATGCTTGTCTAATTTGGAAAAGTATTCTCTGGCCTCTGTAGCCGTAGAAGTACCCAAACCCTTATAGTATTTGTGAGTCCAGCGACAATTCCTTCCTTCTGTTTCTCTCCATTGCTCGAACTCAGGCATGGAATAAAAGGGGATCTTGGTGTCTCCAGCTCTTCCCCTACTCTTTATGGAGACCTTGACAATAGGAGTAATGAATTCGAGAAGGAACTCGTCGATATTAAGCAAGCCGGGGAAACTAGTCTCGAAGAAATTGATGAGCAAACCTTTGATATGCGAACCATCATGATCCTGATCTGTCATGATCATAACGTGGCCGTATCTCAAATCCTTGATGTTATCACGGGTGTAGACTTTTCTGTGTTGCAAACCGATGATTTGTTTAAGAGCAGTGATTTCAGCATTCTTAGCAATCATATCGGTAGAGGCGTCTCTGACGTTCAATAGCTTACCACGGAGCGGAAAGCAACCATAGTAATCCCTTCCGACGACAGAGAAACCGGCAACAGCTAAAGATTTAGCAGAATCACCCTCAGTTAAAATAAGGGTACACTTGTAGCCTTCCTTCGTACCGGCCTTGTTAGCATCAACGAGTTTGGCTTGGCCCTTGATACGGGTTCTCCTTTTACCATCATCTTTCTGCAACGCTTTACCCTCGTTGGCATCCACGATGCTTTGAATAGCCTCGATAATGCTCGTTTTTGATAGCTTCTTGATGAACTGATCACTGATGACGATCTTATCCTTGGCCTTTGAGGCAAATTCAGAGGGCCTTGTGGTGAGCTGCTCTTTGGTTTGAGACGTGAAAGCTGGGTTTTCGATCAAACAATTGATAAAGATGAAAATGTGATTCTTGATCTGCTGCGGCTTGATCATGGCCTTCTTACCCTTCTTGCCCTTGTTGAGCTCATCCATGAGCTTGTTGATGATCTGATCGGAGACGTACTTAACGTGTGAGCCACCTGCAGTTGTGGCAATAGAGTTGACGAAACTGACCTGGTTGAAATTACCATCACTCACGGCGAACGCCAACTCCCATCTGTCGTTGATAACCTCGTGAACGATAGTCGTACGGTTATTGGCAGCGGTTTCAATGGCCACATCGGGAGACCGTTCCTGGATCGCCTTGACGTACATTTCCACGTAGTTCTTGAAGTTACGAATGCCGAGCTTCTTCTCGTTCAAAAAAATATTGCAGTCCTTCACGGTACCACACAAATCGTAGACACGTCTTCGAAGCACAGAGAGAATATCGCTGTCAAGGGAGTCCATGTTGAATTTGGCCAAGTCGGGTTTGAAGGTGATTTTGGTGTACTCCTTCTTGTTTTTCGCTTTCGTGATTCGGGGTTTCGACACCTTGGACATGTTGTCGGACCACGTCTGCTCGTAAACAAGCTTTGTGTTTTGGTCTGCTGTTTCCACTGTGAACTCCGTGGAGAAGATATTACAGAGTTTGGCACCGAAACCGTTTCTACCACCGACAACCTTTTTCTGGTCATCGTCGTAGTTGGAGGAGGTAAGCAAATTACCAAAGATCATCTCTGGAATGTACATGTTCTCCTTATCGTGGATCTCAATCGGGATACCCTTACCGTCGTTCATGACGGAAATCTTGTTGTTTTCCGGATCGATGTCCACCTTGATGTTCTTCATTTTGGGGTCTCGGATCTTGTTATCGGCGGCATTCACCAAGATCTCATCGAAGATCTTATAAAGACCCGGCACGAAGGCCACCTTGGAGAACTTCATGGACTCCGTTTCGGCGTCAAAGTGCCAGATTTCCACGTCATTTTTCTCCACCGACCCAATGTACGTATCTGGACGTTTCAAGATGTGCTCAAGCTGGGACAATTTCTGGTATTGGGCCGAAGCGCCCAGAGACCCTGATCCATTGGAAGTGGGAGCTGTGTTGGAGGAATCCAGAAGGGGCGTTTTTGAAAGCTTTGTTTTTTTCTTTGGAACGACTTCAGAGTCGGAAAACGAGTCGTCCAGGAAATCGTCGTCGGAGAAGTCAGACATTGTGTGTTTTGGTCTGAAAAGATGGTAGTTTAGAAGACGCGATCGCGCACTGAACGGCTGAGGGGTATGGGACTTGAAGGAAGAAGATTGTTTCGGTGTTTTTTTTCTTTGTATGTGAATTTTTGAGGATCTTTTTCTCTTTTTGTTCGTTTTGTCTTTTTTTTTTTCTTGTGATCAGAAGGGAGTCTGGGGGGATGTTTGTAGGGCTTGTTTTTGTTGATGTTTGTTCAGGGTTAGACACGCGGTTAGAGGTGGGAGAAATGAGAGGAGGAAGAAAGGAGGCTTTTTTGAAAAAGGGATAGCTTTAAAAAGACTGAGATACCCTCAAATTTAGTTTAAAAGTTTTTTTGCACTTGGTGTTTCGGGAGTTCGATGTTATATTGGAGTTTGGTTAGGGAGTTCGATCGCATAGTTCGATCTAACGAGACCAAGTCGATCAAGAGATGATTAGTGGCATTTTGCGTGTAAATCTGACAATTTCTCCGAATCAACGAAACATAGTCTTTTAGCCAGTGAGCACCAATTCCTTGTGATGAGCTATTGGATGAACCACGATAGTTATGGATAGCTCTTATGGGAACAAATTGAGTGAGTTTTCCATCGAGGAATACTGATATGTAGAGCTTAGCATTGAAATGTCTTGGGTATGACTGAATCCCTGTAAGTTCGCTCCAATCGATATCTACCTACTGGCTAGAGAACCAGTGTATGGGATTAGACCACCAAGAGTGCAATCCACATGAAAATTTCAACAGAATCTGCACTCTGAATTGCTACTGAAAGTTAACTCAGAATTCAGATCGTTTGATCATTATCTACCTTAGAAACTGCAATCCTTACGGTAAATCAACGATGACTTCACTGACTGTCTTCATACCTCCAGAATAGATTCCCTACAAGTCTTCACGGGTGTCAAATCAAGGGTTTTAAAAATCATCGTACCCTATCCGATCCAAATATCCCATAATCTGCTCAACCTCTCTCAATTATCGCTTATCACTATTCTCTTCTCTCTTCTTTCGATTCACTACTTGTCACCCCACACTAGCCGACTTGCTCTCTACACTTCACTTTCAGACGGCAAAACCCTCAATGCATTCGTATTAACGCCTCTTCTTCATGGACCGCTGGATCCGCTCAAACTCCTCATCGTCAAGGTCAGGCGCCTGCCTCTTCTTGCCCTTGGACTTGCCGTACTTGGCTTCAAGATTATCAATCAAATCGTCCAATCTCCCGGCATTCTTTCGCTGGATGAGCGCAGCAAGGTCTCCCTCGTTTTTGATGGGCTTTTTCGTGATTTTCCTCGACATCTCCTCCGCCTGCTTGGCTTCCTTGGCCAACTTCTTCAACATCTGCTTGACCTTGGTCTTGCGCAGCTTCTTGTACTTGTCCCACGTCCGCTGCATGTTTTTGTCCATCTCAATGCTGCCTGAAACCAATGCTTCTTCTATAAGATCAAAGACTCTGCTTTCCTGGGTCTCGTCGAACTCCAAATGAGGAATGACCTCGAAAAGCCTGAGAAAGTCGCCCTCGTAGTAGACGAAATTATGCAAAATGTCCTCCTTTTCCTCCTCAGACCCCTGGTACTTGGCCCTGTCCTCCTCAATCATGTCTATGGTGATTTTGTCCGTCATCTGGTCAAAGTACTCCTTCCAGTCGAAAACATCCTCTTCGCCAGAGAATCCTAACAGTCCCGTTGCATCGTACCGGCTCCGTTTGCCTGGATCAGACAAAATGCTATAGGCGAACTGGATCTGAGGAAACACTGTTTTGTCCACATCCAGGTTCAGCTGCTGGATTTTGTCCGGGTGGTATTTTAGAGAGAGCTTTTTGTAAGCCTTCTTTATAGTGAGTGGCGTGGAGTCTTTCTCGACTTGTAGAACGGCGTACGGGTCGATATCCATGGTGAAGATGAAGTTGTAGATTTACCTACTTAGTAACGCGCGATGCACTTTAAGATATGGAGGAGGTTCTGGAGCTTTTGGAAATTTCGGGAAGGGCCGAAATTTGAGAAAACAGGTTGATTTGCAGATTTGGGTTGTGATAAGAAATAAGAATTCGGGAAATTGAAAAATGGGCGCTTTGGGCTTTGGGCTTATTGATGTAGGGTGGATGAATTCGCAGCCAAAGTGGTTATAGCTGGGACTCACTGTGTATGGGTCCGGACGGTATGTTTTGAAATTTTTGAATCTTACAAGAGATGACTCTATTGACGATGTTCTTATTCGGTCGGATTTTGACGTGGAGAGCAGATTATCTGATTCACGAGTATCGAAAGCTACGCCAATCGGTCCATAGTTAAGATTACTTTTCGGATAGAATAAGCCGTTAATCTTTTAGGAGCTGTTCATACCGTTGCCATTTTTTATTTACTCGACCCCGGTGATCTCCAATATCGATGAAGATTACCAGGGCCTAGGAACGAGAGAGTATCCAATGCACTCCGGGCTTCAAATGAAGGAGGATGAGTGCTTTAGAGGATCGAAAGTTATAAGCGCCAGTTAGGGAACGTAGGAGTGTTTCTCTAAACAGCTTTCATTGAATTTACACTGTCTATTGGGGCCAGGCATAGTGAGAATAGCTACGGGTACGATTATCTCAAAACTCGAGACCCTATCTTCACCACAGAAATTTCATTATTTCCTACCATTTACTTTGATATTCCGAGGAAGGAAGACCAGCAATTATCCCTGGTAAAGAAGTTCCGTTTAATTCTTTGCGTGAATAGGGGAATATCTGATACAAGTCGTTGACAATCCACTTAAGTTCTATATCTCTACAGATCCCAGCCACAAATCAAGCTCAACGAGGACTGCCGTAGAAAGACATATTAATTCACGTTTCAACTAAAGTGGTGGTTTCTATTCAGTAAACCCCATATCCCAAACTACTATATATTCTCCATTTGAAGCCTCTTATGAATGGATTTTACCAGCTGAAAGCAAACTATAGGTAATAAGTCACTTTGTGATCGAACAATTCCTAACAATGACCTCCAGCTGGACTACACTTTTCGTTAAATATTTTTTTATTCTCGGGCACCATGATTGGCACCCAGCTTAAGATTATCGTCACAAGCTATCATTGACTGAGCATTTCATCAACGATGAGTTACTTACTTCAACTCCTTCAAAGTCTCCTTGATGGCATCAGTCAAGCGGTCCACATGGCCCTCGTAAACAGAGTAGCCCATGTGGCCCACACGGAAGTACTTGCCCACCAAGGCCTTGTGAATGCCGCCAGCGACCGTGAAACCCTTTGTGGCCAACTTGGCCAAAAAGTCTGGGCCATTGACGCCCTCGGGGAAGTAAGCAGCCGTAAGACCGTGAGCGGCAACCTCCTTGTTTGGAACAAGCTTAATGCCCAAGGCCTCGAGCTCGTTCTTGAACTTGGTGGAGGCTTCGTCGTGGGTAGCGTATCTGGCGTCCACGCCCTGTTTCAAGATCTCGTCCAAGGAGACCTTGAGAGCAGTGATGGTCTGGATAGCTGGGGTGGCGAAGTAGGCAGCGCTGCCGCCCTCGTAGGCCTTCATGATAGGAGTCCACTTCTTCATGGAAGCGAAGAAAGCAGCAGGTTTATCCTTGTTGACGGCCTTGTTGACGGCTCTAGAGGAAGCGTAGAAGACGGCCAAGCCAGCAGGGACACCCAAAGCTTTCTGGGAAGCAGTCAAGGCGAAATCAATGCCCCACTTGTCGAACTCAATGTTCTCCACACCAATGGAGCACACACCGTCGACAATGATCAAAGTCTCAGGCGAGACCTTCTTGACCAAAGCGGCGATCTTGGCAACATCAGAAACAACAGCGGTGGAGGTGTCCACGTGGGTGATGGTGATAGCAGTGTACTTCTCCTTCTTCAAGTGCAGCTCAATCTGGTCAAGAGGCACGACATCGCCGACAGGAGCAGTGACCACGTCGACCTGGGCGTCGTAGACCTGCAAGGCCTCAGCAAAGGAGTCAGAGAAAAAACCGGTCAGAAGCACCAAAACCTTGTCGTTCTTATTGATCAAGTTGGCACCAGCAACGTCCCAACCCAAAGTACCAGAACCGGCCACCACGTAGGGCTGGGCGTCGGGATCCGTAGACTTGAACACTTTACGCAAATTCTGCAACACAGACTGGAAAGTCTTCACAAACTCAGGAGAAGTGTGTGCCTGAGAAGGTGTAGCCATGGCACCCAAGACAGCGTCGCTGAACTCAATGGGGCCAGGAATCATCGTGAGCTTGTGCTCGGGCTGCTTATAGTTGGAAGCCATTCTGAAGACGTTTTTTCGAAGTATAGACTGGATGGGGCGGAAGAGTGCCGGGGTAGTTAGCATCAGATAAAGGCGTGGTATCGACGAGTAGATATACCCCAGGAGCGGCGCGCCGGTGCAGGAGGAGGAGGTAAAGGGGTTATGAAAAGAAGGTGGTTTCCAGCCGAAAAGAGGGCAGTGAGGGGCAATTGGGGCGAATCGGCGGCCGTTGATTATGGTAGTTTATTTTCTGGGGTCCAAGAGCGGCGGGACCGCTGGGTCGGCGCACCGGGTCAGAGTCAGAAGCGGAATTCGAGAGAAGTCAGAACACCGGTGCTGGGCCGGTGGTGGAAGCAGCGGTGGGCAGGGGGTGGTGTGAGCTCAGCGGAGTGTTTTGTGGGCTGATGGCTAGGAATTATAGGGTTTGTGGTGGCGTGTGGCTGGTTGGCGAAGGCATTGTGTAATCTGGGGTAGCAAGCGTGAACCAGGAAAAGTGAGAGCGGGTGGTAAAAGTTCAGAGTGGGTGGTGGGAAATTTTGGGGATCGGTGCTGGAGAGCTTCGTTTTTGAAATCTCAAGAGCTTCAAGTCCTAGACTACATTTCTAGAGTTTGGAATTTGGACTTGGTGATGTGCTCATGGTGAACCGAGGTTGCGAAATTTGGTGGGGTTGATCCAAAGACGTTGAATGGAGGGGCAACGCCAATTTACGAGAGAAGAGCAGGAGCATAAACAAGAAGATAAGCAGCGGGGTCAAAATGGGGAGAGTTTTTGTTCCAACGCTTTGATGTTGTTGGGGAATATGGGGTACTTGCTGAAGTGGATCTGCGTCTTTGGGTGAAAAACGCTGGGGCAATTCGGATTTGATCAATTTCTGGCTCAATCTAGCCCCCAGACCTCAACTGACTTCTTCACTTAGGTCAATGGCTCCGGGTGACCCCAATGGCGGTTGCTCTTGGGTGCATGTGAAGAGTCAGTGAGCAATGGTAGGTGGTCTTTGGAACCGGTAGGAGGATAACTGGTATTAGAGATTAGAACTGAATAGTTTTACGAAACAAAGCAGGTAGTATGCTTTAGGTGATTATAAGAGGTGTATGGAACATAGCTTCATATGGGTGATCTTCTACAACCAAGAGCATGGACGACCAAATGAGATAAAATGGCAACTTCTTGGGCCCGATCTGGGTTGGATAGCTTAATGGATAGAAAAAACCGATTTCTTTCATTTGTGCTTTGCTATTCCCATTTTACGTTTCTGATGTCAAGCCTCGGTTGTTCAGGCCTCATAGATATGAATGCCGAAAGACCAAACCAAGTTTCTTAGAATTTCCCCTTGAAAATCTTTGAAGTTAAGTGATTTCTTCAACTTATCATCAAGTAAAGCGAAATTTTCAAGCCTAAATACCTTTGGTTTCGGTTACCATACATGGACAATGGGGTAGT
This sequence comes from Candidozyma heveicola, assembly GCA_003708405.2. Lineage (NCBI taxonomy): Eukaryota > Fungi > Ascomycota > Pichiomycetes > Serinales > Metschnikowiaceae > Candidozyma > Candidozyma heveicola. The sequence continues at coordinate 163,217 of PPOB02000006.1, forward strand.
ATCGAGTTACAGTGCAGTGAGACAGTGTAGATAACAGAGCAGTGAGACAGTATAGATAACAGTGAGACGCCTTCACCTCCAGATCCAATTTAAGACTCTCTTAAACGATTTCACTAAATATCCAGGTCTCTCAAAGCTCCCCAATTCTCCAACCCGCCCTCTTCAAACCTCTCCACCTCACCTACATACTGCGAACTCATGGTAACCAGAAGCTTCTCTCTACGAGGCCACCGGGCGCCAATTGCCGGGTTTCTGGAAACACCCCACGGCCTTGTGTCTGCAGATAGAGACGGCTGGATCGTCGTGTGGAGTCTCGTGACGAAAAGACCCCAGGGTTTCTGGAAAGCTCACGATGGGCAGATCATCACCATTCTCAGTACACCCCATGGGTTGTTGACCCACGGCAGGGACTCGGCGATACGGATCTGGAATACTGAGGATTTGGCGGTGGAAACAGATTTGGCTTTATTGGGCAGGGACGGCTTGCCCAAGCCGAAATACGAGGAGATGCCTGTGAATGCCTTGAACTTCTGCAATGTGGACTATAACGATGGGCTTTTGGCCACGGCTTCCACGACCGACTCGGAGAAATTTGACATCTACGAGCTTCTGGCTCCAGGAAAACCATGGGGGTTTTCTAGGGTTGTCCAGGGCTTCTCTGTGGGCTCTGGTGCTGTTGACGAAACAAAGAGAGATGGAGAAGGCATTATCATGAAACTACGGTTTGTGGGCCGTTCGTTGCTTTTTGTGGGCTACGAGCTGGGCACCGTAAAGGGATTTCGTCTAACCGACGAGTCGAAAACCACTTCTCTGGCTTCTGAGCTGCTAGTGCTCAATAAAGACTTGAAGGTGACTGAGGTGTTTTCTTATAGTGGCCACTCGCCGCAGCCGGTGCTCTCATTGGAGTACGCAGAAGAAAAACTTTATACGGGTTCGGCTTCCAAAAAGCTTGTGGTTGTTTCTGTCGGTGAGCTTTTACTGGGAGGATCAGCAAAACCATCATCTTCTGAAGCTAGATCCACTACTCCGTCTAGCGGTTTAGGACTGTTGCTTGGGAGACCAAAAATCGAAGTCATAGATGACTTTGAGCCCATTGACTGCCCAATTGCCACGTTCAACCTCCGACATGCTGGAATCCTGAATATCCAAGTCGGCGCCCTAATACACATCGTTTTCTGGGATGGTGTGCTCAAAAGCTACACAAAAGACATGGAGGAAGTCAGCCGGTCTGAACGAGGAGTGGAGCACATCAAGGTGGAGTCAGAACAGACTGAAGTTGCCAAACCAACTACTAAAGCACTTTGTACATACTTATACCATCCAGCGCAGCCTTCAACTAAGCAAGCATCACGAAAGGAGCTTCTTAGACTTCAGAGGGTCAAGCAGGATGTGTTGTTGTTCGTTGGATACGGCGACAACCTCATCAGCGCATACACGGCAGATGAACTATAATATCATATTTTAAGGGGTATCTATAAGGTAGACAAAAGAATGTAAAATGAACAACGCTTCATATAACGAGCCTAGGCCTTGGCGGGTTCGGAGCTGATTTTCCTCAGAGGCTTTCTTTCGCTGTTGAAGTTGTTGCTGTTGAAATTGCTGCTTCCGCCGTAGAACAGTCTTCTCTTATTTTTGCTTGAAGGTTGACTGCCGTTTTCGCTAGCAAACAGTTGCGAGTTCCTGTTTCCCCGGCTGGCTGATCTGCTGTGAGAGTTGTTTCCTGAGGAACTCGAGTTTCGGCTACCACTTCCAGCCAGATTAAACCGCTGCTTTGGTAGAGGCGATGAGTTTTCGATATCGGGCGACTCCAACCGCATCAGGTTTCTCTTATTGCTGCTGTTGTTGTTTCTTCTTCTTCTCAGAGACACATTGCGCTGTCCTGAAGAACGGCCAACACCTTCGATATCCAAGTCGCTGAGGGTGGTGTTCAAGCTCTCGCTGGCGTTCAGCAAAAGACCTTCAATGTCCACATCAGCCTGCTCTCTCACCTTGATTTTGTCCTGCAAGTCCGGGTGCTTCTCCACGAGCGACGTGATAACTTGCACGTTCTCCAGCAAGATCTCCTTCGACTCTTCTCCGTGTGACTTCGCTGCTTTGGCCAAAGCCACCAAGAGCTGTAACATGGCCTTGTTTTTATTTACATTCAAATTGTCCATCTGCTTGCGTTTCGACATGAGACTCTCGAGCAACGCATCATAATCCTTGTCGTTGTTATCCAACTTGGCAGACAAATCGTCGATGGTTTTCGCCAGCTCTTTCTTGTAGTTGTCGAATAAGCGGTACATGCCGTCCAACTCCTGTTGATAGTGGCGCTTGTACTCATTCTGGGAGGCAATTAAGGCATCGTAGGCGATCTTCAACCGCTCGTGTTCAGCGGTGGATACAGCCAGCGATTCTTGCAAGTTGTCACATCTGATTTTCAAATTTTTATTGGAGAGCTTGAGATTTTCGTTGGACGAGTGAACTTCGTTGAATTCCTCCTCCAAGTCAGCAATTCTGCGCTCTTTTCTCTTCAACAAAGCTCCCACCATGTCGTTCTCGTGCTTGGCATTGGCCAACTGGTCCACGAAGGAGTCATTTTTCTTGCTCAATATCTCGTTTTTCTTCTTGTACGACTGGTTGGATATTCTTAATTCCTCTGCCTCATTCTTCAAGTCGTCAATCTCGGTCTGAAGACGCTCAATGACTCTGGAGGTCGATTTTTTCTGAGGACTTTCCATTACTAGGGATTTGGGCGCTTCAGATCAGCTCTAGTTGCTTAACAGAGTGAAAAGATGCGTAGAGTACTGACGTGTAAGAATGTGTTCTAGTACTTAAGGTTTCGAGATTCGATGTTGTTTACTTTTCGCAGCCGAGGCCTGGAGTAGACCCGTACACCGGGCTATATCCCACTTCATATGCTTTTATTCGTGTTTCAAGTATCCGGGCTTTGAAAGGGCTTTTGTTTTGTTTTAGGCAGATTCAAGTGTGCAATGAGCCAAATTATGTGGGTTTAGTCACCTGAAGGCTGTGCATTTTGTGGCTGCAAAACATACATGGAGTATTAAGTTTCTCGGAGAGGTCCAATTCAAGAGAACACTTTTGACAAAATTAATTGCACATTGAAGAAGAAAAAAACAATAGCTGCAGAGTAGATGTAGAACTTGTTTCATTATTTTGGTAAAAATATTAGCAAGCTGACGATTGCACCACCAACTCACAAAGAGAAGGCTAATCACAAAAAGAAGGACTTTCAGTACCTAAACCGGGAACGCTCTCTATTCCCAGCTGCCAATCCCTTAATAGGCAACCCAATGATCAAGTTACACGGGAAATTGCCCATCAACTGGGTAAGTTAGTGTTGGTTTATCTACTCCTGTGGCTCAGACTCCTCTCCATCAGCGGAGAGAGCTGTCCATCTTTAAGGGAGCCCAGTTGCTGATTCATATTCGAAACGCAAAGAGAACAAGTCTTTGTCGTCATTAGAAGTCACAAGTAAGACCACTGTAAGTGTATTGGTTTGGCATATAGTGATGTCACGTGACTGACAAAACCAAAAATCCATGGACTGCCTGTACAAAACCCCCACACCACGGGCGTGTGGCGTAGTTGGTAGCGCGTTCGCTTAGCATGCGAAAGGTCTCCGGTTCGAATCCGGACTCGTCCATAATTTTTTTACCTATATATTCGAAGTTCTGCCAGCAGTCTATACTTCGTACTTTTTGTCCTCCAACTCGTCGAGTCTAATCTTCATAGAGCTGAGCTTGCGCTCCACATCGATCCAAAACCCGTTTTCTCTCTCCATCAACGCCATGTACTTCTCGAACACAAGCGTGTTCTTCACCACCAACAAATGGTAGGCCTTCATGATTCCCTGAATTGCCTCCTTGCGTTCCTGTACCAGTGTCAAGTCGATGTTGTCCACAGTCTCAGCAGAAAGTGCTGGAATGTCTAATGTGGAGAGCTCTGCCAAATTGGCGTATGCTTCTCGAATCACTGGAAAATGGGACAATAGTCTCTCTTGCTTTTCGGCCTCGGATGCATTGCTTCGCTGGCGGACTTCGGCTATGTGTTTCTTGGGGTCTCTGATGGTTTCGATGATTCTGTCTAGAGTTTGAAGCTCGGCATTGGATCTGTAAAGAGCATCCACTTTTGCTTGGAGATCCTGGACCTGGCTAACCAAGGAGACACCAGAATTGTCTTTTTCACCAGCTTGAAGTTCTAGCTTTGTGAGCCTGCTGCTTAAGCTGTTGTATGTGGAAGAATCCATGGTGGTGATATCAGGTGCGAAATACTAATCGCACGAGGTGGATCAATGAGGAGAAGCTGGTGTATTTGTGATTATATGAAGAACTGTCTTATTGGAGATTAGGAGATAAGCGATAAGTATACGGACTTTACTTGGCCAATTCTCTCTACGTGGACGAACCAGCAGCGGAGTTAAGATCTGGCTTATCTACGAATGAGCTGGGGTTCACATTTTATGCCATTGTGTATACCGATATTCAAAATAAACTGAGTATGGAGGTTGTTTGAAGAAGGCGGATGTGTCAATGTCCCATCGGCTTAGTTGGTCTGTCTCTTCAATAGCCTGTGTCCCAGTTGAGTCCAGACGTGGATTGTACACCTCTAGCCCAGCCTGGGCCCTTGCCTCGGGCTACCGCTCCAGAGCAACGCCTCTCCATCTTTAGATCTCCAAGAATGCATGCTTTGACCAACTTGTGGTCGTACTTTTGTTAAAATCAATCGTTTTTCTGCTTTTCTCTTCACTCCTCCTCGCTGCTGCTGAAGTCCTCTGCTTTGCTGTCGCCATAGAGCTCCCGGAGACTCATAGGCTTGCCGTTCTCGGTACCCGACTGCTTTCGAGCAAACAGCTTTTGCTGTGGTTCCGGCTCGTCGGCCATTTTTATCACAATTCGCTCCCGGGCGGCGCCGTCGTCGTCATCCTCGTCACTCTCGGAGAAGTTCCCGCCAAACGCATTGGGCAGGCCCTCGGACGAGTCCAACACTTCCTGGAGCTGGTCCTCCAAGTCCTTGAACTCGTCGTCCATGTCGATGTCTCCGTCCTTCTTGGCCTCCTTCTTGGGCTTTTTAGCCACACGTGGCTTGGGCTTGGGCTTTTCTGGAACGTTCACCTCTTTTAGGGCGCTGCCGCTCATGAGATTGGTCTTCTCTGGCTCGCTCTCCAAATCGTCAAAGTCCTCCATGTTGATGATCTCCTTATCCGGAGTCGCTGCCGGCGGTCTCTTGGCTGCCTTCTTCGCTGGCTTCTTCATCTGTGGCGTCTTGGCCTGCCCATTGGCAGCCTGCTGCTTCTGAGTCTTCACCTCTGGAATATGGATCCCGTCCTGCGGAGCCTTCTGCCACTCGGCGATCGCCGTTCGCCACTTTTCAGCACTTCGGCTCTTGCTCATGCGGATCGTGTGGGAAAGCTGCTGTAGCAGCACCGTGTAGCTGCCGTTGTGGTCGGCTTCGAACGCCAAGTAGTAGGAGTCCAGACCCGAGCTGCTGGCTCCCGGCCGCTGTCTCTGCTGGATTCCCTCGAATATCACAGAGGGCGCTTTGCCCTTCTGGAGCGACAGCTGCGCCTCAAGCACACACGTCTGTTCGTCTCGGTAGAGCTTTAGCGGCTCCTTCTGGCTCATGGAGTCTGGAACAAAGCCGTATCGAAGCGCCAAGGGGCCATTGGCGGGGGTTTGGTCATTTTCATGCCCTAGCAAAGAAAGGTCGATTTCGTACTCGCCGTCAGGCAACATGAGCGAAATCGTGTGGAAAGAGTGTGGGTGTAGAAGGAGTATTAGGGCGCACTCACGAAAGTAGGGTCTTCTGCGGAAACTGTAGACGCCGGACCCAAAATGGGCTGTTTTTGGGAGCCGTTTGGGAGAGCCGTTTTAAAGCTGTTTTTAGAAAACGGTCTTGGATTTGAATAAGTAGAGGTTTGAGGTTTGGAGAAATCGGTGTAGAGAGGGTCTGGGCCTTCTGTCCTCGTGCATTAGTGGACTATGGAGAAGTCTCGGGTGGAGCTGCCCATGTACCGTGATGCATTTATAAGAGGATCATCTTGATGGGTCCAAATCGTGAGAGTTTTGGTATTCTCGTATTTGATATTGAGTTGCTGCCAATGGCGAAAGTTGGTGGTAGGCTGTAGACCCACGTTGTTCTGTATTGAAGTGATATATGGGAATAGTAGCGATTCTTGTGGTTTTTGAAGAGCCAGATTTCTTTCTGTAAAGAGCTGATTTTCGGTGTCAACGCTGGCTGAAGAGAAGCAGGGTTGAGTCAGCAGGTACATGTTTTCCAGGGCTACGATTCGTTCAGACAAATGTGGACTTAGGCTTTTAATAATACTAAGTTGCCACAGCTTAGGTGTCTTTCCCCTTGAACTTAAAATCCAGTCAGCTTATGAGACTGATCAAGTTGTCGTTCAGATATCTGGAACTTCCATGGCCTACTGGGTCCGTGTTCCATACAGAGAAACCAACATACATTTGGCCTATTGTCACTATACATTCGAGAAGAAGGCTATCATGATTCGCTGGACCTGCAAATAATTGGCTGGCTTTGGAATTTGGCTGAATATGTCTAAACTGGCTGAATCAGTCTCAACACCCTCTTAGGCCGTTCATTAAAGTCGTTTTAATGCCGGTGCTTAAATTGTGCCCATTCTGGTGCATTGACTACCCAGGTAAGTTAAACTCTCGGGTAAACGTATGACTTGAAGTACTGAAGAAGTGTCAGAAATTCAAAAATAGAGCTCCAAAAATAGAATAGCCCTAAAGATGAGTTCGAAAAATGCATGGTTTGAGTTTCTTTAAAATTAGACTAGCAAATTCACAACATCATGGCTCCAAACGAAACTTTCGAGGAATAAAACCAAACCGCTTGGGGATTCTAATATTTCCCATACTGAGGAGAATGCTAAGCACGGTTTTAGATATGAGACAAAGATATCAAATCAAAACTACCTTTGATCTGATTTGCCTATTTACCCTTCAATTATCAAAAAGCAGCTGCACCCTTTCAACTCCCTGATTCCTACTTTTTGTTCACCTAGTCCCACTGTCATAAGTGGGAATGATGTTAGTGTTTTGTGACCCCTCAAACCTTCGCAACTTGGGTAATTTTTTGTTTCTTTTTCCTTTTCAATTTAACTCAAAGGTCCCTTTTCATTTACTTTCCGAACTTTTTATCGTATCGCTGATTTCCAAAATTAGCTCAGTTTTCCTCTCCTGCTAAAAAAAGTTGTTGCGAAACTCTATATTGGAGAAAACACCAAATACACTGACTACACAAATATCTAAAAAACAAATAAAAAGCTTTGAATCTGAAATATTTGATCGCCGTCTTATTTCACCCCTCAATACCATTCATAAAATCCTATTTTCCTCTTTCAAGCAAAAGCAGCGAAGACTGCCAAAGTTCCATCTCCTCCTCTCAAGAACCACACCTACCACACCAACAAAAGATCCTTACCAGCAGATCCCCACCGACAGAATGATTCTCCTTTCTCCCTATTATTCCACATCCAGCTACCTCAACTTTCAAAATCCTCATCACACCCCACACGTTCACGTGACCGGTGTTGATATTTCCATTGATTTGGACTCGCTTTGATCCACTAGATGCCATGAGTGCCGAGGAAAATGTGTCGCTTTTGCACCCCAAGGTACTTCTCATGTCGGCAGGTGCTACTGCGTCGATCATTCTTTCGTTCAAATTGTACTCTCGTTTCTTCAGACGACTCCGGTCCTACCTCGACTTGAACCATGATATACTCGATGGTCAACGCAACTTGTATGGAAAAGTGACAAGAGTGGGCGACGGCGATAACTTTCGGTTTTTCCATACACCTGGCGGAGTTCTTGCTGGCTGGGGATGGCTTCGAAAAATCCCAACTAAACCGCTGGAATTGAAGGATGAGACCTTGATGATCAGGTTATGCGGAGTCGACGCTCCAGAAAATGCTCATTTTGGAAAACCAGCACAGCCTTACTCCAAGGAAGCTCTTCTGTGGCTCAAAAACTACTTGCTCGACCGGTACGTGACAATCACACCATATTCGATAGACCAGTACAAACGCGTGGTTGCTAGAGCTCAGGTGTGGAAATGGACTGGCAGAAAAGACGTCAGTGCTGAAATGCTCCGTCACGGTCTAGGCTTGGTGTATGAAGGCAAATACGGAGCGGAATTTGGAGACAACGAAGCGTGGTACAGAAAACTCGAAGCCAAAGCGAAGAAAAAGAAGAAGGGCTTGTGGTCCTTGGGCAAAAAGCTCGTCACTCCTGGAGAGTACAAACGAAACTAGCCGTCACATCGTGCATTTTATAATTTTCCTTTGCCCAGTCATTTGAGCAACGCTGACACCTCCTCACTCAACTCATCTGCATGCTCCTTGGTGTCAGCTTCAGCATATACTCTCACAGCATCCTCAGTACCAGAGGCCCTGACAAACGATCTGCCATCGGTGTACTTTGAAACAATACCATCAATCTTATCTTGCATTCCTGCGGGCTCGACCAACGTCCGCTCGGCATTCGTAGTCTTGAAAACGGTACGGTCGGGAACAACCACCTTCACCAACTTGTTGGGCAAGTCAGTGTACTCTTGGTCCCACTGCTCCGGCGTCAACTTCAAGTAGTGAAGAATGACCAAAACAACCAACAAGTCCGAGATGGCATCTCCAACCGTCTGGTTGATCAACTTGGTGAATTGCTGAAGCACCTTCAATGCCTCCGTCTCCTCAGGCGAGGCGCCTTCATGAGCAAAAATCTTCTCCTCAGCTTCCTTGGAAAAGATCACCGTGCCGTGGCCGTTAGCCTCGAAGTAAACACCAATGTCGTATTTCTCAGCTTCATGGTGCAAGTGTTTGACACCAGTGGGTGTGCAACGAACAGGCAACTTCAACACGTCGCTGACATATTTCGTTGCAGATCCATTGGCATAGGCGGTCTGGATCACAGCGATGTCCAACTTGAGCTTGGAGGTGTCAATCTTCGAGAACAATCTCTGCAAGAACAACGCAATCAAAGTAGCGATCTTGTCACCGTCCAACAACTTGAAGGTTCCATCTGCAGCTTGGTAGTAGTGGACCAATCTGTCGGCGTCACCGTCGAATGAACCGTACAACTTGCCCGGAGTGGGAGTCACGTTCTTGGGGAGACGTTGATTGGTCTTGACGTAATCGGCTCCACAGTCGAAATTGAGCAAGTCGGGCTTGGTATAGTCGTTGTTGACAAACGAATAGCTGATTTCGTCGCTCAAGTATTTTTCAAAAAGATCCTTGACCTTGGGAGCTCCCACACCGTTGGCAGAGTCCACAGTGATCTCCACCTTCTCACTTCCACCGTACTGGAAGATTTCCTTGAAGGAGTCAGCCAATTTCTGGTAGTAGCCCTGTTCCGAGGTTGTGCCAAAGGCAGGGTCATTGGTGGTACGCGTGACATAGTGCAATTGGGGAGTGGTGAACAAACCGTAGTCGGTGAATGTGGAAGCAGGAATGGACTCCACGCCAGCAATTGTGGCATCGGACAATCTGGGGGACGATTCACGCGAGTCTCTGGCAATCACAACATTAGCAGGAACACGAAGGTCAATACCCAATTCCTTCACAAGTCCTTCCACAGTGGCCGCCAAGTCCGAATGGCTGGCATTAGCCAAATCAGTGGCATACTTTTCCCAAGAACTCTCCAACATGCTGCCCAAAGGATCCACAACCTTCACACCGTTGTCCTGAGGAGGATTGTGAGAGGCGGTGATCATAACACCGACGGTTTGGCCCTTCAAGTACTTGGATCTCAACAGGGCCAAGATTCCAACAGTGTAGTTAACATAGTCCAACAAATCGGCCTTCATCCTGAAGCCTGCAGTACCATAGGTGTATACAACGCCCTCAGGCTTAGCAGACTTGCTGATACGCTCGAAGATCAAGTCGTTGATCATTTTGGTGAATAAGGTAGGAGGTGGAAATCAAGGCAATTGAGAACAGATCTCATGAGGCCTTGTTTGTGTACTGCAGACAGACCACACTAAAAGGGTATTCTTAGTGCTTCATGCACCTTCATGTAGCGCTTTGTAGATGAGAGTTGCATTTTGGTGAAAATACAACATTACTTCCGAATGAAGAAGCCGGGAAAGTTTGCAAACTCGTCTTTCCACAAGGAGGGTCGGGTGGTGAACAATGAAGCTCCAAAGAAACCGCAAACTCCTAGAGATGAGTTTTTCACGGAGTTAGTGCAAACAGGCAAACCCAATTGGAAAAAAGCTCCAACTGCAGTCAAACAGCGTTACAACGGTATCTTCTTGATTCTTTTTTCCATTCCCATCATGGGCCTTTCGGGCTGGGAGCTTTACAGAAGAGTGGAGGGCAAATCCACCAAGAAGGTCCAGGAAGGTGAGATCATCGAGGGTAAGGAAGTCAGGAAGTTTGGCGAGGCAGAAAAATGGCAGAGGGAAAAAGACAGTGTCTTGTATAAGATCTTTGGTCGTGACTTCTTTTTAGATGGGTTCACAAGTAAGACCATGAAGCGTGACCAAGAGAAGGATGACAAGAAATAGTCGTTTATTTCCAAGCTTTCTTTGCAGGCTTGATCGGTTGCAAGAGGTGACTCTCATCAAAGCGTGAGCCAATTGAGGAGCCTGGTCTATCAGGAGACGTTGATCTTAGACTCACCCGGTCAAGATACGGCTCGACCTCATCTATACTACTTGTCTCATACGCTAAATTTGGCGTAATCTGGCCTGCTAAAGAGAGTTTATCGGCTCTCATAGTAAGCAGAGACGCTCTCGAACGGTCCTGTGGAGTCATATCGCTGGCGACCAGGGAGCCCGTGGAGGATGTTCTTCTTCCACCAATGCGTTTCTTGGGCAAAGTGAACAGCGGAGGGCTTCTTAGTAGAGAAGGTGACACCTGTGGAGTTTTGAACAACGGGTTTGCAAAACCAGTGGGCGTGGGCCCAGACTGCGGTCTTCTTTCAGGCGATATAAAGACTGGATGCGAGGGACTTATGCTGGGAATGCGAGATCCTTTGGAGGACACCTTTTTGATAACAGGTAGGTTCATCTGAATGTAGTGCTCGACAATAATAGGAATTCTCGAAGGAGCTGGTGGGTGCGCCTGACTGTAGGCTTGAAGAAGCCTTGTGTAGTTGGAGGTTGGTTCAACTTGATGTAGTTCCGGGGTTTTGGGGTGAACAAGAGTTTCCGTGCTATCATTATGAGAAGCAGAGACTTCATTCTTAGGTGGCAGCTGGAGCCCAAGAAGGGCCATTTGTAGCCTTGCGCTTGGTAGCTGACTGGGATCTAAATCCAAATCCACAAACCTATCAGTCTTCTGGGCACTTATTGGCACATTAGGCGATGGATTGACGTCAAGACGGAGGTCAAAGCCTCCGTTATTAGGTGAATTAATGGAAGACAATCTTTTTGTTTCAGACAACGCCAGCGGTGTCCTTTTCTGGATCATCTTCACGGGTTTGAGGCCATCCTCGCCTATTTCGGGGGTAGTTTCTCTCGGCGTCCCGGGTGTTTTGTGGAGATGTATAGTCCCACTAAGTAGCTCATTCACGTTGGTCCATCTCGGACGAATCTCGGACTTGAACCTCTTCCTGATGCTCTTGTCGTCGCCAACATAGTCCATCATTGCTTTATGAAGAAGCATGTTCGCGTTGGAGCACAATTTGAAAGACATACCTAGCTTATCACTCACTTCCAGTGTTCCTCGGCTTTGATTCTTATTGAGCTCTGTCGCCATTTCGTCGAGACGGGTCACCATTTGATCTATAAGGAAGACACACAAGTGGCGCCAGCGCAGAACTATGGCAGACTCTCGAAGAGAGCTGAAATCCGAAACCACCTTCTTCCAAGATTTTCGTAGCGAGTCGTAGTCGCGGTTTACGTCTGCAATTGCCGAGGGGAAGAGGATCCCGCAAGTATGGTTAAATTCTCCAATTCGGTGTTCTAGGAACTTGATCGATATGCTGATAGGCTTGAGCCTGCTTTCGAATTTTTCAAAACTCTCGAAAAACTCATGCTCCCCGCTGGAGAACGCCATGACTGGGGTCTCTATGCTAGTTTCTGCGCCAGTAAATTTGATCTGAGAAACCACTTTCTCCATACTCAAATCCCCCGGAAGTTCCAGAAGCTTGACATCTTGAATAGTAGTATATATCTCAGCACACGTGGCCACCTCCCGGTGTATGTCCTTGATGCTGTCGAACCGTAGTTCGTGGTACTGAGCAGATATAGACACAGCGGTCTGAGCCTGCAAAAGAGCCTGTTTCGCCTTGGCCAAAAGATCGCTGGTATGTTTAAGATGGCTCAGAAGCTCCTTCGTATTTAGAGCCCCAGGAAGCGCCATGGTCAGCGCCACAAACAGCTCAATCAGTGTAACCTCCTTGTATAGAGCACTAACCAAGGCCCGTTCCTCATGGTACCAGCCTAAAGTCTCGTCCTCGGCCTTGTCAAAAAGTGCTTTAATCTGATGGAGATACTGCTCCACGTCTTGGAGAATGGCGACGGTTTTGGAGTTTTCGAAAGTCAGAAGGCCCCGATCCAGGTGCTTTGGGTCTGTGAGATCGCTTCCTATTAGAGCGACAAAGTCGAAGTGGCGCTTGGCCCAGGGCGGCGACATTGAAATTTAAATTCTCGATAGTTGGCAGCCATAGGTAGCAGGACAGTCCAATCGACCAGCAAAGGGTTTGTTGAAGAACCGTGGTTTGTTTATGGATCTGATACACTGCGCATGCAGGTGAGACAACGGTTTTGGTGATAGTAGGATAAGATGGAGGGATTGCCGTTATTGGGGGTAGAGATAATCTCGGAGTGTGATTTATTTGTTGATGCTTTTTCGTTGGTTATTTTGTGCTGGTGATTTTGTGTTCTTTGGACGAGAGGAGGTGAATACACGGACCGTGAAGAATGCACTGTAGTCTATAGTACATACTGAGAATCCATGATCACATCAGCGAGGAAGTCAACGTTGATTTTCAGATAATGACAGGTTGCTGGAGTCAGGACCTGTGAGAAGACGTCTTTTAGAAAGTCAATGCCAGACTTTTTAGAAATATCACCACCGCCTAAGAATTCACCACTGCGAATGTTGAGAGAAGTATATACTTTTCTGGAGCAGCTATAATTCGGCAAGGGTACCCTGGTAATTTTAAGTGCCTTACAGGGAGTCACACATATTATCTATATTTGCCTCGAGTCCAGCCTATGGACTAGATTTTGAAGTTCTTCCCAAAGTCCTAGCCTTTTAGTCTCTGTAAGGTGTCCCAGCTGACAAGTGGTAGACAGCCACGAAGTCGGCATATCATGAAGTTTGTTGTATATCAGCAGTCTTTAAGAATGAAATAAACTTCTTTGAAAGATTTCAATACATTAACCAGTATAATTCCTCCTACGCTATGCTACTCAATCCATTCACAAAGCCCGCAATATTGGCTGCGAAAAGTCTTTTGCACCCATCTACATCCACCCAATTCACCGTTTTCCACATTTTTATTAAGTTATTCTCCAATTATGCGCTACGCTTCTAAATCCCTCAGAAAGAAGCCGGGTTTCTACTTCCGCCGGACCAGCCACCGTTTGTGTTCTTCTCTATTTGATATCCCACTGAGCGAGCCCTCCACGGCCTTATCGCCAGAAAGCGGTGAATTCGTCGTTGAAGAAATCTTCAGTGCTTTTGCTGAAAGCTCACCTTTTGCAATTGAGTCGCCTGACTCTGAAGAGGACCTTGGACCTTGTAGAGTAAGCACGGCTGACACTCTTCCTACTGTGAACGAAGGTGTACCGGTTCTTCGTTTCAGACCTGACGAATTGGAGCAATTTCCAGAAATATCTGAAGAATACCCTATCAACTCTCGAAAAACTTCTGTGACTGTTTCAAACCCGGCGTCCATACTAAGCTTCACCTATGATCGAGTGCACTTGGGAGATCTAGAAAAACTGTACTACTTGAGGAACATGTGGAAATCTCAGAGAATAAAGACAACTCGAATGAAATGGAAAAAGGCTAGATTAAAGGGAAATTCAGAAATCCAACCGTTTCACGGGGAAGAAATAAGGGCTGCCTATGTGGACTCGGTATGGTCGGACGACTCGGAGAACAGTATCTACGAGACGATGGTATTGCCAAGGATAAGGCCCTCAAAACAAGTCACTGGAGGAGTTGATGATTTGGAAAAGATCACGAGCTTAAGTGCAGAGAATACGGAGGAAGTCTCCAAGGAAGCACCCATAGAAATCAGACTCCCGGACCACATATACAAGTTTAGAATCCATCAAAGCTTCCACCCACCACCAATATCGTTGCAAGAGTTTGCCCTGTCCAGAAGTACCTCCTTGCAATTGGTAAAGACCGAAACAAAGCTCCTGGAATGGGACCACTCTACAGCAGAGCTTTTTCATAACACGGTCCTCAAAGAGCTGTACGGACAGCTTATAAAAAGAATTATCAACTCCCATAATCGTATAAATTTGTCCCAGAGGTTTCTCTGCAATATGTGTCTCTCTGGCTCCCTGTCTTTCAGAGGCCTCCTACAAGCTGTATCTTTGGGCCTCAAGGCAAGTGAGGCAGTCGAGGAAATGCAAAACGCTTTTGTTAATTTAGAAACAGTGGGCCTTAAATATTGTGAATTCGCCAGAAGCCTTGGAGAATGCATAACCGAGCTTCAGTGCCAATGGGACTTTCTGGTGGAGAATGATACCGTCCCCGACTGCAAGACACAAATTCACCTCAACAGCCAGGGTTACATTCAGGTGCAATTGGCTTATGTTGATGAAAAAGACACAAAAGAGGAAAAAGAGAAAGCGTCTAATGAAGAAATGTCAGATACGTCACCTTCAGTGAGCTCTTCAACCAGTACGATTTTCCCCCACGCCGAGGATCTTTGCACAGCCGCTGATAATATGCTTTTTGCTGCCAGAGGCATGTTGAATACTTCAGAGGAGGAAGAAGTCGAGAAGGCAGTAGATTGAAGATTATTGAAGAAATGGCTGCGAAAAGTTTAGTACATCGAAGCGGGAGAAGAAGCCAATGCGATGAATTGCTTGAGTTCAACCACCTCCACTGGATACATAAGTAGCACCAAGTTACCTTAGTCTCATCTTATTAAGCTGGCTTTTCTTTTTCCAAATATAGCGGGAGTCACCTAATCGTTTAAGGTAGGTATCTGATAGCGATACTCCTGGCATAGCATATCTTCACCAGTGAAAGACCTAAAATCTTTGCTATTTCACAATCTATGGTTTTCAGCCTCAAAAAGTTTCATCGTTAAATCCTCCACATCAACTCAGTTCCTATGACCTCATCCGCTTATCGTTCTGCTTCATCATAGAGCTCAGTCCACAAAACCCCACCTTTAACCCACCACACAGTCAACTACGCAAGCATCACAGTACCAGAACTTGATTGAAGTTATCAATTTCCAAAATCAAATCCCATTTAAATCACCAGCCCCTCCTCAGTCTCTACTTTTCAACACCCTCCAGTAACCACCCCAAGCGTGGTGTACGGGTGCACTATATCTACCTGCGATGAGCTCTCCATCTTCAAACCTTATCTACCATGGCTAAGGCGGCTAAAAAGAAGTTCTCGTCGGCTCCCGACCCCACAGGCAAAACCGTGGCGGCCGACAAAGCCATGAACTCGGTTTTCAAGTTCAACACCAACCTCGGCCAGCATATTCTCAAGAACCCGCTTGTGGCCCAAGGTATCGTGGATAAAGCTCAGATCAAACCCAGCGACATTGTTTTGGAGGTTGGTCCTGGTACGGGTAACTTGACAGTGAGGATTTTGGAGAAAGCCCGTAAGGTTATTGCCTCGGAAATGGACCCCAGAATGGCTGCAGAGCTCACTAAGAGAGTGGCTGGAACTGCCAACCAGAAGAAGCTAGAGATCATCTTGGGAGATTTCATCAAGGCCGAGCTTCCGTACTTCGACGTTTGTATCTCGAACACTCCCTACCAAATCTCGTCTCCTTTGGTGTTCAAGCTCTTGAACCTGCCCACTCCTCCTAGAGTGCTGATTCTCATGTTCCAAAGAGAATTCGCCTTACGTCTTTTGGCCCGTCCCGGTGACGCCTTGTACTGCCGTCTCTCGGCCAACGTGCAAATGTGGGCCAACGTGACGCATATCATGAAGGTGGGCAAAAACAACTTTAGACCTCCACCTCAGGTTGAGTCTTCTGTGGTGAGAATCGAGATCAAGCAGCCCAGACCCAACATCGACTTCAACGAGTGGGACGGTTTGCTTCGAATTGTGTTTGTCAGAAAGAACAAGACCATCGCCGCCGGCTTCAAGTCCAGCAATGTCATTGAGATCTTGGAAAAGAACTACAAAACGCTTTTGGCGACCCAGAACGCCGACGACGGCATGATGGTCGACTCCAAGACGGACTTGACGGGTGTTGTCAAGGAGAAAATTGAGACGGTGTTGAGAGAAACGGACTTTGCCGATAAACGTGCTGCCAAACTCGACCAGACAGACTTCCTCAAGCTCCTCTATGCCTTCCACCAGGTGGGCATTCACTTTGCATAAACCTTGTACTATAAGATGTATTATCTATAGATAATGCTGTTTAAATTATTTTCGAGAATGTAGGCCAGACTTTTCGTCTTGTTTCAAGAATCTTCATTTCGACTTTGAGTCCACCTCGTTTTGTGATTCCCGGTACTACTTTCTCTAGGAGTATTGTGCTATGCATTAGAATACTAGCCTTGATTTTATCCTTAAACTAGCCTGAATTCATAAATTGGTATCTTATACTTCGGAGTGAAAAACTCATCTTGTTCAAAACGTCCTTCACGAGCTATTCAAATCTAGTACTATTATCCATTTCTGCATAATACCTGTCCTATCTACTCTATGCTCTATCTTCTTTTGCCGTTCTTCAGCGTATCCTTCTCGATCACCTCGCCAACACCACCGAGCTCCTCTAACTGGTCCTCGGCGTTTCTCACCTGGTCTCTTCTCTCCCAGAAACGGTCTTCACAAAGGTCGAAGGCGGCCTTTTTGAGGTACTTACCTCTGGCATCTCTATTACTGGAGATAGACCATTCGAGGAATTGTGCACCAGTACGGATGTAGAAGGCTCGGAGGTTTTCGAATGGCTTGGGGTGAGGAAGCCATGGACGAGGATCGGGGTTTTCTTCCTCCTCTTCCTCCTCCTCTTCCTCTTCTTCTTCTTCTTCCTCCTCCTCCGCCTCCTCTTCCTCTTCTGGCTCTTCCTCTTCTTCATCATCCTCATCATCATCCTCGTCGTCTGATCCAGCATATGTCTTGTCAAGCTCACTGTGGTCTTCCCAGAACACTTTGACACCGTCGAGCTTGTTCAAATCCACGGAGTACATCGAGTCGAGGTTGAATTCCTGCTCACCTCTTTCGAAAATACCACCGAAAATATACAACGAATCATCGGCCACACAGGTGGCAGCATTGAAACGGGGGTGAGGAAGCTGGTTGACAATAGGGAACTCGACCTTGTCGCTTTCCAACTCCTCACGTTCTTCCTGCTGCTTCAACCGTTCGATCTGGGAGACTTCCTCCAGATCGTCGTCCTCGTCGTTCAAGTTGGCTTTCGCCAAAATCGAGTTCAAGATATCCTCCAAATCCTCGTCTCTGTTGTTCTTCTCTTTGACGGCCTCCTGCTTCTTCTTCTTGCGGGGCTTCAACGTCAAGTTGTACCACCTGTTGACCTCGACCTGGTACGACTGAAGCGTGTTGTAGAACTGAGACTCTATCTTCTCCTCGCTTTCGTCGTAGTCATAGACGCCGCCAAACATGATACCACGGTTTTTGTGGAAAACCATAGAACAGCCCACTCTGGGCGAAGGACTGAAGCCTTGCTTTCTTCTCCGTTCAAAACGAATACCCTTGGGGTCTGCCTTCATCTTCACTAGCCACGTATCCGTGAGCACCTTGCCCTTCTGCAGACCCTTCTTTCCTTTGACCTTACAGTATCCACCGTAAATCACAGCACCTTCTGGATGCGGCACCATGGAGTGGCCAGAACGGGCGTCTGGAATAGGATGAGCTGGGGGAAATTCCGCCTGTGTCCATTTGTGGGTGGAAATGTCAAAAAGCCACATGTCGTGGAGGTAAGTGGTCAGCACACCCAAGTCTCTAAAACCACCGTGCAAAATAATATAGTGTTTCCAGACACACATTCTGTGGCCCGAACGAGCAGAGGGGCCCTTCTTCTGGTCGATCTTCTCCCACTCCTTGGTTTCGGCGTCCAAGACCCAAGTGTCACCGTAATGGTAGAAAGTAGACTGTTTTGGAGACGAGAACTCTCCGCCAAACATCACCACAATTCCCGAAGGATGGGCACACATGGCATGCGAAGAACGCGGCAAAGGAGCATTCTTAGACGTGTACCGTCTCCAGGTGTTGTTGTCGATGGTGTAGGTGTGCAAATCATTGTAGAACCTGGCCATACCGTTTTCGTTGGCTTCACCGCCAAACAAGAGTAATTCTCTTTTACCCTGAAGAGGGCTGGCCACCATCGCCGGATTGAGTCTTTTGGAGGGCCGTTCCACGACATCCACCTTCACAGCAAGAAGCTCTTCTTGTTCTTTGGCATACTGCTCCAAGATAGCATCGATGTCCTGATCGTCATCGTCGTCGTCTCCAGATTTCTTAGCCTGCTTCTTTTGCTTCAGCTCGGCTTTCTGGTTGTTTTTCTTCTGCTTCTCGGCGGCACGGGCCTTCTTGTCCTCCTTGGACTTCTTGTCTTTCTTAGCCATGGTGATGCGATGATGTCTTCGCGATGGCAGGAATATGGTGCAGCGTTGGTTGGTGGGGTTGCAAATAGTTGAGGAAAAGGACAAGAAAAGGCTGGCTATTTAAAAGATTGGCATTAGTTGGATTTTTGGCTTTTCTGAGCCTTTTTGCTGTTTTCGATTGAGTGGGCTGCTTATGGCTGCAAATTGCAATGGCTGCGAAATGGAGACGGGAGGAATCAAAATGTGGACAGAGTAGAGAAAATGTGAATTTATTTCGAGATGAAGAAATAGCCGTTCGAGTGACAAAGTTGGAGCTGTGCTTTTAAACGAAACCTGCCAAGCTTCTCGTCTTCCATGGGTTTGAATATAACACTTGAAGTTGGCATAATTGCTCTATTACAGAGGAAACAGGTGCCCAGATGTAAAGTCCACGGAAACATTTCTGCTGAAGAATCTTTGACCAACTTGGGTGAAAGTTCAAAGTGGAGGCGAATGGTGGGCTTTAAAAACTGAAAAATTACACTAGGATGACTTGGGCTTACAGCTATATGATTAGTAGAGCATATTGAAATCAAAGAAATGATCATCTGCGCTGGACTTCTTTTCCAAACATTCAATCAAGTAGAAAGGAGTAAAGCTTAAAGTTACGATGAGCAGGAATCCAGTTAGCGATCCATTAACAGCTATGATGGTTGTAAACACACTAATTCAGAACATGATTGTGCGTCAACCTAAAAACTGCCTGGTCCTATTCCACTTCTGTTGCAACAAAACGTCCTCAAGAATAAAAAATCCCAAAGACGGGAATGGGGGCTTAATTTCGAGAGCACAAGTAATACATCAAAGCAGACGGGGCTCAGTTTTGATGGCGTTCTTCAATTTTTCGTGGCTTCTAGCATACCTCTACACCCATACGGAAAACACTACATCAATTGCTTCTTATTAGTCACCAAAGATCCTCTGCGTCTCATTATCAAATCTCCAAATGTTCCTCTATTGTACATACTACACGGAAATCGTCTTCCAGACATTCAAGCCGTCACCACCAGTGGACACAAGGCAGCCAGGGATCTGTGGATGCCACCTCACATCCTTCACGTGTCTCTGCCAGTGGACAAACAACAACTGCGGTGGAATGTCGTGCAATTCTTGGGCCTCTTTTCTCTGCTGGGAGATCTCTTCATCGTCAGCCTCCACAGCCAAATCCCACAAAGTCACCGTGTTGTCTTCCGAGGAAACAGCGATGATAGACTCGTCCAATGGGTTGAACGAAATGGAGGTCACAGGCGCCTTGTGGAAATCGTAGTGAGCAACAGGCGAAGGCTTATCCTTACCGTTGAAGCTTCGCAAGTCCCACACACCCCAGGTGCCGTCGTCGTGGCCAGATGCTAGCAAGTGAGAGATTTTTGTGCTCCAGGAAATGACATTGACGTCGGAAGTAGACGCCTCGACTGAAAGAACAGGCTTGTGTTTCTTGGATCTGGTGTCCCAGATTCTCACGTAGCCATCACAGGCACCGGTGGCGAAAACAGTGCTTTCATTCGTCGACCACTGGATGTCTTCGATGGACGACTGGGATGCAAAGAATGGGGTCTTGTCGGTGACCCAGCTGGAGGTGGTTCTGTTGGTCAAGTGCACTCGGCCCAGGCAGTCACCCAGCAAAAGAGCACCGGTATTTATGAGAGGGGACCAGTCCAAGCCGTAACCCTCGACGTTGCCGTGAGTACGAATAGTGTGGATAGGTCTCTTGGCAGCCTTGGGGATCATATAGCCTGGAGTGTCGAATGCCTTGTACTGAGGCAGAAGGTCGTAGATAAGCACCTCACCGTTTTCTTGCAGCGCTGCTGTCAAGTACTCGCCGGTCTGGGCCGCATGTGGAGACACTCTCAATCTGTTGGTGGTGGACTTAAGCGGGACGGTCTCGGAAATCATCACTGGGTCTGTGTCCTCGTCCTCGTCGTCCTCATCGTCGTCGTCGTCCTCGGGCTCGTCCTTCACCAAAGTCTTCGCCAAAGACAGCAACTTCATCGTGATCAATTCGTTGTCTTTGGCCTTGGATGCCTGGGTAGCAGTAGCCAAGTACAAAGAGGCAGGATACGTTCTTCTCTCGTTGCCCAAGCTGTCAGGCACAATGTCAATAGTCAAACACGGCCAGGGCATGTTCACATTGTGCAACATCTCGTACACAGTAGGGTCAGCTTCAAGCACTTCGTCAGGGCCAAGTGGTTTGGATCTGTGGGGTAAGTAGATCTCGGGCTGGTCCAGTTTCTCCTGGCCGTCCAACTCTTCGATTTTCTGAGGAGCCTGGCCGTCTTCCATGGCGTCTTCGCCCTCGGAATCAAGCTCAATGATTTCTCCATCGGACTCGAAGTCGTCTCCATAAGGGTCCTCGTATTCGCCCATTTCTATGTCGTTTTCGGCGTTTTGAGCGCCTGATGCGGGAGGAGCGTCACCAGAAAAGGCTTTAGCGGCTCCGCCAGTGGCACCGTTCACGTCTTCTTCAGCGGCTCTTTTGGGCATCTTGAGAAACACAGGGTAGTAGTTGATGCCTGCGATGAGCTGAAAAAACGGACCGGGGTCACGTGCGCGCCATAGAAGGTTGGCGTATTTTGGAAAAAGGTCTCTAATTTTGGAAGACGAAGGCCAGTTTCGGAACATTCAGCAAATTTTGGCCTTAGTAGCCCCCCTTCGCTGTTTTGCCCAGGTGCTGCCCATTTCACCTCAACACCCATTCGCAGTATCAACAACCATGGAAAGAAAGGCATTCTTGGACCAGGAGCCTCCGCCCGGGTACGTGGCTGGTGTGGGCCGAGGTGCCACCGGGTTCACCACTAGTGCTGACACAGGCCCTGTTAGGTTCGAATCGAACCTCGGCACGGAGGACGAGGACCAAGGAGTGCTAGCTCTGAAGAGAAGAAACGACGACGATATTGAAGCAGACGAGATCTACGAGGCCATCGAGAAGCAGCTAGAGAAAAGACGGAAACGCAAGTCTGCAGAGCCCGAGGAAGGCGTGGTCACAATCGAAACTGGATCTGGAACCATCACGTCTGGGTTTCTGGACCTCAAGAACCAATTGGCTTCTGTGCTGGCGCTGGAGTGGGCCAATTTGCCTGAGGTTGGCGACTTGACCAGAAGAAACAAACGCCAGCGGCTTCTAGAGCAGCAACTGCAGAGAACCTACGCTGCTCCCGATATGCTTATCTCAGGCAGTGGAGGTGGATTCAGAGAAGAGAAAACCACGGCGAACGAAAACACAGAATCGCTTTTGGAGGAGTTGGAGGCCGAGGCCTCTCAGCGCATGGATATCGACCGGAGCAGGCAGATTTTGGCATCGCTTCGGAAAACAGAGCCCAACAAAGCAGATCTGTGGATTGCATCTGCCAGGCTAGAAGAACAGGCCAAGAACTTCGACGCCGCTAAGAAGCTTATCGTCGAGGGATGCACCAAGGCGCCGTACTCGGAGCTGGTGTGGCTCGAAAGCGTCAAAATCCATAGGAAATCCTCCGAAAGCACCAAGTTGTGTAAGTTCATTATCAACGAGGCGCTACGGCTCAATTCGGAGTCCGAGAAGCTCTGGCTCCAGGCAGTGGAGCTCGAGAACCCAGCGGACGTCGTGTCCCGCCGCAAGATCTTGATGAAGGCGTTGGAGTTTATTCCCCTGAACGCTGAGCTATGGAAAGCTCTAGTGGACTTGGACTCGGATAACGAGGACGCCAAGCGTATTTTGGAGAAAGCCACGCAATTGTGTCCTGAGAGCTGGGAGCTCTGGCTTGAATTGCTTAAATTATCAGACTATAGCGAAAGCAAGAAGGCGCTCAATTCAGCCAGGAAGCAACTACCCAAGAATCCACATATCTGGGTGACTGCGTTGAAGCTAGAGGAGCGGGAGAACGCCGAGGTTGGGGTACAAAAATTGGCTAAAATGCTTAAGAAGGGATTTGAGGAGCTCGTCAAAAACGGATACACCCATGATAATGATTTCTGGCTTGAGGAAGCTGCTACTGCTGAGAAGGAGGGATTTCCCAGAACCGGAAAGGCTATCGTGGAAAACGTCTATTCGCTACTTTCAGAAGGAGATTCTCGTGTGGGAGAGGTCTTCAAAGCTGCAGAAAAGCTTACCAAACTGGCTGCCACTGAGTGCTCCATCTACCTTTACGATACACTCACCCAGGCATACCCAAATAATATCAGCTGCTGGTCACGATTGTTCAAGGTGCTTCGGGAGGAGAAGCTTGATGCTAAGGAGATTTACCGGTTCTACGAAAACGCCATTGAGGCCAACCCAAATGTGGAGGTCCTTCGGTTGATGTACGCTAAAGATGCCTGGGTTGTATGCTCTGATGTTCCACATGCCAGAGACGTTTTAAGCAAAGCAGAAGAAGCGTTTCCTAAAAGCGAAAAATTATATTTGGCCAAATTGAAGCTCAACATCGTCAGCAAAGACTACAAAAGTGGCTTTGATGTGGCCAAAGCCGCTGTGGAAGAGGCACCAACTACCCTGCCTAAATTTTGGTACAAGTACATTCATTTGATCCGGTACTGTCACTACAAACAGCTTGACTTTGCAAAAGGAGTGTCGTTAGTTGAGCTATGTGACGAAGCCTTGTCGAATTTCCCAGAAGAGCCCAAACTATATTTACAGAAAGCACAGGTCCTTGAAGACGATGAAAAGCTCCGTGAAGCTCGGGAGGCTTTGTCAATTGGAACTCGCATGTGCCCCAAGTCAGCGGAGATATGGATTTCTTTGGCAAACATAGATGTCAAATTGGGGAATCTGTCCAGGGCTAGATCTGTCCTCGATACAGCCATTCTCGAGAACCCAAAAACTTCTAGCTTATGGGTAGCCAAAATCCAGTTTGAATTTGACGAGAACGATATTCCCACCGTCCGACAGCTTATCAACCGTGGCCGCCAACAATTCCCATCATCGCCTGAGGTCTGGATCCACCACCTTACAATGATCCCAAAAATGTCACACAGAAAGAACGCGTTCATTGACGCTCTCAAACAGACAAAGAATGCATCGGAAATACTCTTGGGAATTGGTGTTTTCTTCTGGATTGACGGCCAATTTGGCAAAGCCAAAGCATGGTTTGACAGAGCACTCAATGCTGATAAGCTGAACGGAGACGCATGGGGCTGGGCCTTCTGTTTCATCGAAAAACAAGGCACCGAGAGTGACAAGGCTTCACTTGTGGAAAACTTACAAAAGCATTTCGACCTGGTAAACAAGGGCAAGACATGGATATCAGTAGCGAAAGATCACAGAAACTTCGACAAGGATCCATCAGAAATTGTTGCAGAGGTTTCACAAAAGTTGCTCAAGACGTCGGTCGCCAAATAGACAAATTAGCATATGCATTAGACGGAATTCTTCTCCTGGTATAAGCGAAGGTTCAATGCACTCAAAAAACAGGGTATCAGATCCTTTTCATTCACCCACTGCGTCACCAATTCAGCGCAGAGATTTCGGAAGTTGTAGCTACCGTGAGCTTTGAGGTCCTTGGTGTGAACGTCTAGGGTCAAGTAGCATGCTTCCGAGTCTTTCTCGTTATTGAGGTGGAATTTGGAGTAGAATTTCATTTTCGAGCACAAGTCGTTTGGGTTCATTGGACTTGGAACAAACTCGATCGAGTACCCGAAGAATTTAGACACCAAAGACATAATCTTCTTGCTCTTTTCCGTGTAGACACTGGTCAAACGACTGTTCTTCTTGTTGAGTTGATCGATCTTTAATTGAAGGTTCTCCTTATCATTCTCTTGTCTCGCAAAAATAGCCTTGGGAACCGTGTCTACCTTGTCATCGTTGACATATCTTGCAATCAAAGACTCATTCTCCTCACGAAGCAAATTAAGCGTTTCCTGCTTCACAAGCTGGTCCTTATTGAAGAGATTCTTTCGAAGCTCAAGGATGTGTGTTGTATGGCTCGTAGCATTGTCATAAGCATCAAGCTTATTTTTAAGATTTGCCAACTCATCCTTAAGACCCTTTATTTTGGATAATAGCTCGATGTTCTCATTTCTAAGCGCATTTGTGTTGAGAACGTGAGTATCATCTTCTAAAAGTCTCGGACGCTTCGTAGGCGCCAAAGGTGCAACGGTAGTACCATTGTTTTGCTGGCGCAAAGTCTCGATCTCTTTTTTGTAGTCGTCCACCAACTTCTCCAAACTCGAAAGGTATTGGTTCGTCGCCTGAGTCTTTTGGTTCTCTTCGGACTCAGACGCTGTCCCCAGCTTGCGCAATAGAGCAGCATCCAGCTCTTTGAGTGACTTGCGAAGGAATTCAATCTCTCGGGAATTGAGAAGTTTGATTTTTCGAAGCTCTTTGAGTTCAGCATGTGCATTTTCGATCTCCGCCCTCAATCTTTGGTTCTCGGGTTCAAGCTCCTCCTCCAACTTCGCTATTAGTTGTTCACTAGACTGTGCAAGCTCTGTGATGGACACCTGGGACTGGTTGAGTTTGTCGTAAAGAACCAAGTTTTTATTCTGCAAGGCTCTATAGTCCAGAAGAAGAGAAGATACTTTCGCATCTTGGCCCTCTTCATCATCACCTCCCTCTAAGTTCTTGGCCAAAAAGCCAAAGTACTCATCAAACTTGGCCTTGATTTCTAGACGACCGATCTCCAGCTGTGCCGCTCTGCGTTCGGCGCTTTCTAAATTCTCCACCTTATTCGCTAGAGATGCACATTTCTGCCTCAAGAGCTCTACGCTCGTCTTGTGTTGAAGAAGCTGGTCCACCTTAGCCTGGAGCTGGCTGTTCGTCAGCTGAAGAGACAAATTCCTCAACCGTAGGTCCTCTGCTGTTTTGATAACAGACTGGTTTTCCGACTGACTCCTGGCCATTTTGAGCCGTTCGGCCATATCGTCGTTAAGCAGGGCCAAACGCAGAATCTCCTTCTCGAGAACCTTGACCTGGTCTCTGCACTGGTCATTTGCAGAGAGCTCTCTGTTGAAGTCGGCCCTGGGGTGTTCACATTTTCCAGAAACAGAACTGTACAGCCGCTCCAAGCGGTCGAGCTGCTGCTTCAACAGCCTATTCTCTTTCTTCAATGAAGACGTCTCGGCAGAGGAGTCGGAAGACGTTTTCCCAGCAATGTCTTTCTGGTTTTGCAATTTGCTCTGGAGCTCTTTTCTCTGATTGAATACATAGTCGAAGTTTCCCTGAAGGGCAGCCAATTCCTCGTTCTTCCGTGCGAGTAGGTCTTCGTACCTCTTCTTCAGCGAATCATGGCTCTGTTGAAGTAGCCGTTTTTCCGTTTTTAGGGCGCTGTTTTCATACTCCAACTTGGCAAGCTTTTCTATTATGTCTCCTGTTTTGTCGGACAGCCGGAGATCGACAAATGGCAGCAGACTGCGCTGTGACATGAAGAAGGTGGAGTTGATGTTATGCTCAGAATACCGCGAACTGCAGGTCTAGTAGTAGTAGTGAAGTGTCTGAAGAATTTTAGCTTGATGTTCTTTTTGAAAACATGTTTATGTTGAAGAGGATTCTCGAACGATGTATGAAGATGTATTATGAAATTTGGGATGCCAGGGAATTGATGTCAGGTGGACATGCTATGTTGTATGGCTGCGAAATCTCGTGAATCTTCATGTCGATTCTAGCACGGCTATATATGTGGCATTGACAAATTCCTAATGCAATTGTAAAGTAAGTATCTACTTGAATTGACTAGATTGGAGACAAAAGGAGACTTCGGGGTACTCACACGAAACTTGGCACGGACGGAGACAATCTTCATGGAAGATACGCCAATGGGAATTCTGTGAAGGCATGAATCATCAGCCAGGATGGTCGCAGAGACTGTAAATTGCTTCGGATACTCATTTGCAATGCCAATTCGAAACAATTGTTGGGGTCGGAGTCGATGTCATTCACCAACCACTGAAGAATACATTGTCAATGATCAAAGACAGCCACGAAGAATTCAACGGATAACGATGGATGATAAAAATGCTCAACTTTTAAGATCCATACGAACTCCGCAAACACAATCCCAGCATCATGATTCGTAATGCCCGAGTGATGCAAAACAGCAGTGTGAGGAATCACCTGATTGGCCAACTCTTGAGTCTTCTTCATGTGGAACTACCCCGTATTCATCGTATTAGCTGCACAGATAAAAGGCCATGATAGTTTCCTGTTCAGACAGTGCCAAAAAGGTGGATCCCAGCTGCTGGTTGTACCCGCTTTTTCAATTCGACCTAATTGCAAAAATCCACTCAATTGCCTTGCCTGCCGCAGTTATAACTATCCCAGCACTCCAAAAACCCTTCAATTCGAAATCTTTATAGTCCAAGTACCTTGCTTTTCTGCCATCCGTATGGTTGCGAACCACAGAGATAATGCTCCATTCACTCCCACAATACCAGAGCGTCCGATTCCAGATTCATCAGACCCACCACAAATTTATTGCTAATTTTCCCGATATTTCCCTTGAAATTGCCCTTCCAGTCAGCCACCTTCGGACTCCACAGTGTCCACACCCGTGCACCACGACTCTAACATGAGCGATCCAGGAATACCGTACCACCATAGCATGTCCAAAGTGTAAGTAGCTCCAACTCCGCGTCACAAACCCCCACTAACAAACAGACCCAGAAACTTCAAACTCCTAGAGGAATTGGAAAAAGGCGAGAAGGGCTTGGGCGCCCAGTCCATCTCCTACGGCTTAAACAGCCAGGACGACATCACCATGACCTACTGGAATGGCACCATTTTGGGACCTCCCCACCTGACCCACGAAAACCGCATCTACTCGTTGAGTATTGTTTGCGGCGAGAAGTATCCGGATCAGCCTCCCGATGTCACCTTCGTGTCCAAGATCAACCTTCCCTGTGTCAACTCAGAGGGAAAGGTGGTGACGTCCGAATTCGACACCTTGAAGAACTGGAAGCGCACCTACACCATGGAAACAGTTCTTTTAGAGTTGCGCAAGGCTATGGCGCTGGCCAGCAACAAGAAGCTCCCTCAGCCGGCCGAGGGCTCGACTTATTAGTAATGTCATACCGTTCTTGAGTGAATTTGAGCGCTTACTCTTTAGCTCTCTCGGGGCTCGTTTCGGGAACTCCGTGCTCCTCGAGCCACTTGTAGGTCTCCTTCTCCACCGCTAGAAACTTCTCTATATCCGAGCCGTACTTGGAGCGCCTGCTTTTGTTTGTTTGGGCGTCAGTGACCTCGATATTGATCCAGCGTTCACTTCGCTCCTTCTTTCCATTAATTGTTTTCACCTCGGGCACCAAGCACCGCTGGAACACCCGCTTGAAGGGCAAACAGACAAACTCGTAGCCTTCTTCGAGAATCTTGTAGGTGCATTCGTTTTGCACAAGCAGCTTCAAATGACACTGGTACTTTTGGGGATTGTTGAGCTGCTCAGCAAACTGATGCTGGACCTCTGCACGTGAGTGAACAACCACCGGAGGCGCCATGCTAGAGACTCTGGGTATGGTTTGGAGAAGAAGGTGTATGTGAGGTGCACGGGTGTCTACACCTGGGAGGAAACCAGGGAACGAAAGACGAGAGGTGGATAAGAGCGGAATTCTATTAATTTTGTTTTTGGGATTGATTGTGTCTATTGGTCTGTGGCATGGGTTGAGGTGTACTTTTGTGACTTTTGGGTGTAGCTCGTGAGTATAGAAACGTTTGCAGCCCACCTCGTTTTGTAAACAAATCACTGACTTTTTTCTCGAATTGGCAAGAAGGGCTTAAATGAATTTAGGAACGTCTGACCATGCAAATGCGTAGTTGTCGGGTTACCGAAAGGTGAAAAAGTGCTGCCATGGTGAAGATATTCGCAGCCATAAAGATAATAACCTAAGCCATGAACCCGCTACACCACGAAGATACAATACGAGATGTATAAATCTTTTAAATTGACTTGAGACGCTGTATTCATAGTGATAGAAAGCTTTGGGGCACCTTCTAATCAACGAAGACCGAATAGTAGTACTGACCCATGTTGAACCAACGAACGGTCAACTCTCTTTCACTAGGTCGGTTGGCCACTCAGGAAAGCAATGAGTATAATCTTTGAGGCTAGGACGTCGAAGACGGTTTATGTTCCATTTCTATTGGCATCAACTTGAGATCCGAAATTTCGAATTGTACAGCCTCACTAACACATAACCCATAATTATGAAAATCTCCATTTAAGTGGTGTTTCATGGTCCTTCCCGATTCAACTGTCCCTACAACAATTTCTTCCATACATCAATTCTCCGGTAATCGTACTATTTAAAACGAAACCTAATCCTTCTTGTTTCTGGCGGCCTTCTTCAACGCCCTGGCACGGATGCTCTTGTGCATGCCAAGGTTCAACTTGTTAGCGAGGTTTGAGTAAACGCCGACAGTGTTCTCGATACCAAAGTGCATCAAAGCGTGGGACCAGAATGGCGTGGAGGTGGCATATCTCTCCTGAGCACCTCCGCGACGACCCACGCTGGCCAAGGTAGCCTTCACGAAAGCCTGGGGGTTTGGAATAGTTGCACTGGCTCTCCTGATCTTGGACATGGCAGAGGTGACCAAATAAGACACCACAAGCTCGACATCAATGCCTTGAGGCTTCAATTCACCGGCCAAAGCAGCAGACCACTGTTGCAAGAAAGCCTTGGAGCCAGAGTAGGTGGCAAGGTAAGGAGTAGGCAACAATCCGCCAAAGGAGCCCATAGTGAGGATGAGACCCCTGGACGACTTGTCAGCGACAGTCTCGGCGATAATTGGAGCAACAAGCTGGGTGATCTTCAAAGTGACGGTGTTGTTCAACGTGATAATGTCCACCAACTCCTTCTCCTCGGTTTCCAAGAAAGGCACAGGGATCGAGTGAGACTGGCCAACGTTGTTGATCAACACAGTGACCGGCAAACCCGCAATTGACTCACGCAAAAGCTCGTAGTTGGCTGGGGCGTCAGTAGACGCGTCAAAAGCCACGTATTTGGCTTCCACGCCGTATTTAGCGGCAATCTCGTCAGCGAGAGCCTCCAATTTCAGGGCAGTTCTCGAGACCAAAACAACATTGAGGCCCTTTTTGGCGAGCTGAATGGCGTACTCTTTGCCAATTCCGTCAGAAGCGCCTGTAACGACGGCCCACTTCCCTTTTTTGGCACCGTATTTGCCGAAGTTGGTTGCTGGAAGAACAAAGACGTCGGCCAACAAAGCACCAAGCGACAATGTCAAATTGGTGATTTTATAGATACCGATGAAAAGAGCGCCAAATAAAAAGGCCTGGAAGACCTTGGAGTCCGAAACGGACAAGATAAAGTCCTGAATAGCCATGGTGGTTGTAGTAACTGGATGTTCTTTTCAGCTTTGCGCGCCTTAGCCATCCTTGGCGGTAGTACATAGGAGACAATATCGGAGAGACCATAGTTCGAAGAAAAGCTTTTAGGGAAAATAATTAGCTTTATGAGTATAATGACAGGGCAGTAGGGCCAATAATATCACAATTTGGGTTTGAGGCCACGAAATCGGGGTAGCAGCGAGCTAGTATAGTACAGTCCACAGGGTGGATAGGAAGGCTGGTAATCAGGAAACAGACCAGGTGGATTAGTGGGATTTTGAGTGTGTTGAAGTGATCTTGGATTGTTGGCGGTTTGCACCTCTAGGTCGTTGTCGAGGCGTGCACCACGCCATTTACCGAAACTTCCGATTGCAATTCCACTCTCACAAAAATGTAAACTCGTCGAGCTTTTCGGTCGTCATCTCCACATTCAACGAGTCTCTCTTGGCATACACATCTAGGAGATCCATGTGCGCTTTGAGCTTGTGCACCTCTGCTTGTAGCAGTCCAAGCGACGCATTCACATTAGCAAGCTCCTTGTGACGGGCCTCTAGCCGCAGGGCCACCTTGCTATCTCTGATATGTAGAATCGAAATCCATGGGTCTGTGTAGGTGGGCGTGGAGCCGTGATCTCTAGACCCTCTGGGAGACAACCCCGAGTTGGAAGAGTGCCGTGGTGACGAGTTCTCTGGTTTTGGTCTACTCACCGATTTGCTTCGACTGGGTTCTTTGCTGAACTCTCGCTGCTCTCTGTCTCTGTAGTCTGAGTAGGAGCTGTCTCTGCTATCACGGATAGATGGTCGAGAATACGAGGGTTCTCTGTCTCTGAAATGCTCTCTTCTATCATCGTCTCGAGACTCCTTATACTCTCGGGGCTCTCTGTAATCCCTGGGATCCCTATCCCTGGGATCCCTATCCCTGGGATCCCTATCTCTGGGGTCCCTTTCTCTGGGGTCCCTTTCTCTGGGGTCCCTTTCTCTGGGGTCTCTATCTCTAGGATCTCTATCCCTAGGATCTAGATCTCTTGGGTCTCTGTCTCTTGGGTCTCTGTCTCTTGGGTCTCTGTCTCTTGGGTCTCTCTCCCTGTCCCTGTAGTCACGATCCCACGGCTCTCTGTACCTTCCCCTCGTATCACGTGGGTCTCTATCCCTCGAGTCGAACTCTCTTCTGAAATCTCTACCTCGTGGGGCCCCTCTTCCTCTACCCCTATACAGCGAGCCTCGGTAGCTGTCCCTGCCTCCACGATATTCTCTATGAGATCCACGTGAGCTCTCGTAGCGCCTGTCAGGGTGACCCCTGTCGCTGTAGTTGTATCCGCTCATAAGGATTTATAATGTGTAGTTGAGCTCAAAAGTGTTGATGTCTGAGGTGCAAGGGTGTAGTAGGAATGGGGGAAGGGACATTTACACTGTAGCTCGATGCAAATTTTTAGGGCGTTTTATCTGGCTGTGTTTTAAGTTATGGCGAATACTTTTATTCATGAAAGAATTTCTCGTCTCCTTGGATTGTAGATATTTGAGAGGGTGGCCTTTATTGTAGATGGCTGCGAAAATCGAAAATCGTCTAGCTAAGCAAGACCCAGCTGACTTCTTGACCATTTTTTCCTTCATTTGAATCTACAAGTTTTCGAGTTAGAATTTAGAACAGAAGCCTATTCTTAGTGTAGAGGCTCTTGGTGAATCTGCTGCCTCCAACTTCCAACTACCCCGTGTCTCTACAATGAGCCCTTGAGCAGGAAAGAACATATCCACACCATATGAACTATGAATCAGCCATTCCACCAAGCTAAAAATTGGTCTAAAGCCTGGATTGATTAAGGAAGTCACCTTGAAGTTGGTTCTTCAATTATGCTACATCTCACTGACCCGCTGTAAATGTCTTCAAACAAGCAGCTTCCTTCATAATACAAAGCTTTTATACAATTGTTGAACAAGTTATATGTGACGAACTTCACCTACTTGATCTGCCCAAAGCAGCCATAGTTCAATTACCAGAAACCTACCGGCGCTACAACCCTCGAGTGAAACTCACGTTCTTCATTAATACAATCATCGCCTCTAGCCCGATTAAAAACGCCTCCATTCTCATGCTAATCCAAGGTAGGGCTTGCCAACCTCAAAACGGTAAGACTTGTACTGCTCAACAAAGTCGGCATTATTAAGCTCAACCTTGCCCGCCACCTCAGAGACGATATCTTCATTTCCACACACAAGAAGCATTCCCACCAGCTTAGGAGGAAGCTCCTCTTTAGGCTCAGTATTGGTGAGAGAACATACCACGCCTTCGGCGGCGATTCTAGCCATTGCCATAGCCCAGCCAGCTGCTTTCATAATCGGAAGCTCGACCAAGTCACCCACACAGTAGATGTGCTTGATAGGTTCGTTGCTGTCGGGGATCTCAAGCTGGAGTCTATTGTTCACGAAAATGTTATTCTTGGGCGAGACGTACTTCTCAAGACCGCCAGAAAGAAAACCAGTGTTGTTGTGGAAGGCCGTGCACCAGTAGGTGAAGTCAGCCTCTATGATATCGCCGTTTGTGAGCTCCAAATTGTGATTCTCCAACTCACGCTTCACACGCAAGCCGGTCATCACCTTGACTTTGGCCCGATCGAGCGAATCTCTCACTGCTTGCTTGAACTCGTCCGTAAGAGGCTCCGGAGGGAAAGTGGCATGGGGATGAATCAACAACACCTCCTTGTCTGGATGCCTCGTTTTGATGTCACCTGCCATTTCAATGCCCACAGCGCCAGCGCCCACCACGGCGATTTTCTGGTTGTTCTTCACCGTGCTGTTGAATTTGACCATCTCCTCGAGATAGCTTTCCCAATTGAGCGCATCTGGCGACGAGGGCCATGTTCTGTTTCTGCCTGCTGCGTAAATGCAGAAGTCGAAAGTGATATTCTCCTCGTTGTCCGAGTTGTTGAGCTTGTACTTCGCCGCCTTTTCTTGCAAATCGGTGATCTTGCCCTGGATGAAAGTAAGCTCGATCTCTTCGTTCACACCAGGCTCCACGGAAGGCCCGACCTTGTTCACCACATACTCGTCGTCCGTAATCAACCTGTCAAACCGGCACAGCTTGTACTGCTCCATGGGCACGTACTGGGTCTTAGCAAACTCTGGATCCACAATGGCACGTGGCACACCAAGAACATTGAGGAAGCCCGCCTTGGGATCCACAAGGGTCACCTTGAGTCTCTGGGTGACATTCTTCTCCTTCAACTGCTGCTTCAAATTGTGGACAAAAGCCATGCCCCCGTAGGAGCCGCCAACCACCAAAATGCTCGTCGTGAGCGAAGCCACCAGCTTCAGGACAGCAGATGCAATTGTCATTTTCTGGCCTCCATGGCAGGAAATGTGGAGACTTATATAGTGGGTGCAAAATGCGGCCCGGGCTTCTGTGCACTAGTACAGGGAAACGGCACCGTTTTTGCCTAGGCGTATCTGCCAGTTTTGTGAAGGAGCCATGTCTGGGGCTTAGAAGATGGAAAAGATAAAGGAGTTCGGATGCACTTGGCGTGTTTTCCGGTGTGTGTTGTCGGAGACGGGGTGCGTTTTCGGACCCGACCCGGAACAAAGCTGGGCACTCCGTCACAAGTAGTTGAAGATTGGTGGGTTGGTGTTTTAGGGTCCTCCAATTTCTTTAGATCAACTCGTGAACTACGGAGTCTATTTATCTTTATTTTGGTTCCTCGAACGGTTCCTCGATCGTTAGGTGCTCTGGCTCGACCTCGTATTTTAGAGAAGCCGTGCGTGCCACATTGTTCATTAAGCAAAGGGATGAACGGCGATTGTCATTAAGCCTCTGCCACAGCGGAGCCGACCTCGGCTTTCAGGATCAATGTGTTTTATTGACCGTGGCAAAATCAGGACAATGCTTTTTACCCCGTACAGTGAGATCATTGAGTTAGACAAGGTGGGTTTCGTCAATTAGGACTTTGACGAGTCACTTTGTACATCTGGCTTTTAGTGCCGTGGACTCAATTAGCTCAATATGGCCGGGC
This sequence comes from Candidozyma heveicola, assembly GCA_003708405.2. NCBI lineage: Eukaryota > Fungi > Ascomycota > Pichiomycetes > Serinales > Metschnikowiaceae > Candidozyma > Candidozyma heveicola. The sequence goes on from PPOB02000006.1 coordinate 197,198, forward strand.
CTATCTTTGCAAGTTATCTCATCCTTTAGTGACAGTGCACTAAACCACGGATTAGTTACTTCTTTCGAACCTTCGGTCGAAACCATCTAATTTAGCACTTACCGCGTCCTCCGAATGTGCTGCAGCTGCCGAACTCCATGCATCGAGCCGGGTCATGTCTGCATTTATCACGTGATGAACTGACCAGCAAATGCATCCATCGTCCCGGAGTTCATTCCTTTTTCACGCACCCAGATCATCGGTGTATTAGGTGGCTGCAATCACGAACTCTCTTAGACCTGCATATAGCCACGCCATATGCCTGGCGCTCTGTAATTACACTTCCCGATCGGGACAAATCCAAACACTATCCACGAATCTCTAGCAAGACACCTCATCTCTAGAGAACAATACACCTTCATTCTTCATGGAAATACTTCAGCCCCTGTTTCAAAAGTCACAGTTCTACGATGACTACGACGAAGTCTCCCTGTTCGAGTGCACCTCTATAGACTCGCCATCTCTGGCTGCATCTATATTTGACGAGCTCGTCTTCACAGATAAGTTGGACTTACACAAATTTCTAGACGACATGACAGCATTTCACGATTTAATCAACAACGCGTTTCACAGCATGACAAAAAGAACAGACTCTCTACAGTCCCAAGGTCTTCGACATCGCCATATATTAGACACTACCTTGGATAGTAGTGACAAGATGCTAGCACTGCTCGCAGCCATAAGAGTCGAAGTAGACCAAATTCTAGAATACTTCCAGCCCGAAAAAGAACCCGAAATCAAAGAGGTCAAGGCCATTCCCAAATCACCCCCAATCTACTCCTCGGAGTACGTGGACAACTATATCAAACACAACCAAAACCAAGCCTCCTACAAAGCCATTGTCGCTATCATTGCAATGCTACTATACGTGGTCTGTATCCGTGACCGAGAGGGATAAAAATAAATGAGTGGCGGTGGAGATTAGCCCATGTTCACTGAGCGAGGGTAGCTGTCGTAAGCATCATCATTGTCTTCCTGGAAGTAAGGGTGCACCAACGCCCTCTTGGCGCTGATTCTGTTACTGGGATCGTAGTTGAGCATCTGCTCGAGCAAGTCAACGCCGTCCCTATCCAAAGAAGGAATGTGTGGGCCCAAATCGCTGCGTTCCCATTTTGGCCATGTGGTTTTGAAGTCTGGCAAGTACGTGACATCGGGCCAAACCTCCTCGTTGGGCGTACCCAAGATTCTGAAAATACGGAAAATCTCGTCGATTTCGGAGTCGCCGGGGAAGAGCGGCTTTCTGTTGCACATCTCGGCGAAAATACACCCAACTGACCACATGTCTACACCTGTCGAGTACTGTTTACCGCCCAAAAGAATCTCTGGAGCTCTGTACCAAAGCGTCACGACCTCGTGGGTGTAGGCACGCAAAGGCACACCGAAAGCACGAGCCAAGCCAAAATCAGCAAGCTTCAAGTTACCGTCCTTGTCAATAAGCAAGTTCTGGGGCTTCAAGTCTCGGTGCAAAACACGGTGGGAGTGGCAGTGTTTGATTCCCTTGATCAACTGGTGCATAAATCGCTTCACCATGGAGGGCTCCAAGCCGGCTCCCTGCGGGATCAGCTCCATGTACTTCTTCAAGTCCAAATCCAAAAACTCAAAAACCAAGTAGAGCTTGTGTGAGTCGGAGTGGATGATATCGTATAGACGGACAATGTTATCGTCACGCATCTCCTTAAGCAAGGATATTTCTCTGATGGCCGTAGAAGGCACACCTTCGTCTTCAGACTCCAACCTGATCTTCTTCAAGGCCACCACACGGTTGTTGTGGCGAGTGTCCAAAGCCTTGTATACCACACCATAAGTTCCTGGGGTTAGTTTGAGTGGCGAATTGAAAAACATCTTCACATACCCTCGCCTATTTTCTCCTGGCGTTGGAAATCAGAAAGCTCCACCATGCTATGGAAGAAGGAGATCGCGTCTATTCGCGTTGGGTGGTATGTTTATGAGAGGCACGGGTGTGGTGGTGAGTACATCTACAGTTTGGAAGGGGTCCGGTTGTTTTAAGGTGTGATTTTGAAGACTTGGAGAAGTGGGCGGTTTTGAATTGATCATTTCTTTTTTTTTTATTTTTAATTGGCGTGGGTGTGTGGTTTTCTTAGGGTGTTCGACGTTTACACCGCTTTTCGCAGCCATTTTGGGTTCACTAGTATGGAAGTTGGTTTTAAAAGGCATTTACAGGATAATAAAATTAGCATTGTTGGCAAGATAATGTTGTAAGAGTTAATGGCTATTTTATGGCTATTGTATTGGAAACTGGAGATGCTGGTACAACTCACACTTTTACCCCTGCATTCCCATTTCTCACAAAAAGGTACAGTGACATAATTAGGCATGAACTTGAGGTTGCTGCAAATTCAAATAATTGAAAATATGAAGATCGAGAAAATCCTTCTGATTAAGGATAAGAATTACTCTCGGTAATTGGATTCGTCCGGGGATAATGCCGAGGAGATTTGCCAGTGGTTGTAATGACAATAGGTACGTCTTTAAGGGCATTGGTCTCAGGGCTGATCCTATGGTTTCCACTTAGTTAAGTTATATAAGTTTTCCATAGCAATCAGATGAATCAAACGAAAAAAAAGTCCCTCCTGATCTGTTGTTTAGGCCCTACTTCTATTAGAATGGACTCCTTACTGTCACCGATATTTGATAAACTATGCAAGCAACGCATAATATGATCTATAAACGGGAATAACGAGTAGTCCAGAAGGGTCCTTCTCTAAAAGGATCTCTTCACATGAGTTGAAATTTACAGATGACACTTGAAACTCAATTCCACAATCACAGGGCTTTTCAGCTAGCACGATTGTACCAAAAGAAAGGTTAAAAGCATATGTAAATCTGTTTTCATGCCCAGTCTAAAGTAGCAAAATTGTACCGTCCTTGGCCGGCTCAGATAGAATATAGGGGTCACCTACGTCTCTTAATACTCATACACCGATCTACAACACTGATAGATACCGGGCCTCCTGGCCATCGCCGTATATTAATGCTGTTCCTAACTGATGCATATAGGGAAATTAAACATGGATCTTTAGGGGATTTGCGGGGCCTATTCCAGCACACCATTGGCCGAATCAGGGAGTGTGCCCTCGCCAGCAGCACAGACCTTGATCTCTCGACCCCACTCACTATTAAGAATTTGTTTGCCGTTGATACGGCGGTTGGGGACCGGGTCGAGGATCGAATAAATCACGTTACGGCACCGGGCACGCTTGAGAGCCTCGATGGGTTCGTAGCCCGTGGCGTCCTTCCGCTTCGTCAAATATTCCTGGAAGAATTCGTCCTTCTTGGGGTCTGCAAGCTTCCACAATTGGCGGCCGGTTCTCATGGCCATGTAAATCACACCACAGGCCCAGATATCGACGCAACGAGAATCAAACAGCTCCTGGGTGAACTCCTCGGGCGCAATGTAGGGACTCGAGCCACAGATGCCCTCACTAAGTTGGACCTCGTCTTCCCAGGCCATCTTGAAGCACTCGCCGTTACCGAAATCCGTGATCTTCAAAACACCCCGCTGAGTCAACAACAAGTTCTCTGGCTTCAAGTCTCGGTGAGCCACGCCCATATCATGCATGTAGTTGACGCCTCGTATGAGCTGTTTGAAGAAACAGTCCGCCTCGGCGTACTCTAGTTTGCCTGCGGCGATGATCAAGGTGTACAAATCACCACCCGAGCAGAACTCCATCACCTCGCAGTAGTCGCCCTTGGCGTCCTTGAGCAAATCTAGCGTGTCGATGATGTTCATGTGTTTCAAGGAGGAGGATATGCAAAACTCCGAAGTCAAACGGCGAGAATACTTCTTCTCGGACTCGTTTGGTCTTCTCTTGAACTCCTTGACGGCGTACAAGACCTCCTCGGCGCTCGTAGACTCGATTTTCTTGTGAGCCACTCTCACCACACCAAAAGAGCCCTTACCAATGACTTCCTGGCAGCGGCCGTACTTCTCGACGAAAGAACGGCAGTCCTGCTGGCTCATGGGATCCATGATATCTTGCACCTGGTAAGGCGAGGTGTTGTTCTTGACCTGGTGAACCAAGCCAGCGAAAAGCGTAGGAGGCTTCTCAGGGTCCGGTTTGCTGTCGTTGTTTTGCACGGGAGAAAGGAGATTAGGCACCGCCAGCTTGGCCTCGTCTCGAAGTTTCTTTGCACCCAAGAGATCCTTGAGCATATTACTAAGCTTCTCCTGGCGCTTGGTAGCACGGAGGTTGTGCTCATGGTAGCCATCCTCGAACATCTTGAATCGCAGTTTTGGCGGAGCAGCAGGCAAGTTGGTTTGGGAAGTCAGCGGCAGCACATTGACCAGCGACCGCAGAGCGCTCTGAGGAGTCTTGCGCTTTGCACTCAGAGATCTCAGCACCGAGGCCAGCTTCAGGCCAGGCGCCTGAGGCGCCAGAAGGCAGCTGGCGCCCAGACCGGAGGTTTTGCGCTGTGGCTGGTTGGAGTTGACCGACAGCGGGCGGGAGGTGGGAGGCAGTTTCTGGGCAAAACTGTCGTGGAGAGCCAGAACAAGCGGTTGTGGGTGGACCAAGTGGTCGTAGGCGGCGGCCGAATCACCGTTGGATTCGGGATTCGCTGGACCTCCCGGCGGCACCGTGGCGTGTGTTTTTCTGTCAGCCGGCAAGGGATACAAGACATCGTCTTCGGGGATGGAAGGAGAGGTGGTTTTGAAGTAGTCGGCGGCCAGGGGAGCTCTGGGCGACTGGGGCGCCAGCAGCAGGGGCAGGAGCAGCCATTTCTCCCTATCTGGCGTTTTCAGCAGGGCTCTTTCGGGGGACTTCTGTCTGGAAGCGTCTTTTTCCTTTTCTTTGTCATGGAGCGACAGAAGGTGGAGGGAGGAGGAGCTGACGCCGAAAAGGCGGCCCAACTTGGACATTTTGGAGGATTCGGGTTTTTTCTGTTTTCCACCCATTTTGATGAAGATTTGTGGCTAAGGACGTGCCCCAGGCCTGACCGTGAAGATAAAAGCAGGTGAGTGTGAGAAAAAAAAAATAGACAACAGGCCGCTTTGACGCACTTGAGACAAATAGCGGATCAGAGGGAAAAAAACCAGAGGCAAAAAAACAGAGGCAAAAAAGCGACATTTTTGGCTTTGCTTTTATGGGCAGGCTGAATGACGGAAATACAGAGGGGTCCACGCCTGGCGGCGCATGGGGCTGAGGGTGACCTTTTCATGGCTGCAAGGGGTGACAGTTGATGGAGTAGAGGAGGGTTGGTGAGGTGTGGTGAAATTGGATTTGGCGGTTTTTGTTGGATTGTTTGAAAGGTCAGCTGAATTTGCCATTTGTGATTTTGAATTTTACATGACTTTGATTCTGGCCGCTTTCGCTTTATTTTCGCTTTATTGTTCTTTGTCAGAGCCATCCACTTGTGGGTTCAAGCGACCGGGCACTGCGGACCAGCGCAATGCCGTTTTGGCATTGGGAAAAGCCGTGGCAAGTACGGTAAATGCAAAATTGCAATGCAAACCTAGTAAACAAAACAAGAAAACCACTGCAAATGAGCAAACATCAATGTGTGGCATCTGGACACAATGGCTGCAAACCGCGCTGTCACCTGGACATTACTTAGCGGAGGAGACTTGAAGAGCAGGCTTAATTGGCAATCGCTGTTGTTTTCCCCTTTTTGACCAATCATTCGGGCGAGCCGGTATGCTTGTTTGCTAAAGCGCCAATTCCGTTCCGTCGCACCGCAAGTGGGTTCTTTTCTGGACGTCATTAGGCGACGTCATATGGCGGAGCTGGTGAAGATTTGATGGAATTAGATTTTCTTAGTCGAAGTTGATTGAGCTGAATCATTCCGGTTGACGTTGGCGCCGAGTGAATTTTTTTTTTTTTTTGAGAGCTACAGCATCACGGGCCTGGCTCGCAGAGTATCACCAAACCATTTGGCGAACTCACGTGGGCTTTTGTTTTCCATGTCCCAGTTTCGCTTGCCTGATGGGGCAACGGCTTTTTTAACTCAGCCCCAGCGAGAAGTAGGTCGCTTATTTGCAACGCAGAGTCCGTTGCGGCTCTCACAGCCTCAACTATATCGCCGTAGTGCCAGCTGAGCCTGGGGGCTTGAGAGTTCTGACGGAATTTTCTTTCAACGCGTTTCGGGAGAGTTTTGGAGCCGGTGGAGTTGTGGAGTTCTTTTTCTCGTGGCGGAGTGGCTAAACTGAGTTCTGTCAGCTGCTTTGTGACTCAAATGCAGCACAGCGATGTAGGGAAGTCTTTAAGATCTGGGATTGTGACTTCTGGTTTTTGATTTTTGAATCGAAGCGCCCATTGATATATTCAAATGTCAATTGCATTCGGCGCCTGCGGCGCCTGGAGAGTAGGCTCATTAGGACCCTGCTTCTTGGGTGGCTTCTCACATGAGGGCTTTGATTGGAGTGAGGTGCAAACTAAGACTGTTGTCTGGAGCGAAGTTTGAAAAAGCATGGATTGGAGTAGTGTTTTGGATGGTTTCAACACTGCTGAAACTAGTGACTGCTGCTGTTCTGATTCGTAGAGTTCTCCATTGAATCGAACGAGAATGATAAACGGACTTTGTCTCTAATAGTGAACCCGCCCGAATGGAAAACATACTAGAGAATTCAAAGACCAGATGGCTGGACAATTCTCAGCGAGATAGCTCTTCGTGCTACAATTGTATTTCCAGACACTCAGATCTTCTGGTGGGGCTGCGTAGCCAAGCCCTTGGCCCGACAGAAGACAACGCATCTGATCTTTATCAGTTTCTTCCAAATATGTTATCTTTGTACAGCTTTAGAAGTGATCGATTGCGGTCCTGGGCTGTTCTTGCAACAAAGACTTCTCAGAAACAATTCCACTGAACGAGAGTACCGAGGAACACACAGAGAAATCTACAAGGATCCAAAGTCCTTATCAGTTTCCAAAAAGCAAAAGACGACTTTTCGAAAATTGTTTGGACCAAACTCGTTGTGATTTATGGACCGAAGTGGTTGTGATTTTCGGCACAAACTTAGGCAGGTGATCTTACCTGTTTTGAACTTTTCACTCCAAGGCTACGCTTAATCCACGACTTCGTGGGATCAAGACTACTTTGAACTCATACATTTTGGGGCTTGGGATTTAGAAGCAGACCGCAGGGTTACCTGGTCTAAATTAACTAGGACTCCAATATTGAATTATCAAAGCTGACATGAGAAAACGATAAGATGGCTTTATTTATGGTTGCAGCCTTAAGTAGCCCATTGAACGTTTCAGCCCAGATGAACCCCTTGAAGAAATCAAGGACTACCCTGATGGCACCCTTTGATGTTAACAAGAAACTTCGAAGTTCCACGATAGAGCCCAAGAACAACTCAGACGAGAACGATTTCAACAACGTTTTTTACACATTTTGATTACTTTTTGGCGATATAGTTATTGATGAACAAACAGAGAAGACAAGAAAGATCGGCAGAGCAAGAAGCAGAGAATACGAAGTCTGCCACGGCTCAATTCAGCCGTTCTACTTTCACATTGCAGTTTCTTCGAATCAAAACCAGATATCAGTCTCCTGAACAGCCAAGTGACCCAAGTCACTGCCAATACACAACCTACTTCGCTTCCCCTCCGTCTACACAAACGTAACCGCTGTATCGCATTCCTAGCGTCCTAGCATCTAGCATCGGCATCTAGCGTCCACCATCACTCCTGGATGATAAACTCTCTGAACTCGCCGTAGGCCTTTTCGAGATCGTCGTTCACAACCACCTTGTCGTGGGCACCGGTCTCGGCATACTCCATCTCAGCAGCAGCGGCCTCGATTCTCTTGGCAATCGACTCCTCGGTCTCCGTGCCTCTCCCCGTCAATCTCTCCTTCAAAGTCTCAATGGAAGGCGGACTCAAGAACAAGTAGCGGGCGTCGAGAGACAGCTGCTTCACGGCCTTTACGCCTTGCATGTCAATGTCCAAAATACAGATTTTGTTCTGCTGGGCCACGTCGTCCACGGCCTTGATGGAAGTGCCGTAGTAGTTGCCCGAGAACTGCGCCCACTCGATGAACTTATTCTCGTCAATCATCTTTTTGAAGTCATCCACAGTGGTGAAGTGGTAGTCCACACCGTTCTTCTCACCGGCTCTGGGCTGTCTGGTGGTGTTGGACACGGAGAAACCGAACTTGTCGGGGAACTCGGCAAGGAGCTTTTTGAGAAGCGTGGACTTGCCGGTGCCTGAAGGGCCTGAGATCACCACGGGTCTGGGCATGAGGAAGAGTAGTAGGATGGATTTTTCTCAACGCGCCCTGTGTAAAATAGAGATGCAAACAAACAGAGGAGGATGGGGGCTTGGGTGGGGTTTGAAAATTGGGTGGGAGAAAGATGTGGATTCCCTTTGGTTTTCTCGATTTTTTTTTTTCTACTTTTATTTTTGTCTTTTGCCTGGCTTTCGTTTGGTGCTGGATTGTCTGGCTACTGTATTCTGTGGTGGTGGAAATTGGCTGCGAATTGGAAACCGCGTAGAGAATGGGCATCGGAGATGAGTTGTGGAGAGAAAGTTCACGATTTTTTTCTTCGTTTTTTTTTTTTTTTTTTTTTTTTTTTTTTTTTTTTTTTTTTTTTGATTTTCTTTGGTTTTATCTTGATGGCAGGAAAGATGTTCCTGGTAGGCACAGAATTATTTGCAGTAAATTTATCTGCTCGTAGTCTGCTCAGAGTCGAGGAAAGAGGGTAGAACCACCATTCATTCTTGGGTAGATGAATGTTCTGGATATTTGAAATGTCAATCTGTGCTTCAACGAGACAGGATCATCTTTTCTATGTTTTGAGGATAAACTTTGGTAGGCAATTCATTGTAGATTCCTTGTATCCCCATTCTTCTCAGACTGCCACAAGTACAACGATGTGCCTTTCGGTATTTCGTGAAATTCTAGAAACAATTCTAAACGAACCAGAAAGATGAACAGAAATAAGATGAAAGTCAGCTTTCGTGCACTGGCCCTGAACCTTATCCGGGGCATTCATTCCTGAGCAGCGCAAGCTGGATAACCGAAAGTCAAGTCCAATTATCGATTCTACTGTAGTTTTTGTGAAATGCACTAGATACTCTGCTCAAAACCATGTCTTTCCGTTATTGCACTCCGGGAAACCAGAAATGGCACCAAATTGTCGGCTCCCTTTTTGCCTATTATACGGTCTTTAAGAAACCCCATTTCTCTTCTGACGAAATAGATTAACCATGCGAGGCGACAGGATCAATAAAGTTTGAAATAAGAGCCGCTTAGGAAAGAATCTCCTACTGCCAAACACCAGTGGGATTACGTCAGCTTCGAGCCCAACATGTGGACCTACCAACCGAACTAAGCAAAACGAATGAAATCAAGTCGCAATAACTGGACTAACAGACTTCTCGCTCCATTACTCTTGACTCCTCTCCGTAGCGCAGTCATTTCGCAGCCATTGACTACGACTGGATCAACAACTATTACATCACAAAGCCCACGAATTCCCAGAACCAAAAGCGAAGGCCTTTCATTTTTGAACACAATCATTTTCTGCCGACCCAAAAAAATCCATTCAAAATGCAACCTCTCCATCCAGCTCCCTCACACCACCAAATATCCACTATCCCCACCATCAACGGCCAATTTCCATTTCAAAACAACCCCCACCTCCAGAACCCCTCCTTAATCCACCCCCTGACTCCTTTCCCAATTAAGCTTTCCCACGCCAATCCTAGGGTCGCCTGACCGAGTAGTGCACAAACCATACCATCACCAACTGCACCGATCTGTTCAGACCATCGAGACTCCACAATTAATATCATGGACGGAGTCAAACAGGCGCTAGGCGCCATGTACTCGGGAGCTAGCCAAGAAGACAAAAAGAAGGCAACCTCCCACTTGGAAGATTTCCAAAAATCCGCCGTGGCCTGGCAGGTTTCTCATGATCTTCTCCTTGATCCCAAAGAACCCATGGAATACAAGATGTTTGCGTCCCAGACGCTAAAGGCCAAGGCCATGTACGACTTAGGCCAGGTTCCGCAGGAGCTGTTGGTGCAACTCAAGGGCTCTGTTTTGGAGCTTGTGGCCGCTTACTGTGGTGAAAATGACCGTCTTATTAGAACACAGCTATGCCTCACGTTGGCACACTTGGCGCTTCAGTATTTGCAGTGGGACGGCGCCATGAACGAGATCTCCTCCTATTTGTCGTCGAAACCAGAGTACATGCCTGCTTTGCTTGAGTTTTTCAAGGTTTTGCCCGAGGAGTTGTCCGAATCGAACAAATCTGCATTGACCGATGATGAATTCAAGGACAGGTCAGCGGACCTCATCACAAACAACGTCGAGAACGTGCTTGTGTTTTTGAAAAACGTCATTGAGCAGAAGTCTGCTCCAAACACCGTTGTCTTGGACTGTCTCAATTCCTGGATCAAAGAGTGCCCAGTCGAGAACATTTGCCAGGTGGACTTGTTTGTGCATTTGATCTTCGAGTCTATTACTCAGGAAGCCACTTTTGAAAAAGCCGTGGATTGTCTTTGCTCCATTTTGCGGGAGACGAGAGACATCGACAACTTCAACTTGGTGGATGCATTGTACGGCCAGATTTTGAAGATTCACCAATTTTACTCCGGCCACCCGGACAGATTGGAGGACCCAGATGTCATGGATGGCCTCACAAAACTCTACGTTGAAGCGGGTGAGCTGTGGCACGTTTTGATTGCTAAAAACGCTCCCCATTTCAAGCCCTTGGTTCAGATCTTACTCACCTGTTGTAAATACGAGGAAGATTTGGACGTTGTCAAGTACACCTTTTACTTCTGGTATGAGCTCAAGCAAATGATCACGCTTCCCAAGTTCGAGGCTTCCCGTGAGGAATTCCTGGATATCTACTTGCAGTTGATCGAGGTCATTATCAAGCATCTTACCTATCCTGTGGGAACCCACGAAGACGATCTCTTTCAGGGCGATAAGGAGCAGGAGGATAAGTTCAAGGAATTCAGATACGAAATGGGCGATGTATTGAAAGACTGCTGTGCCGTTGTGGGACCACAAAAGGCGCTTAATGTGCCCTTCCAGCAACTCCAGGCACTTCTTAATCAGCATAATTCGCCCTGGCAACATTTGGAAGCCGCTCTTTTCAGCATGAGAGTAATGGCCAAGGAGGTTTCGCTCAAGGAAAAGACGATTTTGCCTGTAATTATGCAAATGCTTGTGCAATTGCCAGAGCACCCCAAGTTGAGGTATGCTGCCACTTTGGTTTTGGGCAGATACTCCCAGTGGACATCCAAGAACCCCGAGTTTCTTGAACCTCAGCTTAACTACATCACCAAAGGGTTCCAAGGCGACCTTGTAAGCAGGATGTCTGCCATTGACAAGGACTCCATTTACAATGCTACGTGTCAAGCCTTGATGTTCTTCTGTGAGGACTGTGCATCCGACCTTGTCAACTACTTGGAGCAGCTTTACATGTTGTACCAGCAGGTTCACAACGAGCTCCAGACCAAGGCTCTTTCTGACTTGATGACGGGTTTGGCGCATGTTATCAAGAAGATCCCTCAACAGGACCAGTACAAGACGTGCCAGATGTTCTTGGGGCCCTTCATCGACAAAATTAGACAGTTAGCATCCGAGGGCTCTGTTCAGGACGAGAACGTCGTCAACTCATTGCATGACGAGGCCGAGCTCCTCAGCATTTGCTTCAGGGTATTGAGGGCACTGAATTTCGAAGTTTCAGAGTACCCCGTGGCTAATTTCTTCACGGACTCCGTGTGGCCGGTTGTTGAGGCTGTTCTTGACAAATTCAGCGTTTCTCTTCACGTCAGTGAAAGTTTCGTCAAGCTTATCAAGAATGCCTTGCACAGTTGCAGCATTTTCATCTCGCCAGCGTTGCCCCTGATAGCACAGAGCATTCACAAGGGGTTCCAGACCACCACGTTTGGCTGCTACTTGTATGTTTCTGGAGCCATGCTTCGAGAATTCAGCGATGAGACCGTCAGCCCACAGATCCAGGAAGCCGTGTACCAGCTTGGTTTGGAGCAGAGCTCGTCGTTCTTCATTCTCCTCGAACAAAAGCCCGAGTCCATTCGGGACATGCCCGACGTTATAGAGGACTTTTTCAACATGTCGACGGAGTTGCTCATGTTCTACCCAAACAAAACAATCAGCAATCAAGGGCTCATGAAGTCGATTCTCCACGCCGGTATCCTCACGCTCAATACGTGTGAGGAGTACAACCCATTGATTGCATGCGTGCACTTCTTTATCGACTACGTCTCTTGGGGCTCGCCTTACCCACCGATTTCGTTCTTTGACGAGGACCCCAAGCAGATTCAACAAGCGGTCAAGCATTTCTTGGTCGCCGACGGCCACGGCGAACAGCTCATCAAGTGTGTTCTCCAAGGCCTTATCTTCAAATTCTACAACGACGTCGACGCCAATGACCTCGTGATCAAGATCTTGACTGTCTCGCCAAATACAGAACAAGCCATTGGGTGGCTTCAAAACGCAGCCAGCAGCCTCCCCAATGTGAGCGGTAAAGAGATCGAAAAATTGATCGGCTCCATCAGCGTGGCTCTTCCCAATAAGGACAATAGAAGAGTACGCATGGCCGTCAAGGACTTTGTCAGCTGGTACTCACGCAAAAACGTGAATCTGAGAAGTACCTTTTAGCCAGCCTGATTTGGCCCAAGATTCCCGCCCAAGCCTGATCTGGGCTGGGTGATTTCACAAGGAAGCCAGCGACAATCAGGAACGGCTGGGGAATCGTCTTGCTTGACACCTATTTTGGCAGGTGGATGCATCCATAGCCAGGTCAGTACTGCACACACGTTGTTGTGACAGATGAAACTTCTCTCTCCAGGAACAATGGGCTTGCAGCGGGTTGTTGTTTATGCTGGTTGGCAGAGGTTTTCGGCCTGACAGCAAGAAAGGGGTAGGGGCAAGACCCTCGATTAGGACAGAAAGTCAGGAATGTGCATTGGGGCGGCGCTAATTATAGCCTGTTCGATAGATCTGGAAGGCGAGACGCTGCATTTGGCCGATTCTTTTTAGCAGACACATGTGTGCGTGCATGGAAAGTCTGGCGAGCGATGACAGGCATCGGGCTGAATTTTACTCGGCATCGGGGGTAAATCTCAGCACCAACAAAAATAGCTTCTGAGGGCCAAGGAACCGTGGCCAAGACGAGCTAAAATTTTTTTCAGGGCCTGAAGTTGTGGCGGAAAACGAGGCCGAGGAAGCTTCTTGCATTACAACCAGCTATGCGTTTTTGTTTCAGAAAAGAATTCAGCTCTGCCGTTTCGTTTTCTAAAAGTAGCACCCCAGTGGCTCGGCCGCTCTGAGGCGGCTCCGCGAGAAAAGCTTAGGAAAGCATCTACTAAAAAGAAAGGCTAGTTTTGCTCATTGCTGGACATGCCCCCTATCTAATTGGCCAGCAAGCGAGGTTTCTCCAAACAGTTGCAGACAGAAACCACCGATGCTGCGGGTGCTGCCAAAAGCGGGAGGGCACCTTCCGCAAACGGCGGATAAGCAGGCCAGAAGGTGCATCGTATGTGCAGGACCAGGCATCAAAAGCTTGGTCTGTGCATAATCGGTGGGCTGCAAAAAAAGAAAACAAGAAAAGCTCTGTGCCCGGCCGACTATATAAGGCGGTCAGATTCCCACAACTTTTTCTTCATCAAACAACTTACTTTCGCTATGCAATTCTCCACTGTCGCCACCATCGCCGCCGTCGCTTCCGCCGTCTCTGCTGCTGAGAACGTCACCTACGTGACTGACCTCTCTTCTACCTTGGTCACCATCACTTCTTGTGGCCCAGAGGTTACTGACTGCCCAGCTTCCCACCCATCTACCGTTGCCAACGTCTCCACCTACGAGGGTGCTGCTAACAAGCAGTTCGCCGCCGGTGCTGTTGCCTTGGCTGCTGGTGCTTTGTTGGCTTTGTAAGCTGTCTAGCATTTTAGTTTAGACTGCGCATAGCCGCAAGGTTCAGTTCTTGGGTGTATATTATATGATTAATACAGATTACTAGAAACGAGTTGTAGAGTTGATTGTTCGTAGTTACTTCAAAAGCTTAAATGTTGACTGCATTGGCCGAGGCGATAAGCTTAAGCCAGCGTTCTACGAGCAACCGTTGAAAGTTCAAACACGGAAATAAATCCGATTAACACAAAACGTCGAAGAATAATCCGGGCGGCAGCCCTGGATTAAGCGAAGGTTGCGATAACCTTGTACTGATGCGGGAGGCTATAATTACCGGGCGACCGATAGTTCTAGAAATGCCGAATGCCGCCAGACATGCCATTTTAAGTTTCGTTAGGAGGTCGATTTGAAGAATGGCGATTGGGTGCTTTGATTGGACCGCATCCCTGGAAAAACAGTACTACAAACAGCGGCATTTGCTGATTTTTTAAATTATTTTGATTATAGCCAAAGCGTAGAGTTGGTCGCTCTTTGATAGAGTTGATAAGAAAACGCAGTCGGGCCGTTGCTTTCTTTCGACTGCAACAGCAAGCACACAATGCATTCTTCGTTGAGTCATGAGTACGGGCGACAAACGGGCAGATACGTCTGGACCAGAAATTCAAAACTTGAAAAAAGAACAGAAAGGCATCAGCAAACTGAAAGCTTGCTTGAACCGAGAAGTCCGGATAAGAGACATGCAAGCATCCGGTTTGAAGCATCTTCCGAGCTTCATGAAGAAACTGGCTATTTTTAGTGCTTTTCTGTTGCTTGGTTGAAATTCTTGAGGAGTTGGCACAAAGCCATTCTCGAATTAGCTAGCCTCTCAAGCCTCAAGCCAAGCCCAAACGCCCCAGGCTTAAATGGGTCTCGAAAGTAATTATTCTTTAGATGGCCTTGAGTCCCCGTATTTGTAGATAGTCGCTGGTAATTCCGAGGGTCAAAATAGCCCAAACCTTATTGGCTTAAAGCCAGCCAGGCCCTTTCCATTTAAAACCAAAAGGCCAGGTATAAACTTAATTATAACCTTTCCAAACGCCTCATTGACATATATTACTCAGCCAGTTAAGGCAGGCACAGCACCATATTAGAACAGTCACAAATTCTTACGATATGAACTCAGGCTGTTCATTAACCGAAGTATTGCAACATCACGAAACCTTTCATTTCGAGGGCTTCCAAAAAACCAATATCCACTTTATATGACCGTTAAATGATCCTACGCCAAAACCCAGCACCATCTTCTACAACCCCCAGTGGAATAATCTTCCACAACGTCCAACAGTATACCATACATTTTAAACTATGCTAAACATTACAAACTGAATCATACAAAAGCGTCTAGGCAGCAACAGGCGTTGCAATAGGGGACTCCACAGAGTAGGCCTGGGCAGTAGCATCACCTCCAATGTAGTCAAAGGGGTTCAACACACCCGAACGGATCAACTCAGGAATAAGCTCAATGATAAGCTGGATCAAACCCGCACGGGTCTCGCTGTCGGTAAGCGAAAACTTGATCACATCAAGAGCCAAGCCAGAATCCTTCATGGCCTCCAACACCTCCGTGTATGGAATCACATCAGCCTCGATCAACTCGATGGTGATGGATGCAACACCGTGTCTCACCTGGTCATCCACCAACGACTGTCTGATGACGCTGTTGATCAAACCTGATCTTTTAAGAAGAACGAAAATGTGCGTCATGGCGTCGTCAAGAAGACCTCTTTCTTCGAGGCCAAACAGGTCGAACTCCCGAGCAACTAGATCGCTGGTCGTCGCATTGATGCCCAACTTCTTGTCAACGGTGTCCTTGAGAGCACCCTTTTTTTCATCGACAATGTCGCCAGCCTTGGTCTTGCCGATGTCCACAGCTTCTGCGATTTTCTTCTTGATGAGCTCCAAAAGCTGGGCGGCAATCTCCTTGATCTTCAACAAAGAGTGGTGCTTGAGCTGGTTGAAAATCGTAAGGGCAATCTCCTTGGAGTCTCTGAGAGACGCCTCGGCCTTGGCCTTCATCTCGGCCTTTTTTTTGTCCAAAATCTCCTTACCTTTAGTCACAGCCTTCTGCTTGGCGGCATCGGTAACAGCCTTCAACACCTCCTTGGCGGCTTCATTGTCCTCTTTATTCTCGTTGGATCTGGCAACAAGGTACGAGGACTCTTCGGTGGAAAGAGCAGACACGCTCGAGGCGGCCATGAAAGTAACAAGAATAGCGGTGAACTTCATTTGAAAATTGCTTGTAGTGATGCTTTTTGATTTGGTGGAAGATTCTTCCCAATAAATACCCCTCCAGGATGCTTGCTATACGGCGTCTTAAGCCCGTGGCAACATCTCGTACGAATTGCCTTCTCCTCTCAAAATAACTCTCCTTCTCAATCTCTGAATAATGCCGCGTGGGAACCATGCCGCTGCATGGGTGCCTCGTTTTATTGCATTAAAATCTTCAAGCGATGACTGCTGAAGCGTGAACTGCTCGCCCAATGCTGCTTCCTCCAACTTGAAGTCCTTGTCCAAATTGGTGAGAACTGGCGGCTGCCATCTTCGAAGCATCAACGAGTTGAGAACGACACTGACGGAGCTGCAAGCCATAGCAGCAGCTGCCGCTGCCGGTGGGAGCATTAAATTAAAGGGAAGAAAGCAGCCCATGGCAAACGGCAACATGACGAAATTGTAGATGGTTGCGAAGACGAAATTGAGTTTGATTTTTTTGAACGTTGCCTCGGATATTTTAAGGGCCGTGATGACGCCAGCCAAGTCGTTGAGCTGTGAATTCTTCAGACCCATCAAGACGATTTCGGCTGAGTCAATGGCAATATCCGTACCGCCACTGATCGCCATTCCAATATCTGCTTGCACCAAGGCAGGTGCATCGTTGATACCATCGCCAACAAAGGCAATTGAGATATTTTTTGGCCCACCGAATTTATTTCTCAAATCGACAATAACCTTGTCTTTTTCCAACGGCGAAACCTCACTGAAAATATTACCTCTGGGAACGCCCAACTGGGAGCCAATCCTCACGGCAACTTCACTGCTGTCTCCGGTGACTATGCCAACCTGGATATTTTCAACGTCTCTGATGTAGTCAATAACTTCCCGAGCGCCTTCTTTAATGGTGTCCACGAGCTCAATAAATCCCGCATACTTGCCGTTTATAACCACATGAGCGCAAGTGGAGATTGACTCCTTGAGGTCACTTTCCAACACAAACGCAAGCTTCTCTCTGATGTCTGGGAAGTCCCGGACAATCAAGCGCTTGTTGCCGACAACCACGTCGTAATTTTCGTTATTAAGGCCCACCGTCGCTTTGACACCCAACCCAGTCATCACTTCAAATCCTTGGATAGAGGTATTGAATGTATCGCCCTCGAAGGTGAGGCCAACTTTTTGTTTGGCACCGGCTACTATAGCTTTGCCGGTGGGATGCTCGGAATTTCTTTCCACGGACCCGACCAAAGTCCACCACTCTCTTGGGGTGATCTTGTGTTCGTCCAAGAAAGGCTTAGCGTTGGAAATGCCCATCTCGCCAGACGTCAAAGTCCCTGTTTTGTCGAAAAGAAGAACATTGATGGCACTGGCCTTTTCTAAAATATCGCCTCCTTTAATAAGAGCCCCACGAGAAGCTCCCACGCCTGTTCCTACCATAACAGCAGTAGGAGCAGCAAGACCCAATGCACATGGACAAGCCACCACAATGACGGATATGGCGAGTTTCAAGCAAACAAAGTACTTGCCGTTTTCTTCTTTGGTGAATGCCTTTGGAAGCATATCATCATGAAGCGACGAGCAAAGAATGAACCACAAGGTGTACGTAATAGCTGAAAGAAGCAACACAGCAGCAACGAAACGAGCAGCGATAAAGTCCGCAAATCTTTGCACCGGTGCCTTGCTGAGTTGGGATTCCTTGACGATATCGATAATCTGGTAGAGTTGCGAGTTCTTGCCTGCCTTTGTGACTCTCATGTGGATTAAATGAGGCCCGTTAATGGAACCTCCAATTACAGAGTCGCCTCTTTTCTTTGGCACTGGCATAGACTCGCCTGTGATGATTGACTCGTCAACTTCCGTTGATCCATGAACGACTATACCGTCGGCAGGAATCTTGCCGCCTGCGGTCACCACAGCAATATCGTTTGTTTGCAAAAGATCAATGGCAATCTCACGAGTGCTGAGATCGGCAAGTTCTTCTCCCTTATCGTTGTCTCTCTCCAGGACAAGCAGCAGATAAGCAGATGAGTCTGTCACAATGGAGCAGACGGTGGGTGTGAGAGAAACTAGTCTCGAAAGCGCCGTGGACGTGGCGCCCTTGGCTTTGTTTTCCATCCACTTTCCGAAAGAAATGAAGGAGATGAGCATTGCAGTGGTTTCAAACAACACCTTTGGCGGTTTCTGCGTTTGTCCCGTCCAAACGCTCAATATTATGGAGTAGACAGAAAAGCCATAAGCCATCAGCGTGGACATGCAGACCAACACATCCATGTTGGCGTCTTTTCCTTTACGGCGGATGCACCCCGCCATTCTTTTGAAAAACGAGGAGCCCAAGGTGAACAAAATGAACGAGGTGAGCGCTAGCTGGATAACCGAGACAACATAGAGGCCCTTGAAGACCATGAGTTTACGCCAAAACGACGTGTCCTCAGTGAAATTAAGTGCAATTACAGGGAGCCCAAGCACAAGCGACCAGTAGAAGGTGGACCGCCAGTAGCTGATTTCCTTAGTCCTCGAGAGGAGCTTCAATTGGGTGGTAAGCGACTGGTCGATGGAGTTGAGAATAACAAACTCGTGCTGGTCGTCAATGGCATTAAGCGCATCCAGAAGCGTCCTGACGCCCAAGAGGCTGTCCGAATACGTTACCCGAAGCTCGTCTATCGCATGGTCGGCTCCATTGGTATCGTTTTCAAGGTCCGCAGTTGACTCTTCGATCTGGCCTTTGAAAACAAACAGAAAGTCTTTCACTCCAGGCAAACTATTAAGTACGGCTTCGACGTTGTATTGCAAAGCGGACGTATCGGAAGAGTCGTCGATGCCGTAAATCTGGAGAAGTGCCTGTTGGTCCTGTTCCTCCTCGTTATCTAGCAGCGAGGTGGACTCAATGACAGCGTCAAAGCCGCAATCCTCAATGGCGGTCTGGAGGCGTTGTGCATCGATGGCAGCCGTGTGAGTGACTACGGCCGAATCTGTGACATTCGATACCGAGGCTGATATAACTTCCGGAAGCTTCTCCAACGCCTCGGTTATCAGTGCCAGGCAAGATCCACACGTCATCCCCGAAACGTAAAAGCTCGTTTTGAGCGTATCATTGGCCACTGGAGCCCCCACGGCAGATTCAAGCGTAGCATCAAAACCACAGTCCTCGATGGCTCCTAGTAGTTCCTCCACACCGACGCCTGGCGAGTGCTTCACAGACGCCATATTCGTAAGCAAAGAAACAGAAGCCAGCTCAACGCCGTCCACGGTCTCCAAAGCCTCGGTGACACTCAGGGAGCATGCCCCACAAGTCATTCCGGAAACACCGATTTTCGTCGTCACCAGGGCCGCCCGGACCGGGGTGCTGGATTCGAGCACAGCGTCGAAACCGCAATTCTCCACAGCCTCAACCAACGTTTTTGCAGAAACATCGCTGCTGTGGACCACCTTAGCTTCATTAGTAAGAAGCAGTACTCCCACCTTGTCTACCCCCAGAATGCTCTCCAAAGCCTCTGTGACGGACCCCAGACATGCAGCGCACGTCATTCCGCCAACACTGATGCGAGACTCCATCTTAGCAGAAGAAAACGAAGAAAAACTCGAGAAAATGTAAGTATATGCTATCCAGGAAGACAGGACTGTAGGACTAATAGATGGGACGAGATACTGCGAGGCGCCTGTGTGCCGGACCGTCTTCTACAGCAGACTGCCGAATCGGCATCGGCTTTTTTTGCAAGGATCTGCTGGTGCAGAGGAAGGGAGAATGGAGCGTGGGAATGTGATCTTCTGTTTTTAAAAATAGCAATTAATCACAGAAATCCGAAAATAGAAGAAAAAATGTTTGCACGTCAGCCGCCTTATGGACCCCTGAGTCGTCTTGGCTGATGCACAAATGTGTCTCATGGACGAGATCGGCATACGGCGCTGCGGGAGTATGTCAATTTTTGAAAAGATTTCACTTCGGTTTTTTTCGGGACAACGCCTGTACGCTGATTTTTGTCAAAACTGGGTTAGGAGCCACGGATGATCTGGTTGCATGTACATTGGGCGTTTTCAGAAGTGACTGGTTCGTAATTCACTTGCACTGCAATTCACGACCAGTATGAGAAAAATTGGCTAGTGAATAGTAAAGTAGAATTGTGATTTGGTGGTTTTGGCGTCATCCCGTCTTGCGGCGTTGTGGGCTCCTGACTTGTCAGATTGACCAGGTGAGTGAAAAAAGAATGATGTGGTGGGCCCACACTGTAGGGATGCTTATCCACGACATGAGGTTAAGTGGCCATATACTGAGTTAGTCAATTGTGCATCGGGGTCCTCAAGCACAAATATCTCATGCGGTCAGTTTATGCAAGGAGGCTCACCCAATAGCGAAGTCAAAAGCCTTCTAGCCACAACGGTGGGTTACTGAATATGAACCAGGCGGGTTGTTGAAAGGGAGCCTCAAACATTCACTTCACAGAGGGAACAGTTTTCATCCAAAATGATGGTCTACTCAGCCACATGTGGGGAGATCCAGTCCGGAGTAGAATCACACAGATTAACGGATGCCTGGGACTTACTGCAAATCAACCCCGTCTTATAATTTGCCTTCCATGGGCACCGATATGACCACGTTGACCTACCAGAAACTTTTTAGAACTCTAGCAACAATCAAAAAGCTGGTCAGCCACATTAAATGTTCATCCAACCACATGCTCACCTTCAGATTTGACTCCCGCCCTCTTTTTCTTATGCTTGGGAGCTGTGCCATGGTAGTCATGCGAGAGCTGCTTGAACGCCTGTTTCTGGTCAAGCTCGTTGCCTTGGTTATCCTTGTATCTGAGTTGCACCTGTGGATTGTAAGCTGAAAGACGGTCAGACTTGTAGTTCGAATAGCGGCCCTTCGGAACTTCAACTATCCCCTTGGCGATAAGCCTCTCATTGAGGATTCTGTCGAGCGTGCTGTCTTGCTCTTCCTTGGAGAGTCTACTGTATGACTGGTCCAGCTCCAATTCCTGCTTGACAGAGCGCTCTTCGATGGAAATGGCTATTCTCTGGAGTTCTGCTTCCTTGACTCTTTGCTCCTGCTGCTTTCTGGCTTCTTTCTCTAGGGACAGCTCTGCCTTCACCATGTTGTTGCCTCTGAGGTATTTGAGCGTATCTGCCATGCTACCAAACTTGGGTGTGTTGGAAGCATCTTCAGGTTGCGTTGGCACATGCTCATTCTTGTCGTCTCCCGCCTCTTCTGCACTGTCATTTTCAACCCGCTGAGGCTTCCCACCTTCCTCGATACCATTATTAATTTCTGTGGCATCGCTGCCTCTGGGTTCCTCGTCTTTAGATTCACCACGGCCGATACTACTCAAAAACTCCGAAGTATCGTCAAAAACAACTCCCCCAACTTTTTCACCCATGGTGACTCGCTGGTGCAGCTGGATCTCCTGTGCTAGTTGCTCGGGCGTGAGAAGCTTCCTTTTCTTCTGCAGCTTCTCTCTGTTCTTGGCTAGCATTTGCTGGATTTCATCTTCTTCATCTCGTTCCTCCTCGAAGTTGAGAGTTTCGGTGACCATGGGCTGGTGGGTCTCGAGCTCCTCGTCGTTCGGTATTTCTCTCTTCTTCGCCAGGCTCTTTTTCTTTGACTTTTTCTTGAATTTCGTAGTTGTAGGCTTGGGCTCATCGAGATCGTCAAACAAGGCGTCCATTTTCGTCGTTCCTGTTTTGACAGGCGCTTTCTTCTCCTGTCCACTTAGTAGTATAGTGGAACCGGACATTTGTGCAAGCTCATCTGAACCCTCCTCCTCGTCTTCCTCAAACCTGGCACCAAACTTCAATGCGGCCATCTTTCGCTTCTCAGACTCCTCGTCACGTAGCTTCTCTGCTTTGGCGATTTTTTCATTCACCATGCGTTCCTCATCGTCGTTCAAGACGTTCTGGTCCTCAAGGGTAAATACATCTCCATTCTGGACATCTGCGAGAGCCAGGGCTTTGTGGCCAACAGCAATGCCCCTATCTGAACTTTCATTTTTTGCTTCAGCAGCTTTAGCCGCTTTTTTGCCCTTTCCCACGTTCTCTAGCCAATCTGAGCCTGCATCATTGTAGAAGACTTTCTGGCGGGTGTCTACCTGAAATGTCTTGGGTTCGCTGGGTTCCTCAGACTTCGTACTTATTGGATTCTCCTCCGGCTTCTCTTCCACAAGAGGCCGTAGTCCGAGCGATGCCCTGAGCTTATTGGTTTCTTTCACCGAGAGCTCCAGTTTTCCCTTGACCCCGTGATCGTCATTTTCCTCCTTTTTCACAGGAAGCAAAGGAAGCCCGATCTGGGCACGGAGCCGGTTTGTCTCCTCTATAGAAAGAGATATCTCCTCAGCCATAGTAGCTCAATCTACCCCAGCTATTCGCGATACTATTGATGTGTCTGACCTGCACTCATACCACCTACTGTTTACAAACATCACCAACTCCTCCAAGACGTGTTTTCATATGAATTTACTGTTTTCCAAGGTAATCGGGACGCTGGCCACGGCACCGCAGCACGTGGCCTTTCTGCCGCTGAAAATGGCCTATGTGGCTAGTGGAGGCGTGATAGTATGTGAGGTGGATGTTAAATCGGGTTCCTTGGGTAAACAGCGGCTCTTTGTGGCCAATCTGGGCGTCGAAAGTGACGGACTTGGGAAAACCGACAAAGATCACGAAAAAAGAGACAGTTTTGATATCCCGCTCGAAAGTTCGTATGTATACGGGAAAGAGCGAATAGAGGCTACGGTTGATGGATCAAAGCTGCCGTCAAAGCTAAAGGACCGTGTGAGGGCGGTCTCGTGTGTTGCACTTTCTCCCAATGGACGTGTTTTGGCTGTTGGTGAATCGGGATACCAGCCCAGAATACTCCTCTACTCATTGGCTGCAAACTCGTCAGGTGTGCCATTTGCAGTAATCCACGAGCACACATTTGGCGTCAAGAGCATAGCGTTTCTGCCGGACTCTCGGCACTTTGCTTCATTGGGCCAGCTTTCCGACGGCTTTCTTCATGTGTGGAAGTACCATGCTACTTCTGTCTCGCTAAAGGCTACGAACAAATGTTCGTCGATAGTGAACAAAGTGTTCTGGCACCTGGCCACGACCATCGTCACAGCGGGATTGAGGTTCCTCAAAGTGTGGACTTTTGAACCGCACGAGTCCAATCGGGCTGTTCCTCTAGGAGGTCGGAATGTTGTACTAGGCCTGAACCTCGAGGTGGACTTTACCCAGGCGGTGTCTCTATCCAGCCAGGAAGTTCTTCTTTCAGGCTGCCACGCAGCTTTATACGTTCTTTCGCTATCTGGCCTTAGTATCACGCCCGTAGAGGCTCCCGGTAGCTCTAAGACGTTCTATGGGTTGGAAACGGACGCAAGTTCTCAGAAAATATGCTACTTCGAGGACACTACACCCAAAATCATCGCTTTTGACAGCCTCAAAGGATCAGCGAGTAAGTCTGCTCCCTCGTCGCCGTCCAAAATTGCCCTGATGTTTGCCAACCTATCGTTGAAACCAGCCACTCCAGAGTACCCCATCGTGACTTCTCACCTCACAAACTGCAACGGTGAGTTGTACACTATCTTCCTCACAAATAAGAAAGAGCTCTGTGTTTTCAATAACTCGTCTGGTGACACCAGTGTTCTCGTTGCAGCACCAGTCACTCGTGCTGGTGGAATGAAGCAGGCTTCAAATGGGGATTTCTTGGTGTACTCCAAAGGAGGCAGCCTCAAGGCTATTCAAGATGGGAGTATAACACTGTTGGCATCTATACGCTTACCTCAGACTGAACAGCTTGAAAATGAGCTCACAGCAGTGGACTTTGATGGTGACTTTGCGTACTTCGGTGATCGGTATGGTCAACTTACGATTGTTGATATCGGTACTGGCGAGGAGGTCTTTCAATCGAGGGCGCATTCGTCGTCTATCAATGACCTCATCCGCTTCAAGGCTGCCAATCTAGAGCTCCTCGGCACCACCTCCCGAGACAGAACTGTCCAATTATTCTACAAATCCAGCAACCTGTGGCAGCTTCTTCAAACCATCGCCAGTCATACGGGAAACCTCGTCTTTTGCAAAGTGTACGAGGAGTCCATCTATGTCTGTTCCGCCGACAGATCGGTGTCCATTTATGGTCTAAGGGAATCTCCAGATGACGAAGTCCCCGTTGAGGTTTTTCAAAAACGAGTACTTACGCTCAAACACTCGCCCACGGCAATGGAAATCTTAGCAAAGGAGCTCCATATCGCTACTAACGACAAGTCCGTTCATGTATACGACGCAGGGAGTGCTGACTTCAAGTATTCTACCAGACTTACCAACGAAAAGGGCGATTCGCTAGGGGTGGAGAATTTCACCCTCATTGAAGACCACATTGCCGTGTCTTCAAACGACCGATCTATCCGCTTATACTCTCCTCATTACTCCAAACAGCTAACAGTGAATTGGGGTCACTCAGAGACTATCCTTAATATGGTGGGGACTGGCTCCTCTCTATATAGTATCGGTCTGGATGGCTGCCTATTTGTATGGACCATTCTGGACAATGCTGACTCCAGCCATTCAAGCTTCAAGGAGGAGGACTCGGACCTGAGTTTAGTGGAACCTGAGAACCTGCCACTATTTGCGAAGGTGACCAGGAAAATCCTCCCTGTTGCCTCGGCATCAAAACCATTAAGTGCCCAAAGCACTCCCAAATTCGACAAAGGAAGCTCTCCTCCGAAAAGAGCTCTGGTGATTCTTGATCCTGCTTCTCCTTCTCCAAAGCCTACAACCACTCCAAGACTTACAAACGCCACAATCAAAAGAATAGAGGCCAGGAAAGGAATGCAGGTTTCACCACCAAGAAACTCCTCTCCCGTGGCCAAGTTACAATCTCCATCCAGAACTCTGTCACCCACAAGAGCTACTAACAGACAAACTAACCCTTTGCACTCACTGGCTCTGCCATCAAGAAAAACCTCTGTTGATTCAATCACAAATCCACAACCCCGATTGGCGCCCCAAAATAGCTCAGACTCCATGGATAGAGCTTCTGCGTACATTACTATAATCAAGTCACACGCTCAAAAAGGGCTATTTTCTGAAGACGAGAAAGCACAGTTGGTGGAGCAATTGACAGATCTAATTGGGGTTTTGGGTGGAACACAGGGCCACGGTGACTTATTGGAGAAGTTTGGCGAGCAACTTGTGCGTTTGGTGGAGAAAAAACTACAAGATTGAAATATGCTATCGTAAATTATGTGCTTACTGAAACATGGCATCATCGAGGTCGTCGTCCACATCCTCAAAATCATCAACTTCCTCCGCGAGGTCTTCATTATCGCTGTAATCAGACAGTTCGTTCAGGGAGGTTTCATCATCATTGGAATCGATATCATCGTTCTCATGCAGATGGTGGTCATCACTTCCAGCTTCCTTCACCTGTTCGACTTCCTCATCCAGCTGATCCTCTTCGATCTCCTCGTAGGGAACAACAATTGCATCGTCATCGACATCAACACTCTCCGACCCGTAGAGCCTGAACGAAGTAAGCTTCATTCGACACCTAGGACACCCTTCAGCTTCCTCGCTGCCATTTTCCATTGCATTGAAACGAACCGCCAAACATACATAGCAGAAAATGTGACCACAGTTTGTTATGCAAGCATTTGTTACGTAAGTCGATGCAGCTTTGATGCCACTAGCTTGAGCAAATTCAATGCAAATGGCACATTGTGAACTTGGGAGATTCGAGTACTTTGTTGGCACTGGGGAGTCAGTGACTAGTGGTTGAGCATTTTTGCCTCTGTTGTAAGGAACCAATTTACTAAAAATCCGCCCCCATTTCCGGAGCTGGAGAAGTGGAAGGGTGAAGACCAAAAACTCGGTCATGACGTTCCAGACCAACTGACGATTCTGGAATTCGAAGTTGACATTATCACCGTTGAACTTCAACAAATCGGCAACAACCGGTGTTAGCGAGATGCCCAACACTCTATGCATCAAAGTTGGAAACCTGCCCTGAACAAGGAACAAAACAAAGTTTACCAAATTGAGAACCTTCACGGCGTCGTTGATCCTACCAAGGATCTGTGACTTATGCTTGATGAAAAACGCCTTGAGTTTGTCGATCAAAGTTTGGCGGGATTGTCGAACCTGCTCGTCCACGGAATATAAATATGATTCAAACTTCTTGTAAAGGAAGTCGCCAATTATGACGGCGAGTAGAAGGTAGCGGGCACGAGAGCCAATGATCTTGCCTGTTCTTGAATTTGTGAGTTTCAAGTTTTGCAACTTGAGGCCATAAGAAGACCCCGATTTCAATGTGGTGAGACGGAAAATGAGCAAATTCAAGCCCAAGGACCACATCTCGGGGTTTTGGTTGTACGACCAAGGCTTGGTGCTATGTAGTGCGAAAACATCGGAGAGCTGCTGCTTAAGTAAGCTGAAGAGCTCGTTATCCAAGATGTATGCGTCAAGTTGAGAAACCCGGGGTGATGGATATAGAATTTTCTTGAATAGCGACATGGCGATAGGTGGAGAAAATATCAACAGTTCTCCACATTCTGTGGCCTCGGTTCGCAGGACTGCCTACTCTGCAGGACCAGCTGCTGTAGTAAGGCAGTGATTTTTGCAACCAATTCCTGGATCAAAATAGAGGTTTCTTTGGCGACGACTGTGTCGAGTGTAGGTTGGATGGTGGACAATATTGTAACTCCTCCGTGCTTTGTAGCGTTGGTCACAATAAAGTGGAGGATACGGAGAAGGGACAATTTGACCACAGCATTCCGATTGTAGACGGTGAGTTTGGTGAGTATTTGAGTGACAATCAAATCACGAGTCATCAATTGAAGCACCAATTCACTGGAGGCCACAAGCTGGAGGTAGTTGTTGAGCGCCGCCTCAAGGTTAGATACCTTCGAAAGCATGAATCCATTCAAAACACATTCGCGAGCATTTGGCTCCTCTAACCAACCAAGCGAAGAATCCTGCGACGACCAGTGAAGAATGGAGTCCATTGCGTTGGAATGCCAGTAAGGATCCACGAGTAGATTGAGGTAAACTTGGAGGATATTGTGCTTGTAGAGCATCTGGCGAACGTAGATATCGCAGTAGACAAACTCACATAATATGGGCAAGACAAACTGGCGAAAGGGAAGATTGATTTTGGAAAGCTCCTTGTAGAAAGGAACAACGCCGAGTTTGACGAGCTCAAGCTCCTTGGAATGGTTCAAATAGCAACAGTTGTAAAGTGAAGGGCATACGATGTTAAGCACTTCTTTGTAGTGAGCACTGTAGGCTGGATGCTCATGCAAAATAGAGACGTAGAACTCCAAAATGTCGGCTGAATGTAACGGCCGAAGGAGTTCCGAAATGCAACTGATGGACCGGAAGAACTTTAGTATGACCATTTGGCGCTGAAGGTGAACAGCAGGATACACTTTGATGAGAAGCTTCACCAAATCGGTGCTGACAATGTTGATTCTAACTCTAGGCTCTGCTTGACCGAAGTACTTGAGAACATCGAGAATCTTATCAACCGTAGCTTCAACATACTCTTCAGGCACCAAGTTTTCCGGCATCTTTTTGTACTTTGTGAGCCTGTTGAGAAGGACCACAAACCAGAAGACAACGCCGTATTTGGATAAGATACGGCACATGTCTGATTTGAAACGAGTGATACCCTTGGAGAGTATCTCGTGTATGCAATGAATAGAAACGAGTGGAAAGTCGGGAGTTTGGTCGAAATCCTCCTCTAAAAAGCGTGAGAGGATTCGAAGACCTCCGGATGAGACGAACATGGTTAGGGCCCTGTCAGATTTGCGAATGATTTTGATAAACCTGACAACTTGGAGCCTAGGCTGAAGACCGTACGATAGTTTGGTAAACTGAATCATCATCGGGATCCCACCTAGAAGAGCGAAATTCTCTAGCTGCGCCAGGTTGTTCTCGAATATGTAGTTTAATGTGGCAAGGACATGAAACCAGAGGCGACTCAGATCGGGCATTTCTGGGGCATTTTCAAGGAGGTCGAGAAGAGTTAGCACTCCATGGTTCCGAATGAGTGTTTCGTGCAGAGTGCTGTATTTCTTGACGAGCTGGAGCATACGACCAGTCACCTTGAGAAGAGACTTGGCCGTTTCTTCGTTGCCATAATGGCAGTTATCCACCCGCGATATGAGCTTGTGACAGAGGAGCTCCATTTTGCTTTGAACTTCGAGTTCGTCGGTGTCGAAGTTTTCAACTAAAAGCTCTAAAAATGGATCATTTTCCTCGGATGGGTCTTTCTCTGACTCCTCCTGGAGCTTTTCCTGGATTTTCAAGCTCAACGAGCCATTGCCCGTCTTCAAGAAGTCCATGTCGTCCTCGTCCTCGGTGAACTTGCTGAGGAGCTCCTTTCTCGTGTACCTTTCTTTGGACGGGCTGCCCATACTGGAACTCGCTTTCGAGGGTGTAGGGCTATCAACATTTTCCAGCCTGGAGGGCTCCAATACACGCACGCCTGTGTCGGTCTTTGTACGATGGGTCGATTCCGAATCCTCCATCCAGCGATGCTTCAAAAGCATCTTGGAGGAAATTCGAAGTGTAGGCTGCTTCTGGAAACACTCCAAGAGGAAATCTTTAGCAAGCGGTGTGAGGCCCGACGGAAGCGGTGGATGGTCATCTGTGCCAATTGCATGCAACGTTGCCATGGGATTGAGTTCGTGGTAGGGAGGATTGGTGGTGAAGAGCTCGATAATGGTAGCACCCAAGGACCAAACGTCGGAAGCTGTACAGATACCTTCGCCGCCCAAAACGGTTTCTGGCGCCATCCAATTGGGGGTTCCCACGACAGTGTTGTGCAGCGTGGCCACTTTGGTCGCCACACCGAAGTCTGCCAATTTGACCTCCCCGGATTCCGTGAGAAGCACATTTGCAGCCTTGACGTCACGGTGAACCACACCTTGGGCATGAAGGTAGCCTAGACCGTGAAGAATTGGTTTCACATACAGCACGATCTGACTATCCAGGAATCCGTGGCCCTGTCTCTTGTATAGCTGCCGCAATGAACCACCAGCACAGTACTCCAAAAAGACGTTCAACGAGCTCAGCGTTTTGACGAACCCGTGGTACTTCACGATATTCTCGTGCTTCAAGATCTTGAGGAGGTCGATCTCCCCCATCAACGCACGCAAGTCGTGGTCTTTCTCCAAAGGGATCTGCTTTATGGCCACCACTTGCTTGGTACGCAAGTTTCGTCCCCTGTAAACGTCAGCATGGGCGCCTCGGCCTATTTTCTCGTAGAATTTGAAGTTATCGAGCGCGTTGCTGGTTCGTAGACCCGCCGTTTTGCCCATTCTCTGAGCTGGAGTTAAAGAGAGTTTGACTGATGTTCTGCGGTGGTGGTTTCGTTCGGGCTGTTCCATCGGCGTCCGGGGCACCGACTCCATCTGCTTTTCGAAATTGAGCCCGATCTGCTCGCCTGGGGTTTCTGGAATCAGCTCCATTCCCTTAGTAGGCGATGTTCTTTGGAAGGGCCCGATTTCCACGGGCAAGTCGTGGAGAAACAGGGAGTTTCTGCCTTTCTGGGGCCGTCCCGGCGATCTGAGCCCCGACGTCGAGGAAAAGTCGGTCTCGGAGCTGGGCCCCGAAGGCCCTGGTTTCTTCAAAGGAAGGTGAGCGATATCGCCAAAAGCCGAGGCAAAATCATCGGTTGCGTCCTCCTCGGACTCACGGAAGCGCTGGAGAAGCGAGGCTTTGGCGGAGGCCATGGCATTCCACTTTTTTCTGTTTTGGCGTGGTGGGTTGGAAAGTGGTGATGGTGTTTCTGTTTACTTACTTGAACGCGCATCTGGGGTACCTCAGAAACGGTTTAAGCGGGAGAAGAAAAAATGAAGAATCGGGGAAAAAGCTTTGGTGGAGGGATTTGGAAAGGAATTGGGGGCTCTAAGGTTTTTTGGGATTTTGGCCGGAGTTGGCGCCGATTGTATGGGGAGGTCTGTGCGGCTATAATGGCTGCAAATTAGCCGAGTAGGTGAGAATGAATCGGAGTAGTGAGTTCGCTTTTTTTATGAAGTTTATCGTGGCAGAACAATACATCTACTTTGGTCGATTTGAGAGGCGTAGTTTGGATGAAATGGTGAATTACCTGTTGATCCACTGGGACCTCATGAAAGCTGTCTCTCCTCCTCTTTATTCTATTGATTCTTTAGGAATCAGCATTGCTATCTGACTCTCGGCTTTTCTACAACTTTCCGCTGAAAAAGACATCTAGTTATTCTTCCAATATTGTAGCCCAAAACTTTCAAGCAGAATGAGCTTTTCAAGAAGAGAATGAGCCTTTCAGGCAGAGCTGAAGAGCCCTTCAGGCAAAGCTCATAATAGAATATGATCGTTGAAGAGGGTTGTCGTCGTTCTTCCAAATGGCGACAATTGTGAAGTTAACGAAAGTGGCCTCAAGACCCTCCGTCTCTTCTTGCAAAAGCTATGAAACCATGGAGCCTAATCCCATATATCCACCTATCTGGGGCTTCATTTCCACCGTTCAGATTTAAACGCCCTGGACTTAAATTTGAAGCCCTGGACTTCCTGTTCCGTTGCCTTTGAGTAACTGATCAACTCGCTCTTTTTTGTGGCTCCCTCCCTCAAGGAATATATCCACGTTTACCAACACTTCACCACATCGTCTTCCTCTAAGTCTGCGTTTTATTGCCTCAGTTCGACATCAACCAGTAGTACTCAATCACGTACAGATTGTTCCTAAAAGTGAAATAAAATGATCGATAAATACTTAGAATGAAAAATTGATCATTGACCCACCTTGACCCTCAAAGCTGCCCACGAAAAACTCTTTTTCCGCCTCCGACTCTTCCGATAGACCAACCTGGCCAATTCTTACCATTTTCTACAGCCCTTTTGCGACAGCAAAGGCTCCAGCGCAATTAGTTCATTTTGCACCACAAAATGCTGCGTCTACATCCACAAAACCGTCATCACCACTTCGGCTCCACGGAACCCGCGGCGTACAACGTCTAATTATCCAGTGTTCCCTTCATATTTAAATATATCCGGCCCCGTGGGGCAAATCCAGCGCCGTAGGCGCATCCGTCCACAGCAAATGAGAAGCTGTTGTTCTTGTTTTAGGCTTCTTCGTCGTCTCTCCTTCCTCTCTCTCTTTGTCTTTGTCTCTTTTCTACTCTTGTCTTCTCGCAGCGTCTCAAACGCCGCAACAGCGCTTATATTGACCAGCCTCTGCTCTGAAAGAGGCTGTGGTGAGTCCACGAATGGATTCGTGAACGGGTTCATGAACGGGTTGTTCTCTGCTTGGTATGGCGATCTGTAGATTCGACTAGAGTCTCGTAGTGTAGACTCTGGCATTGGGCAGGCTGTAGCATTGGCAGAGCGTAGGGACTCCCCGAGGCCGGTTGCCCTTGCTGTTGGCTCAAGCAAGCCTCAAGGAAGCCGTCTGTCCAAAAAGGCCTGTTTTAGGAACCTCAGCTGGACTCTATAGGTGGGCCCTCGATGAGCCTCATATGTGCCTTCAGTGTGGCTTAAACTCATCCAGTAGGTCTTCTCCAGCCTGACTCGTCACCGCTTAATGCAAATCTCAGAGCCTTCGAGGAACGAGAAGGCTCTCCCTCGAAGGCTCCTCGAGGCTCTTCCTCTTCCTCGTCAGAGACCCCGTGCTATCAGCGAAAGCTGCATAAACACAAGCATCACCACCGCCGCTAGCACAAAAAAAACAACAAAGTACGCCATCCCGTCGGCCAACTCCCGCTGCCACGAAAATCGCATCTTCACCAATATCCTGTCGTCCTGGCCTATGAACGCCAGAATCGGATGCCCAAACAGCAGAGGTCGTAGGTTTCTCCCGCTGGGAAGCTGTAAATAGTCGATGTCGCCGAAATCTAGCGGCTCCAGGCCCCGCTGTGAGCAAATCTTAAATAGACTGGAAAGCACTGCTTCCACAGAATCGTCTGGAGACACAACAAACAGGTATCTCTTGTCACAAGGCAGGAGCATCAGTGTACTGATGACGAAAAGCACCGATACGTTTTCGTCGAGGTGCACCAACGGCTGTCCCCAGGCCATGGCGGGGATTTTTTTTTGGAAAAAAAGAGTGGTTCGTGTTGGAGATGTAACGATCTATATATGCCATTGCGCTTTGGCTGTGCCTTGGTAGCTGCGGCGCCATGCAGCATAGTTTTTCCGCCCAGGCTGTGATAATTATACGGCAGGGGGTACGAGCGAGGACCACGTATACGGCGAAAAAGAAAAAAACCTGAATCTTCCTATTGTTGGATCGGAAACAAAGCACTTTGCCTCGATGCTTCTTTGTGGGAACCGTTGTGGGAGGGGTTTCTTTGACAGGCTGCGGCTACGAATATTCTCATCGGGTGCGTCTGCAACGGCTATTGTTGGCAAAAACCCTAAACGTGCAACATCCTTTCTTCAAGCGCAAATCCACACTATGCCCACGGTGTTACCTTGGTGGTCCAGAAATCGGTGCGCATCATGTAGCAGGTGACTAGACCAAGGTCAGAGTATCGTTTAATTCAACTTTTTCGTCGTATACTCGGTAATGCGAAGCCAGCGTTGCGTTATCGTTTTACCGTCTCGCCACATCGAGTCATTCGTCGTACCGCCATTGCAGGTCTCCAGTTGCATTTACCATTTGTAGGAATGCCACTGAGCCCTTCAGATCTGGCACCGCCTTGGCCACTCAATCCGCGCAATGTAGCATGTGTCATATTCAAGCACCTTCCATCGTCTTCAGATTCGTCGAGAACCGTCAAGAGTCGTTCCATCAGAAGTATCGGTAACCGTCTAGAATTGCTTTCTTCACAAACTGAGATCGCCAGAGAAGCTTTCTTTGCAAACGAATGATCGCCAGGAAAAGTGCCAGGAAGTCTTTCAATCGTGAACAAGCCACTCAGGAAGGCACTAAGTCAGACAACAGGTAGTTTGTACAAGTATCTCCACACGTAGCCCAGCATTCCGATCCGTAAGCATCTCTGGTGGCATCACCGGTCTAAAAGTCTAAGCACCTTAAACCTGGAGACCCTGAGCATATCAGAGCGTCGATCACGTCAGAACCGCATATCTCCAGCCAAGCGTAACCACTCTCAGAATCCTGGTGGCGCAGTTTAGCGGCTGTATCTATCCAGCTCTAGCGGCCGTGACCGTCCAAATCGCTCTAGTCACATCACGCACTGCCGTTTGGGGCAGGGGTGATGTCCTTTGTTTCCTCCTTCAGTGGAGTTTCGGTCTGGTTGGCTGTGGCGGCTTCCTTCTCGTCCTTGGCCATGACCTCCTTGTTCCAACTAAGTAACCGCTCGTCACCTGGTGTACGAGGCTTCACCAAGTTAACCACAAGCACGGCAAGCCCAACCAACATGCAACAAGCGCCGGTGGCGATCCAGGAAAAACCCAAAAAGTAGTTCTTTCCACCGATCACAGACCGCTGAGAAATGAAGATCTTCTTCTTGCCGTCGTAAGGCAACACTGGGAAATGCAATCCCACACTCACCTCATAGACGCCTTCCTCAAGAGTATCATCGGTGTTTTTCATGTAGAGCTTGTTGAAGTTTTGAAGCGCTGAGGTGGACATCCAGTTTTGGAAGTCCGCCCATTGAGAGATGTCGGGCACGTTGGTGGAGTTGTAGCCTTCGGGATACCACTTGTACCAGTTTGGCGGAGGCGAAATGTCGGTGTAGTGGTATTTGGTTTTCTTGAAACGGCCGGAGTTGGTGGCCCACGCAATGCCGTTACGGGAGAAAACGTAATCCAGGTTCGTGCCGTTGACACCACTGAGTGTAGGCGTGAACGTGTCGTTGAACATGGAGTTCGCTATGAGACCACAAGGGTACAATCTCTTGCCGTTGTCGTCCTGTGAGAGCGGCTGGCAGTTCTCTCCCACGCCGTCCTTGATATCAGACAAGGAAGCAGCCTCTCCCAGAATCTGGTCCTCTGAGAAGGACTTGGCGTATCTTCTATGGTTCTGCGAGAAGCGCTCCAAGTTGTAGAAGAAGTAAAGCGGGCTATTCAAGCTGTGAGGCACGCGGAACTGGATCTTGCACACCCGTCTCTCGTCCTCGAAACGCTGGCTCAGGTTAGTGTCCAACTTCCATTGAGCTTCAAGCACATCGCCACTGTCCAAGTGGAACTTGAGGTACTTCTCGGGAACAGCCAGCCAGTAGTCGTAAGACGCCAAGTTCTCACACTGCGAGTAGTCGATCGTAAAGTCCTCCACTCTGTGGGAAGCCAACCACATGGCAACACCAAGGGGGATAAGGAAAACACCAAGTCCCAAAAGAATCGGAATAAGCCAGTGGGCCGTGATCACGGGATTCACAGCC
This sequence comes from Candidozyma heveicola, assembly GCA_003708405.2. Lineage (NCBI taxonomy): Eukaryota > Fungi > Ascomycota > Pichiomycetes > Serinales > Metschnikowiaceae > Candidozyma > Candidozyma heveicola. The sequence continues at coordinate 231,625 of PPOB02000006.1, forward strand.
CGGAGCCGCTGCTGCGTAAAAGCATTGTCCGCTGGCCGTCTCAGCTTCACCTTCACCGGCTCCACGTCGTAGTCGGAATCCGAGTCTGACTCCGTAAGCATATCGTCTCTTCTATCGCTCTCAAAACGCTCCATGTGGCTGTCGTCGGGTGCCGGCTGATCTGCGAAAGGAGATCCGGACACCAGCAGCCGGTCCATCGCGTCGTTGCTGGGTTGTTTCTGGCTCATAGAAAAGAGTAGTTAGTTGATGAGAAATCTCGGTGCGATACAGGCACCGGTTGAGGGAGCATTTACGGGGGGAGGAAAATAGAAAGATGGTTTGGGTTTGTTGGACTGGGGTTTTTTCTAGTGACTCTGGATCTGGCTTTTTTTCTGGTTTGGGGTGGGAAGAGCCGGTACCGGTAGGACCGGAATGTGTATAGCCGCTCCCAAAGTAGGCGTAGTTTTTGAGAGGTTTTGGATAATTTTATCACGGGGATGCAGATTTGAGTGATTTGGATTAAAGAGTCGTTGAAGCTGGTAGGAGTGGGGTTCTGGGATTTCGTTCATTAAGGGCTTTACGGGTCCTTGGTTAGCTACTGGTTTGTTGATGATCCGTGGTTTTCGGACAGTTGAACTTTTTGATTTTCTGGAATTGGCAGGAAGGAAGGAGAGGCTGGCTGGCTTTGCTGTCTTTATGTAGCTGGACTCAAAAGACGATGGCTGTGTTGACTCAAGAGATAAACAGTTGCGGCATTTTTGGAGAGGGGACTTTTTGGAAGTGAGGTTCTTGAATGTTGATCTCCAATGGAGCTACTAAAGAATTACTTTTTTGACGTTCTTGTGGTAAGGCACTTGCTTTGTTTTCAGAAATGGCACATTGTAGCTTTCGTAGTACATAAACGCGATTATCACGAAGTTTCATGAAAACACAAAGTTTAATTATGGACCGCAGAGAGATTTTTTTTTCTAGAAATGAGGAATTACCGGCCATCTTAGGAAGAAACGAAAAGAGCAATGACAAAAGCTTCAATATTTACCTCACTTACAGCTCTAATGTATCTAACGGAGAACCAGGTCAGATCGCCTTTCTATCTTCAACGTTTTCCAAAATTTCTATCGGTTGACTAATCTTTAGCTTCCATCCAATTTCCGAGCAAATTCTTCTCATTTCTCAAAATAGGACACTTAAAGGCTTCATCGATTCGGAAAGCATTCAGAGGAATCGTTGAGTGTTTTTGAACGTTGAGGAAGAAGCTGACAACAACGTGATTTTTAACATATAGCTGAAATTGTGACTGAGCTAGTCGAGCCAGCTAACGATAACGGCCTTGTAAATCTAAAAAAAAGTGTGTTTAGGAGCTCTACTGAAACCAATTGAAGGAGCTCTACTTCGCCAGAGAGGAGGCAGTGGGAGAGGCAAGCTCAGTGGAAACCATCAAGAATTCAAGAATTACTTGACAGCACGCCACTGCCGGTTGGAACGTTTCATTTTTCTGATTAAGAAAAAAGTTTATCAAGAACAAGCTGTCGTTTCTGGAGGTCCAAAGCTTACTTAAAGGCCCTGTTCAAGAGATAACGGGGGAGAACCACCCGAGACTCCGAAAGCCGGGAATCGAATTATTCATCTATCAGTATTTCGTGGTAGACAGACTTTCGTTGACAAACTGCCGCTCATCATTTTGGTTACTTCAGCCGTATGTCAAAAGAATCACATGTTGCAAAGCTCTCTGCTTTATTCAACAGCCATCTCGGCTATTCCCTCTCAATCAAACTTTCATCAGACGTTATCCACAAACCTTTCTTTTCCAGAAACCTTTAAAGTTGCCGCCTAGCAAAGTATAGACTACGGCTGAAGCTTAAAAGAGATCCTCATGCAATCCCATGCATTTCCAGGGTATCGTGATGTTTAGAAGGAATTACTTCTCTTGCAGATCAGCACATGCTACACAGTGCTGGCGCCAGAAATAGCTCGCTTAGATGATCTTCATATTCTCTTATCGAGCCCCGAAGATATTGAGTCAATCCATCCTTTTCACAATGGCATTCTATTTTAACCCCAGATTTCCACAAGGCATGGGCCACCCGAATTCAGAAAGCTGCTTTTAGACGAACAAGATTAGTTTTTTTGAAAATCGTGATTTTTCTCTGAATCGGCGTCTCCTGCTTCACACCGGTAAATGGCTGCGAAATCGGTCTTCTAGTCCTGACTCAATGGTCAACACCAGCAACCACCGTGCAAGTAAATTGCCGAATTTCCGTCAAAACCTCTCTTTAATCCTCGAAATACCCCACTACTCTGGCCAAATTAAAAAAAAAGCGGTATTTCCAAAACACCAAAATTTTTCACTTCCGCAACGAACAGCCGTTTCTCCCCATCTCTCCCACATTTCTGCCAAAAACCCCAATCTTCGAAACCCTGGCAAGCCCTCCAATAATCCACTGCCTCCTTCACCGTTTTTCTTGTTCCACCAAATCCCACCTGATACCCATTCATCGGTGGTCCGTCTTCGCGCGTGCAGTCTGTTCAAATTTTTAGCTTTGCTTCAAGAACACCAACACTCTTTCCAATGGACGGCGCAGAGAAAAACATCGAAATCTGGAAGATCAAAAAGTTGATCAAGTCGCTCGAACTTGCCCGTGGTAACGGTACGTCCATGATCTCGTTGATCATCCCACCAGGTTCCCAGATCTCTTTGACCCAGAAGAAGTTGACTGAAGAATACGGTACAGCGTCCAACATCAAGTCCCGAGTGAACCGTCTTTCCGTGCTTTCCGCCATCACCTCCACCCAGCAGAAATTGAAATTGTACACACATTGCCCCAAAAACGGTCTTGTGCTTTACTGTGGTGATGTGATCACCGATGAGGGCAAGGAAAAGAAGTTGAACATCGACTTCGAGCCCTTCAAACCCATCAACACGTCGTTGTACTTGTGTGACAACAAGTTCCACGTGGAGGCGCTCTCCGAGTTGCTTCAGGACGACGACCGTTTTGGTTTCATTGTCATGGACGGTAATGGAGCTCTTTTCGGTGCTGTCAGTGGTAACAACCGTGAGGTTTTGCATAAGTTCACTGTGGACTTGCCCAAGAAGCACGGCAGAGGTGGTCAGTCGGCCATGCGTTTCTCCCGTTTGAGAGAGGAGAAGAGACACAACTACGTGAGGAAGGTGGCCGAGGTGGCAGTGCAGAACTTCATTGAAAACGACAAGGTCAACTGTAAGGGATTGATTTTGGCCGGTTCTGCCGACTTCAAGAACGAGTTGTCCAAGTCCGACTTGTTCGACACCAGGTTGCAGGCCCGTGTGTTGAAGATTGTGGATGTTTCCTACGGTGGAGAGAACGGTTTCAACCAGGCCATCGAGCTTTCGGCCGAGACCTTGGCCAACGTCAAGTTCGTCCAGGAGAAGAAGCTTTTGAACACCTACTTCGAGGAGATTTCGCTCGACACCGGCAAGTTCTGTTACGGTATCGAGGACACCTTGAAAGCCTTGGACGCTGGTGCTTGTGAGACCGTCATTGTCTACGAGAACTTGAACATTGTCAGATACACTTTGAAGAACTCCGAAGACAACGAGGTCATTGTCCACGCCAACCCTGACTTGCCTGACAAGTCCTACATGCTCGACAAAGCCACTGGTGCTGAGATGGAGACTGTCAAGGAGGAGATGTTCTTGGAGTGGTTGGCTGAGAACTACAAGAGCTTCGGTGCCACTCTCGAGTTCGTCACCGACCGTTCCTCTGAGGGTGCTCAGTTCGTCCAAGGTTTCGGTGGTGTGGGTGCTCTTTTGAGATACAAGCTAAACTTCGAGCAGTTGGTTGACGAGTCTGACGAGTCCGAGTACTACGACAGTGACGAGGACTTCATTTAAAAGGTGTGGTTAGACGCGGCCCCTGGGCCCGCTTCTGTGTATTTTAGAATGCAAATCGGAAACGACTCCGCTGTAATGTCTATTTCTTGTTTTTCTTCTTTTGTCCCTTGAGCTCGTCCAACGCCTTGACGGCCTCTCTTCCGAGAACAGTCTCGGAGGTTTTTCCAGAGACGATCTGGTGGGCCAAGTTTTCAAGACCGCTGGTGAGGTACGATCTTCTGTGGTTCTTTCGAAGCGGCACGTTGAGCAATTCTCTGAGCTTGGCCTTTTCGATCTTGGTTTCCTCGTTCGTGAGTTTCTTGCCGTCATTTCTCTTCTTCTGCTTCTTGATCACGTCGTCTTCGAAGTTTTCAATGCCGTCAAGATCCTCAATGCCCAAATCCTCTGCTACCTGCTTGACCCAGGACGATTCTTTCCTGGTAGCGGTTGATGCAATAGACGAATTAGCCAATTTCGAAGCAATACGAACACGTTCACGAAGCTGTGTCACTAGGTCGTGGTCAATGTCCAACATCTTGAGATCGCCTTTTCCAGAAACCTTGGAGTGGTTTTCAGCACTGGCCGCCACGAGGTTTCTGAGTTTTCTGAAGGGACCCGAAGCTTCCTGGGGCGAGCAGAACATCACAGAAACACCTTCTTCGCCTGCTCTGGCCGTTCTTCCCGATCTGTGGATGTAAACGTCCGCAGATCTGGGCAAATGGTAGTGGGCCACATGGTCGATGTGTGGAATATCCAAACCTCTGGCAGCAACGTCGGAGGCGATAAGCACAGAGGTTTTGTTTTTCTCCGTGGAGGCCTTGAAACGCTCGAGGGCACGCAATCTCTGTTTCTGAAGCATGGACGAGTGGATGGAAAAGGCGGGTATTTGAAGACTCTCGAGGAAAGGCACAAGTCTTTTGACGGAATCCACAGCATTGGCAAAAACAAGGGTCGAGCCAGGGTACACAAGCAAAAAGTAGTACAAGAAGAGGTCTCTTTCCGAAGCTCCACATTCAACAAGGGCTTCTGTCACTTGGCCAGAGACGATTTCCTTTGGGTTGGCATCACAAAGCGATGGCTTGGGGTCCTTGAAACGGAGTTTTTTCAGCAAAAGATCAAGAATCTCTGTGTTGCCAATAAGACCACCGCCGCTGCCGAAGTTCTTCTTCTCCTTCTGCTTGCCTTTTTTGTCAAGCTTGCCGAAAAGGTCTTTCGAGAAAGTGGCCGAAAACACCAACGTCTGCCACTTGTATCCGTACTTCTTGCTGTCCCTGCTTTTGATGAAAAGCTCGAGGATTTTCTCGAACTCCTCAAAGTGCCCGTCTTGCAACAATCTGTCGGCTTCATCAAGAACCACTGTGTCTGTAGCACCGAGTCTTGCAGCCAATTCAGGGTTCTTCTCTATAAGCTCCAATAAACGTCCTGGGGTGGCCACAATAATACTGGGCCCGTACTCCAACATACGCTCCTGTTTCTGAATGGAAAGCCCTCCGGTAATCGAAACAATGCCATGCTGAGAAAGTGGAGCGTATTTGGAGATTCTGTTCAAGTGGTCCACGACCTGGTGGGCCAATTCTCTAGTGGGGGCGAAAATGACGCCGGAGGGAGGGGGAATTTCGTCCTTGGCTCGGGTTTCCTTGATTTCTGCCAACTTCTGGATATGTTTCTCGAGAATAGGAAGACCGTAGGCAAGTGTTTTACCAGAACCGGTTGTGGCTTTACCAATGACGTCTTTGCCTTCGATAGCCAACGGAATGGCGGATTTCTGAATCGCCGTAGGCGTTTTGAACCCGAGCAGCTGGAGCCCATTTAGAAGATATGCAGAAAGAGGAACTGAGCTCCAGTTGGGTAAATCGATATCGTCGTCTGGGAGAGGCACGTCCAAACCGGCGAAAGCATTAGCGGTGAGGTCAAGATCGTCTTCTTCAGCTTCGGTCTCCTTGGCCTTGGCTTCCTTGGCCTCGAGCTTCTTCTGCTTCCGTTTCTCTTTTTTCTCCTGGAGCTTCGCTCTGTTCTTCTCCTTCTGCTTTAGTTTTTTCTCCTCTGCCTTGGTGAGGGGTTTTTCGGTTTTCGTTTCAGCGTTCTCTGTGCTTTCTTCGGCCTCCTTGGCTTCCTGGGCCTCCTTGTTCTTCTTCTGCTTCTTCTTCTTGGGTCCATCGAAATCGAAGAAATCGTCGTCAGAAGCCTCCAAATCGCTCTCTCTGGAAACGAACTCAGCTTTGCCGTTCACCATCTTCACGTCCACGCCATCAAGCTCTTCAATGCCAAACAAACCGCCGTAATCCTCCATGTGGTCGGGGATATCCACTGGTTTCCACTGGAGAGCATCGGCCTTGATGATTTTGTTGGTCTGTCTCTGTTTCTGTTTCAAAGTAGGTGTGGCCTTCTTGGCCAGCAGCTTGAAGCTACGTTTTCCCTGGGGTGGCATTTTGAAGAATAGTAGAATCGAATATGGGGTAGGTTGAAAAGTATCGAGATGAGCTCGCGTGATCGGGGTCACGTGACACCTGTCGAAACGACTCCCCGGCTTCGAATTTTACCGTCAGGATGCTGAAGGGCTCAAAGGAGGAGCATTACCATCTTCTTTAATCATCTAGAGCTTCTCTTGTGGTGGTGGCGCACAAATTCGCCATTATCACCAAATCCTACTACTACGCGAACCACTTACAACTACATGCTTAAACGGCCCAGAACGATCAGCTCTGCAGGGCAGCGGAATCCGAAACTCAAGCCGCAGGTAGCCCGCAAGATCATACGGCGTTTCCACGTCCTACAGAAGAACAAGACTGCTCTCTTGAAGATCCTCGATCTAGAAGAGTCCAACTACAAGCAGCGTCTTGGACCAGTTTACACTGCGGAGTTCGAACGGTTCAAGCTCCCTAAGAAACCGGAGCTCTTCAAATATGACAATAACTCCCCCAAAGACGAAATCGCCCGGATCCTAGGCCGCATAGACAAAGAGGTGGAGCTCAGAGGAGGGCTCCATTTGTACCAGATGGCATCCACAGTGGGCCAGGCGTCTGAACGAGGCGGGGACTCGTCGAGAAAGCTCTTGGAGTGGTACAAGGAACTCGGGCGTACGGCTCACAGAAGCTTGGAGATCGGCTGTCTCAGCCCGAACAACCTTATTTCCACCAGTGGGGTGTTTGGAGAAGTTACAAGAATCGACTTGAACTCCCAGGACCCGAAGATTTTGCAGCAGGATTTCATGGAGCGGCCTTTGCCCGCCAGCGACGAGGAGCGGTTTGATTTGATTCTGTGTTCTCTCGTTTTGAATTTTGTGCCTTCAGCAGAACAGAGAGGTGAGATGGTGAAAAGAATGGCCCAGTTTTTGGTGAATTCAAAGGAGCCCCTGAGCGTTTTCGTGGTCTTGCCGTTGCCCTGTGTGGCCAATTCTCGGTACATGAGCCGGGAGTTGTTTTTGGAGGTTTTGGGAAAAGCCGGTTTTTCTCAGGTCAAGTACCACGAGGCAAACAAGGTGGCCTACTGGCTTTTCGACTGGAACGGAAAAGTGCCAGAGGGAAAGAAGAAGGGCAAAAAGAAGGAGATTTTGCCTGGCGCCTCGAGAAACAACTTCTACATCTCTCTCTAGAGATAGAGTGATAATTGGAGTTGGATCAACGGACGTCCTCGGCGCTTACTAATAACGGCTCCTTTGGCTCCTACTTCAAATCAATCCCTGAAAATGCCTTAGACCCAATCAGAAGCATTTTCCAGGTTGGCCCATCAATCCCTGATTCAATTACGCCCGGTGCATCGGCACTATTCTCAGTTTCTACCGAAAGCAAGCCACCACGCTACACCTCTTAATTAGTTCGCCTACTATTGCTTTTTTATTGCAAAAGAACCACGCTTCAGTGACCTGACATGCGGACTGCTTATCAAGCTGCTGATACTCTTCCAGGGATCTGGGGAAACAGAAAATATCGTACTTTGTGCATCATGGACCCCACAATTTCACACGGATATGCGCCATCATCCCATGCTATCGGATGTGGAGTAAAAGAAATTTTGCGTCTCGCCAAAAACTTCTTACAAAGCAGGAGTTTGTGAGGTGGTCGAAATCGAAGGAGACTTGTGTAACTGCTGAATCACGCAAAAGCCACAATTTATCCGTCCATCTGCGCAAAGGCTAATTCGCCTGCCAGAAGGCTTATGATATTTTTGCGTGGAGGTGCTTACTGGTCCGTTACGGGCTTGCGTGATGTGATATGCGCTTAACCGAGAGAGAACGTGGTGGACCCTTCAAAAGAAATCAATGAAACAGGGCGGATTCGACTTTCCTAATTGGTCGTTTTTGAATTTTTATTGCCTCTTTCGTACCCCCAGATCACACATGCCAGGTACCTGAAATTCACCGTCTGGTGATGTCTGCAAATCGCTCATCTGAGGATGCAGGTTCTCGGAAAAACTTTCGATATTTTGGGCACGTCAAGCATGCCGGTCGGCTGAAGGCCAGACCATGTCTCCGAATGTGTCATCAATAATGCTAAGGCATTTAGCCTCTGGCTTATTGGACTTTGCAGGTGTCCTGTGTGTGCCGTCATATCGGTTTGCTCGGGTGTAAACAATTGCCGAATGCAACCTCGATCGATGTTCCATTTTTCAATATTCAGTAACTCCCCCCACAAAGCAATCCCCATTCTGCCATGTCCCGGGACTCCGAAAGATCTCATGGTTTTGAAATTTAAAACGTCTTGCTAGGGCCCAAAAACCGGACAATTGATCCACAGGTCAAGAGTTCTTCCGGCGTGACCACGCCATACCGACCCGCCTCAGCCGCTCCTCGTGTAGCTGGTTTTCCCGACACCAGCAGAAAACACCATTCCAAAGAAGGGATGCTCTCATGATTTTCCGATGCTGCATGCGCCATTGTACTGTCAACGCTCGACACCGTTCGAGACTCTTGGCTTTACTAGGGTCGGCTCCCCTCGGCATTCAGTACGGCGGTTGCCGACTCCAGAAAAATTTTCCGGGGCATCTCCGGAGAAACCTGGAGCGAATTGGGGAATGCAGCATGCACGCAGAAACGCCCGCATATTACCAGGCAGCGGTTCGTACCCCCAGTATGGACCGGCCTGCATGACCGGGACGTTTTTAGCCGCATAACCACGCGTGGTGCGCAGCCATGCATACATGACTGCATTGTTGTCCGACAAATGCAACATGAAATGCTGCACGGTGCTGGCAAATTTGGCAGCCGCCTGGACTCTCAAAAATATATAAAGGTGGGCCCATCCGCCTCTATTTCCTACCCCATCAATAACTTACGATTATGTCTCGTGACGACACAGTTTCTTCGGGTGTGCAAACACCCACCAATGACTCCCTCTTGGACAAGTCGATCCAGGAGCAGAAAAACGACTCCTCGGAGGACCTTCCTGAGTTGCCCAAGAAGCACTTCAAGGAGTACCTTGTGGTGGCCACTTTGTGTCTTTTGGTTGCTTTTGGTGGTTTCGTTTTCGGTTTCGATACCGGTACCATTTCTGGTTTCGTGAACATGTCTGATTTCAAGGAGAGATTCGGTCAGCTCAATGGTTCTGGTGAGTACTACCTCAGTGACGTGAGAACCGGTTTGATGGTTTCTATTTTCAATGTCGGTTGCGCCATCGGTGGTATTTTCATTTGCAGAGTCGGTGATGTCTACGGCAGAAGAATCGGTATTATGGCTGCTATGGTGATTTACATTGTCGGTATAATTATCCAGATTGCCTCCCAGGACGCCTGGTACCAGTACTTCATTGGTCGTTTGATCACTGGTCTTGCTGTCGGTACCGTTTCCGTCATCTGTCCACTTTTCATTTCCGAAGTCTCTCCAAAGCAAATTAGAGGTACCTTGGTCTGCTGCTTCCAGTTGTGCATCACCTTGGGTATCTTCTTGGGTTATTGTACCACCTACGGTACCAAAACCTACTCTGACTCCAGACAGTGGAGAATTCCTTTGGGTCTTTGTTTCGCCTGGGCTCTTTTCTTGCTTGGCGGTATGGTTTCCATGCCCGAGTCTCCAAGATACTTGATTGAGAAGAGCAGGATCGACGACGCCAAAAAGTCCATTGCCAGATCCAACAAGGTCCCCGTTGAGGACCCTGCCGTGTACACCGAGGTGCAGCTCATCCAGGCCGGTATTGACCGTGAGAAGCTTGCTGGTAACGCTTCCTGGACCGAATTGATCACTGGTAAGCCCAAGATCCTCAGAAGAGTCATCATGGGTATCATGCTTCAGTCTTTGCAGCAGTTGACCGGTGACAACTACTTCTTCTACTACGGTACCACGATCTTCAAGGCCGTTGGTCTCAAGGACTCCTTCCAGACCTCCATCATTTTGGGTGTGGTCAACTTTGCATCTACCTTCCTCAACATCTACCTCATTGAGCGTTTGGGCAGAAGAGTGTGTCTTCTTGCCGGATCTGCCAGCATGTTTGTGTGTTTCTTGATTTACTCCATTCTTGGTTCCGTCAACTTGTACATCGACGGATACGAGAACACCGAGGAGAACACCAGAAAGCCCACTGGTAACGCTATGATTTTCATCACCTGTTTGTACATCTTCTCGTTTGCCTCGACCTGGGCCGGTGGATGTTACTGCATCATTTCGGAGACTTACCCATTGAGAATCAGAGCCAAGGCCATGTCTGTGGCCACTGCCGCCAACTGGATGTGGGGATTCTTGATTTCCTTCTTCACCCCATTCATCACTTCGGCCATCCACTTCTACTTTGGTTTTGTTTTCACTGGCTGCTTGTTGTTCTCCTTGTTCTATGTGTACTTCTTTGTCTACGAGACAAAGGGTCTTTCCTTGGAAGAAGTCGACGAGATGTACGCCTCTGGTGTCTCTGCCTGGAGCTCTTCCAGCTGGGTGCCTCCTTCGGTCGCCCACATGGCCCACTCCACTGGGTACGCTGCTGACGAAAAGCCTGGTGACGAACAGGTTTAATGACGATACGAAAGGACCTTATAGATTTGTCCAAAACATAGATAGCACAATAACAACGAAAAGAATTGTCGATGTATTCAGGAAGAACATGGGATAAATTTGTAATTGGGACCGACAACGAGTGTTTGTTTGTGATATATACATGGGTACGAGATACACTTGGTATACGAAAGATGGGGAAATACTTGCGTATACGACTGGGCCCACCCATGAGGTGGTGATGGATTAGGAAGTGTCAACAAAGCAGTGATGAGTAAGATGTGGGGTGCCAGATGTAGAAATCTCTTCAGAGAGAGTTCTTCCACGACCAAAGAGTTAAGGTGGTCGCTGGATTAGGAAGTATAAATAAGCAAGGAAGTTGTGGGGTGTCGAGTGAAATCTCTCCAGGAAAACTCTCTCCACAATAAATGAGCAGGCAGATTATAGCAACTCGATCAATTGCGGTATGCCCAACCGGAGAAACTACGTTCCACTGGTTCTTCCGAGGATGGGACGAGGACATGACTGTCTGTGCTATTTGCCGCTGGCACGGCCCCAATTCGGATAAACCTGGTCTGTCACGGTATCTGCAACGTGTCATGATCCCCATATTTTTGAAATGGGGTCACTATGAACGCCAATAAGGGAAGCTCGATTAAAAGCTCAGATAATACCGAGGCATATACGGAAAAAAAAAATGCTGCAAACGGCCTGCAAAGCCACGAGATGGACGCGCTGGACATGCGTGACACCGTATTGCTTTTGCCGTATGTGCACAGCTGGCACATTGTTGCACTGCATGAAGCGCCACACACAGGAAAACGCAGCTCGCGCCTGCGCATAGAGCCCTCTTACGATCTTCTGTAACGTCGCCGCAGCTCCGCGGACGCACCATCGCATGATCGTTCAACACTTTTTGCAACCATTGTCACCATAGTTTCCCTAACTGCTGAGCCCATAGTCAGCCGTGGAGTCCCATCGGGAAACTTTGACAGCTCGCTTGCAATATAAATTCCGGGCCCATTCGCCCCTATTTTTCTTTTCCTCATCACTTTCATCACTTCATCACTTCGATACATCATCATGTCTCAAACTAATTTGGAGCAGACCCACCTGGGGGCTCCTACAACCAACACGAATGTTAACGAAAACCTCTTTTTGGAGAAGGATGCCGACAAGGATTTGGCACTCGACCCTCCCAAGGAGGTGGCCACCCGTTCCGGCAAGGAATACATTGCAATGTCGATTTTCTGTTTCCTCGTTGCCTTTGGTGGTTTTGTCTTTGGTTTTGATACCGGTACGATTTCCGGTTTCGTGGCCATGGACGACTTTAAGGAGAGATTCGGCCAGCTCAACGGCTCGGGCGAGTACTACCTTTCCAACTCGAGAACCGGTTTGATGGTTTCTATTTTCAACGTCGGCTGCTGCATTGGTGGTATTTTCATTGGTAGAGTCGGCGACATGTGGGGCAGAAGAATGGGCATTATGTTGGCTATGGCTATCTACGTTGTGGGCATTGCCATCCAGATTTCTTCCGACACAAAGTGGTACCAGTTCTTCATTGGCCGTATGGTTACTGGTCTTGCTGTGGGTACTGTTTCTGTTGTTGCTCCTGTTTTCATTTCCGAAGTTGCTCCCAAACAGGTCAGAGGTACTTTGGTCTGCTGCTACCAGCTTTGCATCACCTTGGGTATTTTCATTGGTTACTGCTGCACTTACGGTACTAAGACATACGACGACGCCAAGTGCTGGAGAATCCCCTTGGGTCTTTGTTTTGTGTGGGCTGCTCTTTTGGTCGCCGGTATGTTGAACATGCCCGAGTCCCCCAGATTCCTTATGTCCAAGCTGAGAGTGGACGATGCCAGAAGATCCATTGCTCGTTCCAACAAGGTCGACATCAACGACGACGTTGTGGAGGCTGAAATCAGAACCATCCAGGCTGGTCTTGACAAGGAGGCTCTTGCCGGTAACGCCAACTGGATGGAGTTGATCAACGGTAAGCCCAGAATTCTCAGAAGAGTGTTTGTCGGAGTTGTCACTGCCATTTTGCAGCAGCTTTCCGGTATCAACTACTTCTTCTACTACGGTACCACCATTTTCAAGGCTGTCGGAATGGACGACTCGTTCAAGACGTCCATCATTTTGGGTGCCGTCAACTTTGTTTCCACTTTCGCCAATATCTGGGCCATCGAGCGTTTGGGTAGAAGACTTACCCTTTTGATCGGTTCCGTTTGCATGACTATCTGTCTTGTCATCTACTCGGCTTTGGGTTCCGCCAACTTGTACATTGACGGTTACGACAACACCCCCGAAAACACCAGAAAGCCAACTGGTAACGCCATGATCTTCATCACCTGTTTGAACATTTTCTTCTTTGCCTCGACCTGGGCCGGAGGTGTCTACTGCATTCTTTCCGAGACCTACCCATTGAGAATTCGTTCCAAGGCCATGTCGGTTGCTACCGGTGCCAACTGGATGTTTGGTTTCTTGATTGCCTTCTTCACGCCATTCATTACGTCCGCCATTCACTTCAACTACGGTTTTGTGTTTGCCGGCTCCATGGCCTTCTCCGTGTTCTTCATCTACTTCTTCCTTTGTGAGACCAAGGGTCTTTCTTTGGAGGAGGTTGACGAGATGTACGCTTCGGGCATTGTTGCCTGGAAGACCAAGGACTTCGTTCCTGAGGCTGAGAAGAACGAAGCAGTCTAGAAGGACTTAAATGAAGTCCCATTTCAATTTAAAGCTGTTTAATGGATAATTGAATGAATAATGTTTCTTACTGGGTTGTAGTGATGGGAGTTTGTAGCTTACTCTAGAAGGTGCATGTGTAACTTTAGGTAGCGAAAAAGGAAAGATATTAGGCTTTGTTTGGGCTGCCCGATGCTGTGAACTAAACAGGAAAGATACTTCATTTTTGCGACAATTGTAGCAGGGTGTAACGGTAAAATGTGACCAATTCGCTGAAGAACGTATTGCTATAAACCCGGATTGGGTAAACTTGTTTTGGATTGGCTGCCTCTGGGGGTGTAGAATAAAAATAAAGTTCTCTGGCAACGTGTTCTAATTTACACAAGCCATACATAAACTGTCCCATTAAGTCCGTGAGTTCTGCTGCTTTCTGATTTTGGTCAGCCTTTTGCATCCACTACCTTACTTTTACATACGTGCAAGGAATTTTGAAGTTTTTGACCCCCATTTCAATTCTACGTTAAGCAGCTTCTTGGGACGCCGGGAGTGTTATCTATTTAATCACTTATGGTGGTTAGGAATGGCCCATAATTCCTCAGCTTGACTACCAATACTACAGAAACGCTTCTACCAGATATAGAGTCCGGATCCTGTATTTTTCTTTTCTTTTCTTCTTTTTCTTTTTTCTGAATAGCAAGTATCATAAACATCCACCGGTCATAATTTTCATTTCACATTTTTAATCACAAGCAATTTCCATAATTGTGTCAATTGCCTAGAAAGTCTACAAATCGCACCACATTGTTCAGCATTAGGAAAACCGCAAACACCGAACAAAGAAACATGAATAAAAGAAACAAAATTATCTCCAACACTTCCTGCTGAATTTCCATTAAATCGTAAAATAAAACGTCGTAGCATGCAATTCGCCAATTCGCCAATTCTTCAATTCCCCATTCCCCAATTCCCGGTAAGCCAAAGGGACTAAATCAAACTCGGCACTTGGCCATTGTGAATCCTTTTGCCGAGGCCGCCAGACTTCAATTCCGAATAAATCAAAAAAAACTACAATACAAACCCAAAGCTAAAAGCGCCAACGAATTTCGCAAACCACGCCAGAATGCTTAATCTGGTAGCGCACTCTTCATAGCGGTTCCGTATTTCAACGCAGGTGAATGTCCGAAGCAAAGCCAGATTACCCAGGCACAATGAAATTTTCAAAATGCAACTTACGAAATCACTTACGAAATCCTCACAAAATCCAACGCAAAAAAGCAAAAACAGCTGATGTTGGCAATTTTTCACTATAGCACACTCTGCGTTAGCGAGCGATATAACCCCACCGAGGCACTGCCGCCATTGACCTCTCGTTTGAAACTATCGTTTTGAAAATACACCTAAAATCCCGTTTCTCTCTAGCGCTTTCTTCTTCGATCCCCTCTTCTAAAAATCACGTCCAACGGCTTTTGGGCCGAGAATGGGCCGAGCGCGGTGTGGCTGATTAAACATAAACCGCCATAGTCAAGAACAATACGTGGCGTATCGCCGAAACCGGCATGTGACCGATGCCGGACCGGTGTCCTGATTCTACTACTCGTTCCTGGCCAACATTTCACGAATTTCGTCGGGTGTTCACGGAAGGGAGGGGTAGCTTAGCGGGGCCAGCGCGGGGGACGGTTACGGCTCACGTGCGCCTTCCGCTGATCCGAAGTCCAGCGTAAACGGCCATACTGAAGCTGTCAGGTCCTGCAGAATGAACGTCCGCGTTCGCCGGACAAAATAAAGCCCATGCCCCGCAATCCGGACGCTTCTGGCGTGTTTGAGTCACCCGAAAATTTTCTCCGATCGGCTTTCGCACAAGTATATAAGCGACCCCAGATCCCCCATTTCCCGTGTATCCAAAATGCTCCGTTCTTCCAGATCATTCTCTGTTTGTGCCAGATTGGCCAAGTGGAATGAAATCCCATTGGCTCCTCCTGACAAGATTCTCGGTATTTCCGAGGCCTTTGTCAAGGACTCCAACAACAAAAAAATCAACTTGGGTGTTGGTGCCTACAGAGACGGTAAGGGTAAGCCAATTGTGTTTCCCTCGGTGAAAAAAGCCGAAACCGTGCTTTTGGAGAACGAAACCAACAAGGAGTACACGGGAATCACCGGTTCCAAAACGTACCAGGATGCCGTGAAGAACTTCATCTTCAACAACTCCGACAAGGACTCCAATGGAGCTCAATTGATCAAAGACGGCCGTATTGTCACCGCCCAGACCATCTCCGGTACCGGTTCTCTCCGTGTGATTGCCGACTTCCTCCACAGATTCTACTCTCTGGACAATATCATCGTGCCCAAGCCCACCTGGGCCAACCACGTTGCTGTGTTCACTGACGCTGGAATGAAGGCTGACTTCTACGCTTACTACGACAAGGAGAACAACGGTTTGGACTTCGAGAACCTCAAGAAGTCTGTGGCTTCCGCTCCCGAGGAATCGGTTATCTTGTTGCACGCATGCTGCCACAACCCTACCGGTATGGACTTGACTCCCCAGGAATGGGAGGAGGTTTTGGAGATCATCCAGCAAAAGAAGCTTTTCCCTCTCGTGGACATGGCCTACCAGGGTTTCGCCTCCGGTAACACTTACGAGGACATTGGCTTGATCAGAAGATTGAACGAGCTCGTGGTGGAAGGTAAGATTCCTACTTACGCTCTTTGCCAGTCCTTCGCCAAGAACATGGGCTTGTACGGTGAGAGAACCGGCTCCATCTCGATCATCACCGAGTCTGCTGAGCACTCCAAGGCCGTGGAGTCGCAGCTCAAGAAGTTGATCAGACCAATCTACTCCAACCCTCCAATCCACGGTTCCAGAATCGTCGAGACCATCTTCTCCAACAAGGACTTGTACAACGAGTGGTTGGCCGACTTGGACTCGGTGGTGGGCCGTTTGAACGTGATTAGAGACAAGTTGTACCAGAAGTTGGACAAGTCCAACTACAACTGGGACCACTTGTTGAAGCAGCGTGGTATGTTCATCTACACCGGTTTGAGTGCCGAGCAGGTGATTGAGTTGAGAGAGAGGTACTCGGTGTATGCTACTGAGGACGGTCGTTTCTCCATTTCTGGTGTCAACGAGGACAACGTGGACTACTTGGCCGATGCCATCAACCAGGTTATCAAGAAATAGGTCACTGGGTGCCCTAGCTGTTCATAGTAACGACGAAAACGAACAAGAGTGTAGGATTGGGTTTGGACGAGTCGGCAGAGTTATTGGGTTTGGAACAGGATTGAATTGTTGAGAGGGATTGATAGACAGATCATTTAAAGTGGATGAATTCAGGACTGAATTTTGGACCCAATGGATGATCTGACCTTCAATAGAAACCATGGTATTCGAACGTTTTAGATCGGGACGACTAAGAGTTTTCAAGGTACTCTGAAAATCCAAGAGATTGCAAAGTAGTTTTTGAAGATCTTGACGAGATCGTTGTCGAATGTTCATAATTGAATTGAGAATGCCAATGATTCCAGAACCAATCCTTCATCTGAACAAGCAGATACCTGATCCGTGAAACCCGGAAACCAAAAGGCGACTTTAACCAGATTAGATTACACTCCATGCTTATCGAGATTGCATAATGAACCTTAGATCGAGATCGACCGCTAATTAACGACACATTCTAGAACCAGTTAGCAGAGACGCATGGAAGTGGGGCGATATGAATATGGCATCACCAGATCCCCGCAGGTTAAGATGGAGAGACGTTTTTTATCAGCTAATTGAGAGTATTGGAATTTCAAGCTTTTAGACAATTTTGTTGATTCACCAGTTCGCAGTGAATATATATTCAGCTGAATGGTGGAGATGAGAGAGTGGGCTCATCGAGATTGATGAAGACTTCATCTAAATGTGATTGTCTTTACTTTTTCAAAATTGTGACATTTGAAATTGAATCAGGCAATGGCTTCGAAGACATGTGCTGTAATTTCGCAGCCATTTCTGAAAGTACGGATTGAGCTTAAGTGGGTTCTTTAACCGCCTTCTAATGAAATATCTCATAAACGCCTTTTTACAAGCACTTCCTTTCTTAATAGACCCTTTTTCGCAAATCTTTATTAAGAAATTTAAGGTGACTATGAGACCTCCCTCATGCCACTGTATGGTTCTCAGATTTGCAGCCACAATTATTCAAGAACACAAACTGAAAAGAAGAATTGACCATCCCCATAGAGCAGTGTTTATGGTCTCCCACTAATTAACAATACCTGAATCTCTATTCCATCTCGTCTTCGGCAAACCCCTCAAACTTCCGAGAATCTCATCATGCAATTAAGATGCGATTATGTGCCCCGCTCGGCGTCGGACCTTGAGCCCCTTACCAATAACCAAATTGCCTTATTTAAGGTTTCCGCTGATTTCCGAAAAACTACACAGCAAGAAAACAATGAATTCCTCCTCTGCCCTCTCGATTTAGGGTTCACTTCCGTGCGTCGCCTGACACCCAAATACGAGAACAAAGCCGAAAATCCCGAGCGGCTGAAAAACCCAAAGTATTATAACCTTTCAAGTGGGGCAGTGGGGTCAGATCCAGTCGGCCAGGGGCGCCCCGCGTTGCCCCGCTGGCGAACATAAATAGAGCGCCTCTCCCACTTTTTTGGAATCGTAAAACTGCACTCTCGCCTGTACTTTTGGTCGGCGCGACATCAACACCGCAACTTTCTCCTTCAACTACCATGTCCTCCGTCGTAGAAACGAAACCCTTCACCGACCAGAAACCAGGCACTTCGGGCCTCAGAAAGAAGGTCACTGTGTTCAAGCAGCAGAACTACACTGAGAATTTCATCCAGGCAATTCTCGAGGCTATCCCTGAGGGAGCCCAAGACGCGACTTTGGTTGTGGGCGGTGACGGCAGATACTACAACGACCATGTGGTTCAGCTTATCATCGAAATTGCCGCTGCCAATGGCGTCAAGAAGATCATTGTGGGCCAGAATGGCTTGCTTTCGACCCCAGCCACGTCCCACGTCATCAGAATCAGAAAGGCCACCGGCGGTATCATTTTGACCGCTTCCCACAACCCAGGTGGCCCAGACAAGGATATGGGTATCAAGTACAACTTGGCCAACGGCGGTCCTGCTCCTGAGAACGTCACCAATAAGATGTTCGAGATCTCCAAGTCCCTTACCCAGTACAAGATCCACAAGCTCGACACGGTGGATCTCAGCAAGATCGGCTCCACCAAGGCCGGTCCCATTGAGGTCGAGGTCATTGACCCAACCGCCGACTATGTGACTCTCATGAAGGAGATCTTCGACTTCCCCCTCATCAAGAAGTTCATCCACACCGCCGGCGAGAGCCAGGGATTCAAGGTGCTTTTCGACGCCTTGAACGGTATCACTGGTCCTTACGGCCACAAGATTTTTGTTGAGGAATTGGGCTTGCCTGAATCCTCCATCCAAAACTTTGTGCCCAAGCCAGACTTTGGCGGCTTGCACCCTGATCCTAACTTGACTTACGCCGAGACTTTGGTCAGCAGAGTGGACGCTGAAAAGATTGCTTTCGGTGCCGCTTCTGACGGTGATGGTGACAGAAACATGATCTACGGAGCTGGCGCTTTCGTTTCGCCTGGTGACTCTGTGGCCATCATTTCCGAGTACGCTGACGCCATTCCTTACTTCAAGAAACAGGGCGTCTACGGCTTGGCTCGTTCCATGCCTACCTCTGGCGCTTTGGACTTGGTCGCCAAGGACAAGAACCTTGACGTCTACGAGGTCCCAACCGGCTGGAAGTTCTTCTGCAACTTGTTCGACGCCAAGAAGTTGTCCATCTGCGGTGAGGAGTCTTTCGGTACTGGTTCGAACCACATCAGAGAGAAGGACGGCTTGTGGGCCATCTGTGCTTGGTTGAACGTGTTGGCTGACTTCAACCAGCAGTTCCCCAACGAGAAGACCAGCATCAAGGCCGTTCAGGAGAAGTTCTGGCAGAAATACGGCAGAACCTTCTTCACCAGATACGACTACGAGGAGGTGTCCAGTGAGGGTGCCGCCAAGCTCGTCGATCTTCTCGCCTCTATTGTGGAGCTGAAGACAGAAGGCTCTGAGTTGGCTCCAGGCTACACCGTGAAGGAAGCCGCCAACTTCTCGTACACTGACTTGGACGGATCCGTGTCCAAGAACCAAGGTTTGTTCATAAAGTTCACCAATGGCTTGCGTTTCATTGTGCGTTTGTCTGGTACTGGATCTTCTGGCGCCACTGTCAGATTGTATTTGGAGAAGCACTCTGCCGACCCATCAACATACGAGCACGCCGTGGACGACTTCTTCTCCAAGGACATTGCCTTTATTTTGGAGTTGTTGAAGTTCAAGGAGTTCTTGGGTAAGGACGAGCCAGACGTCAAGACCTAATTGCATGTATTGGTATAATGCCAATGGCCGCTAATAAAAATAAAACGAATATTAGCAAGTGGTTTTGTAGACGGAGACTTGGATGTATCTTCTTCTCTTTCAGAACAGTCTGGATACCCGTTGTATCTTATTCTTTCTGTATCATCGAGGCATTCAAAATATCCTCAGTTTAGTTTGAGTCTGTGGCTGTAAATGGGGTATCAACCACATTTTCATTTGCTTTCGTTTGTTTGACTTGTAATGCCCAATATTTTCTTGATCAGAGAAATTTCACAACTCCACAAGAGATAAGATTTTTTCTTTCACATAACAGATGAATCTCTAGTCTCATGTTTGCTTCTATACTTTGACAAAGGAGTATTCACATCTTACAAAAATATCAGCATTTCCTCGCCAGGAATAACCGAGCTTTTATCTTCATGTGGAGTAGTTGAATGAGAAGATTATGGTGCTGGACTTGTATCTTGTCAATACATCCTCCATTTTAAATAATCTTATTCCTCAAGTCCAGCTCGCCCTTTATGGCATCAAACTCTTAGAAGCAAATTATACGGACCATAGCTAGGTTCAATTTGCTCCCTCTCTCGTATAAACTAAATCCCACATTCATAAATCCTCCAAAGCACATATCTGTTATTCCATACATATATATATCTCCAACCAAGCAAGCCGAGGACACAAGACTTTTCAATTTTCAAGTTCTTTCAGCAGAACTTGTTACCTTTCTCCCTCTATCATCAAGTCATGCTACTCAGTCTCAACGTCCTCGACCTTGCATCCATTGATTGTCATTAAGTAATTATACAAGTTCTACTAGTCGTCCCCGGATTCCGGGTCATCCGACTCAAGTCATATCCTTTCCGAACCATATCCTCTCCACAATTATGGCTCCTGTTTTGCCTTTCCATCTTCCTGAACATTCTGGCTCTGCAAGGAAATCACCTCGTCCAAACGGCGGCGAATCGACGACTCCCTCAAACGGGCAGCCTGCTCCATCGCCTCGAGCTCCATGATCCTCGTTCTGTACAAATCGTTGACAAGCTCGAGTTCGGAGATTCTCGTTTTGAGAAGAGTGTTTTCGTAGGCAACACCCTCAGCAGAAGCAGGCACCGGAGCAGCGTGGCTATTTGGCTGCTTGTCGTTGTTGTTGTTGTTGTTATTGTTATTGCTTCCGTCATCGTTGCCTGAGCCTTGCTGCTGCTCACTGGACTGCTTTTCGGCATTAAAGCTTGAGTTGGGCTCCGACTGGGAGCTCTTAGGTGGAGGCTGGGAGGACTGGCTTTCACCGGCGGAGTTGTGGACGATTTTGGCGTTTTCGGCGCTCAACGTGCCCATTTCCTCGGTCTTCACCGGGTGCAAATTCAGAATCGAAGGTAAAGGCACCAGATTCGAGCCGGGGGTTCCCGAGCCATTAGCAGGCGTCATGCCTCTCGAAACGGTCTGGTGAAGCGGAGGCAACGAAGGCTTGGGAAGGTTGGGGTGTTCTCTTTTGGGCGAGTCCAAGTGGAACTGGGGCCCGAAAGAAGGAGACGCAATAACGTTGGAATTGGCGCCCGTGGATGAGCCCAGAGAAGAGCCAATTCCAGACAAAACCCGGCTTTCCTGCTTGGCTGGGGTTTTGGCGTTGGGGCCCATAAGCGAAACACCGTTCATGTTCTCCCTTCCAGGACCCTTGAAAGTTGCCGAAGGGCCAAGCACATTCAGCATATTCTCCAAAGCGCCGGCGGCCTGAGCAGCAGTAAGAGACCCTTTTGGCGAAACGCCGCCTGTAGACGAAACAGAACGGGCATTCAGAATCGTATTGCTGAGCATGAGAGGAGAAGTGATTCGCTGCAAACCAGGCGCAAACTGGGTAGGCGTTGACGAAGGATAATGCAACAGCTGAACCTGGGAGGAAATGCCCAGGAGATGGTGCAAATGGTGGGGCAAAGGGGCATGATTCAGCGGACCCCTAGGGTGAGAGAGAGGCAGCGGCACGGCCGTCGTGGACGCCGCAAGACCAGGCAAGTGGTGGATGTGGTGCTGTGGCGGTGGAGGCTGGTGGATCTGGGGCTGGTGCTGGGGCTGAACGGTGAAATCAGGAGGTGGGCTCCTTTTGCGGTTCTGCTTGGGCAGTTTCTTCAGCACCGTGGGCACCAGCAGGCTCAGCGTCAGCAGGCTCAGCGACAGCAGCGGGCGCAACTCCTTGGCCTTCAATTCCGGCGTGTTGGCGCTGTTCTTCTTCAGGAAGTTGGGCTGCTTGATCCGGTTTCTCAGCTTGATCGTGTCTGTTTTCAAGCTGATCGGCCGGGGCCTCCCGTGGAGCTTCAAAAACAAGCCACACGCGTTGCACAACACCTGGCCTGTCTCATCACGGCGCCATAGAGGCGTGGTCTGTGTTTTGCAGTTACGGCACACTGGCGACAGAATGTTCAGTTTCGTCGTGGTGGTGCCGTTGTTGATTTGTGTGGTTGTTTTGGCGTTTGGATGCACCGGGTTGTTCACCATGTGAGGCAATCTTTGGATTTCACTCATCTGGGGAAAACTGGGGGTTGTCGTTGCAACGAGAATTTTGGCTTGTTCAAACGGAGGGGTGACTTTGTTATCGACCTTTTGGCGCTTATCAATGGGCGGGAAAAGGACGGGGTAGCGGGCGAAGGGGGCGGGTCAGGGCGGAGGTGGAGAGCCGAGGCGGTTTGTTTCGCTCAACTGGCGTTCGAAATCAGGAAGGTCGAAAAGAAGTTGTCTTTTCTGAAGGGTTTTTTTTTCTGTCTCAGGTGTAGTCTGAAAAAAATTCCAGCCATCAGATAAGCCAAGCGCGACATTTTTTGTGGGCCGTTTTGCGCCGTCTTCCCGGGGCGGAATTGCATTGCAAGACCAGCGGTATTTTGAGAATTCGTCTATAATGGCGTAGCCCGAATTGTTTTGTTTTTGGCTTGAAGGCGTACCAGGTTACCTCGACTGGTGGTGTTGCGACATTGTCGTGGGATAAGATAACTTCGCTGCTTACTTAAGCAAGATAAGGCGATTAGCGCGACATCGTACCCTAGACAACAGGGTTGCGGGAGTTTGGTTTGGGCACGACCAAAATTCTGGTGGATACAAAAAGCTGACGGGTAATTGAGTGAGCTGGCTACGTGAACTGGCGGCTGCAGATTCCGAGTATGTACATATTTACACCTTATCAGGGCAGGAAGGAGCCGGAACTGAGGTTGCAAGAAAATGTCGCGATGTCGCTGCGGGTCACGTGACGCGAGGCTCCTCGACGAGGCAGAAAACAAACTTTTTTTACTCTTTCGAGGCTGCCGGAAGTCTAGTCGGTCGTGTAAATCCTGTCTGAAGATGGGCATGCAAACCCCGGCCAGATCGCCAGAGGCTAGATTGCTAAATATAGAAATTTCCGTATTTTCCGCCCTGGCCTCGGATCTCGGATTCTGTCGTTTGGGTTTTTCAGATTCTCCTGATAAGCGAAACGGCGTCCGGCATCTCGATGGTTGCAAAACGGTGCAATAAAGGACACTGTGCATTTCTGGAAAACTGCAACAGTAGGACAAATCGCCGTTGGCGTGTCACGAATTTTCAGGATTTCCGTCTCTTTGTATCTCGGCGTTTTTAGGTTTGGCTCCAAATCAACCGATTCGGTTGTGAGCGCCGGGCACTGGAAAATGAAGATCTTGATGAAGCCACGGAAATGAAAGTTTTGGCATTGTTGCCATTTCGGCGGCTTTGGCGTCGTCGACGTGAATAAGCGTAGAGACCTGTCTTTTTTGAGTTGGAATTGTGCTCAAAAAGCGTATTGTTTCCGCTGGCCATTGTTACAATGCAGAGTTTTGGGCGGGCTCTGCAACCATAGTGCCGCTTTTCGGAGACTAAATCTGCGGTTACAGTTTGGCAGCAAGTGCTTATCACTTAGACTGGGGAGGGGTGGAGGAACAATGGTGTCAGAAAAAGCAATGCCAGCAGCAAAGCAAACGGTAAAGCAGAAGCAGAACCCGAGGCGGAAGCAGATCCAAGCTTGATCTGTGACGAAGTGGTCTTTATTTCGTTTTGGCTTTTCGTATCGTAGCAGCCGTGGACAATGAGCAGAGGAAGAATCAGATCCGATCAGCCAAAGCATGAGTGATCAATCTGGTACGCTTTTCTGAGCTGGCCTTGATTAACCATACAGTTTATTTTCCCCCGTGTGCTTTTCTGATCTTCAACATCTGCTCCACATACTCGGCCATGTGGGTGGAATCCTCAATGACATGGGATTTCTGGCCGTTTTCTCTATCATCGGTGTTCTCCACAAGATTAGCGCCAGTGTACACTTTCAAAGTAGACAGCTTTTCCCCAACCGGTAATGTCTGGCTGGAAAAGGCATAAAATCCATGGGACGAGACCTTCATGGCCCGCCTCAAGTCACTGAAGCTCAAATCGCCATGGGCCGAGAAAAGCACGTACCGTGAAGGTACTAAGGGTTCAGAGGCGAGCTGGATAAGTGGCCAGCCAAATTCAAACGATTCACCATCCTCGGCAGTGCTAGATTGGGAAATCTCCTTGCTTTCTAGTATCTCTTCGACCAAAAGCTTCATATAGGGAGATGTAACGACAAGTAGGATGTCCTCATTACGATATCCCAATAAACGCATGTACTGAAAGAGGCCCACAATGTAGGTCGCCTCGTCGACATTGACCAGCTTTTCTGAAGCTGGCGTTTTGATAACCATGTTATTCTGGGAGAGCCCGGGGTTATATTGCGTTTTTTCAGATTTCGTTTTCCCAGTCTCCAGTCGAACCGAGTCTTCAAGAGTTGCCAGAACATCGCAGGAAAAGTTGTCGACTTCTCCAAGAAAAGCAAGTTTTTTGGTACTGTTCGATACAGCTGCCTCAGTTTCTATGCCAGCAAAGGAGACGATATGCTCAAACTTCTTGCCCACAAGATCGAGAGATTCTGCGGAGCAGATAACCACAGGGTGCAGAGCACAAAGAGCTCTTTCGATGTCTTCTGGGCGATTCTCGATATCTGCTTTGTCCAATAAAAGAAGACGCTGGATATGCGAAAACGTTCTCGTGATTTCAGCGTAATGTGGGACAACTTTGTCTAGAGCGTCTTTCACTGGAAGGTCCTTCTCGTGTTCAAACCTGGCGAAAGGATACTTCGAGACTGAAGCAATTGTATCCTTGAGCGTCTTGAGGTACTCGTTCCAACGAGGCTGAATATGAGATTCGTAAAACATGACGGCATTTCTCAAGGAGGAAGTGAAATCAAACTCTTGGAGGTCGAGAAAGTCGGCTATTTCGGAAACACGCTGAAGAAGCTGGTCAGCTTGTTTCCGGCTTGACTGAATATCTCCACTTTTGTGCGTCACAGAGAGTAAAGCGTCGTTGAGACGAAACCGTTTAACATGGTGCTTTGTGGGGAGTATCACGAGACAAGATTCAGGCGACTTTGAGTCGCTATTGAGAAGAATGGTCTCTAGAACCGCCCTCACTAATATGTCTGTTCCAGAATGAGGAGCACATTTGATGAAGGATACCGGCGAAGAGAGTATCTCTAGTAGTGCGGTAGACTGGTCTTTCGTTAGCTTTGGGTTAGAGTTTGTAAGTTCGAATTTGCACGAATTATACTCAAACACCTTGATGGTGTCGTTCTCGCCCTTTCTTCGTTTAGTGGTTTCAGTAAAGCTTTCGTCAATACCGTTTACTTTCCAAAGCCGTTTGTCCTCTTTAGCTTTTAAGCTTTCAACCACTCCACCCGTTAATGATGGTAACAACAGAACACCTGTTTGAGAAGACAAACTAAGAAGCCTGTTGTACTTCCTGTCTGGCTCATTTAGTTGTACAACCAAGAGTTTGGGACCCACCCTTGTAACCTTCACGAGCTTCGCCTTCATGATACCGTACTTGCAAACTCGAGAGATATACTCATGCTTAACGGGTTTCTCCATATGAAGAAGCAAAACATAGTGTCCCTCGCGTATTCCGTTTCCCCCAGACTTCAAGGAGATCTCCAAATCGGAGCCTTTTTCCTCTATTTTCTCTATCTCAGGGAAGTATTTGCTAGTGCCCTGAATACCCTCCTTAGTAATGTTGAGTCTCTGTAGACACAGGTGAAGATGACGGTTGACGGAGGAGTACAATTGGTTCTTCCATTTGGCCAAAGGCTCCTTAGAGGTAAAGTATGACGGAATGCTGAGTCCAAGCGTTGGTGTATGGTTGAACAAGTCAAAGAGCTCTTGTTCAGAAACATAGCGTTTGTTCTCCAACTGTGGAACTGTTTTACGAATAACCAAGTCAGCCAAAAAGTCCGCATCGTCAATATCACCTTCGTAGCCCGCTGTCTTAGCTAGTTTGCTGAGGTTGTCAATATCGAGATCAACAAGGTTCTCCAGTAGGTCTGTCTTCTTCAAGTCATACGGCAGTAGACAGTCACCGAGAAACTTGAAGCCTAATTCCCTTGACTTCTTCTGTATTTTTGTGAAGTCTGTAATATCTGGTTTCAGCGCCTGCTCTTGTATGAGCTGTTTGAGTTCAGGATCCTCACAACTGGCGAAAACAGAATAAAAGCATTTTGAGTCCACTGTATCCACAATGGGTGCAATATTTTCCGATCTGGCGACCCCAAGAAAGTACACCAACGCCGAAGCCGTTTTAGAGCTTGACACTGAAAACTCCCCACTCAAGAAGTGCTCTGAGTACGCATCCAAAACACTGTCTAGCCATCTCTCAAAAAGCTCATGGTTCAACAAGACATCCGGTTCTTGCCGAAGAACAACACTCAAAAAGAGGTAACTCAAGTACTCAAAATCCACTAACAGTTCTTCAATGGCCGATTTGAGCGTGGTTTGAAGCACTCTCTGAAGTAAGCTGTTGAGCTTTTCTTTGTCCAGGGCCAAACGAGTCCATTCTTTCACGCTTCCACAAACAATAGAGCTGTAAAACACAACGGCAAGAATCAATTCAACGTGGTTGTTGGTAACGTCTGCATGAAAGAACTTCCAGGCCACATTCGGGAGGAACTCATCTCGAAGGTTATCGAGATCTGTATGTGAAGAGACCTTACTATAGACGTCTGTGATCAAGGAGGACAGGAACTTTTTGGGGGGTCGCTGCTTTTGAGCCGATAGTACTGCAGGTAGCAGCTTCTTTGGGTTCGGCGCCATATGTAGGGGGAATTGTGGAAGAGGGTGTTGTGTAGGTGCCGATGGGGTTTGTTGATAGTACTGTATGTGGGTTCCCAGTGCCATTCTACGAAGATCCTGGTATTTTCTATATTGTGGTATTTTTTGATTTGATGAACGATTCTTTAAAATATTTATGAATTTTCCCGCTTCTTGACTCTTTGTTTTCGGATCTCGAGTTTCCCTAATTGCAATACAATGATATCGTCAGTTCCTAGTGCACAGTAATGTTAGGCTGCCAGCTTCTTTGCAAGCATACAATTTATTTTCCATGAGTTTAGTAAACAAGGAGCAGCATCATTACGCTATGGTCTCATAGTGGAGCTTCTGATACAGCATACCTTTAATATGACAAATCCTCAGCAAGATCTAAAGAAAGCCTAGAAATCACTCTACCCTCAAATTTTATTCACTTTGAAATTCCCGGAATTTATGGTTTTAGATATTTTCCTAAAACACGGTTTTAGTAGTTCAATACCCCATTTGGCAACCATCAGTTCACAGACTCAAACCAACCCCTCTATATATTCGCCCACTCGGGCATTTCTGTGGAAAGATCGAACTGTATCTCTCCCGTGTGCTTAAGACGGTGGGCATGAAGGTAAATTTCCTCGTTCACTGGATCACTCAAAAGCACCTTTGAGCACTCAGGACAAGCATACGCCAATTCTCTATCGTGGTTGGTATCTCTTAGCTTTCGAAGTTTCGCCATATCTTCTTTTAGCGAAGGCTCCTTCTCTAGTAAAGCATCCAAATCCACAAAATCATCGCTGGTTTCCTTGAGCTTTTCTTTCACCATATTGTGCATGGTCTGTTCAATCTGGACCTTCAACTGGCCCTTAGCGCTTTCAGAAGGCGGATTGTATAGATAGTCATTGACAATAGGAAACCCGAGACATTTGAGGTGAATCCTGATTTGGTGCATTTTTCCTGTGATAGCCTTGCACCGTACTATGCTCTGGTTGAGTCTCTGGGAATACTTAAGCAATTCGAACCCAGTAGACGAAATGGGCACCTGGCTTGTGTTTTTGATATTGATATAGCCGCCATAACTGAGTGAAAAAACGGGATGGTTGAATACAAACGGATCTGAGGGAAATTGACCTTCAACTCTCGCCAAGTACCATTTCTCTGTATTTTTCTTATCGTTGAGAGCTGCCTGAAAGTTCTTGGTACCGCTGTTTTTGGCAAGCAATAGAAGCCCCGAGGTCGCCTTATCTAGACGATGGCATGGATATAGTTTCTGGAAGCCGTGCTCTTCTTTTAGTATACTAGTGAGGCTGTTCCAGCGATAAGCCCCACTGGGGTGAGTCGGCATTCCCAGAGGTTTTGATACAGCGACAATGTCGTCGTTCTCCATCACAATCTCAATTGGCCCCTTATATAAAATAGGCGGTTCGTGAATATGCTGGGTTGCATGAAGGGTATCGTGATTCCGAAAAAGATGGGTTTTTGTTTCCTCAGGCAGGAGCTTGATCCCAAGATCTACCCTGTTACAATCGGTAGAAACGTGAATCGTGCCATTCTGGATCCCCTGCTCCACTATACTTGAATCCTGGCCTAGTTCTTCAGTGAGGACATGGGCTACAGGCTTTTTGAGCCACCTGGCTTTCACTGTAGTGGTGAAATCGTGATAGTACGGCGTGACCCGGCGAAATCCATGCTCGATGACGTATTTCGGCTTTGCCATATATTCATGGGTACTTAGAATGAATGGACTTTGGAGACAAGAGTGGTTTGAAAGACACCCGTACACCACGCGTATCTTGAAACTGTTTCGACGGGCAGAGGTTGGAATTTCCTTCTCAGGTGCTTGATAGACGAACTATGTCTCTTAAATATTTGAATCTAGTATTTGAATCATGTTGAATGGGGTGGAGGAATGCCTTCCACTGACCTTTAGACCCCTGCGTTCTCAGATCTCATCAACATGATTCATACGAAAGACCGCTAAGCTGTACAGCTATTCAATTCTTATCCAATAATACCAACCATGGATTGCCTGCTTCCCCCACTCCTCTGTGGAAATCAAGTTTGTCTTGACCACCATATCACGTGTAGCGTCACGTGCGCACATTTTTCTCACTCACAAATTTTTCTACAACACAATCCACCAAAACCGTCAAGATCCTCCAAATGTTTCGCTCTGCGGTTCGCTTTCTAGGGCTTCTGGCTCGCCAGTTCCAGGAAGCGCCTAAGCTCCAGCCGTACATGGCAGCCAAACAGTTCATTCCCGAGGATGCTGGAAGATCCAAGAGAAGAGCTCTCAGAAGAAGAGAGTTCCGTTTGAAGCGCCAGATTATTAGAGATGTGAACAACTTGAAAAAGCAGAAGATTAAATTTGCTCCTTTTGAGGTCGATCCTGTTCTTGGCGCCGACAATGTGCCTTTCATTACTAGATTACGCAGAGAGCTCAATGAACCAATGAATTTGGCCCAGGGGTTCAAGAGAGAGGAGGTGGAGAAATTACTCTACGGAGCCCAGAAAGCCGTCACCGACTCGAACTTGGCCGGAGACATGTTCCCTGAATCTGTGGTTGCAAAGGAAGAGAAGAAGAAAAACGCCGTGATGACCATCTTGAATTTGAAGAACACCAACGCCGAAGACAAGAAGAAGATGGCCGTGAATTTCGCCCGCAAGGAGTTCCAGAGATACGAAGGCGACAGCGGCTCGCCCGAGGTCCAGGCTGCCGTGATGACAGCCAAGATCCACCTCAACTTCGGTCATCTCAAGGCTAACAAGAAAGACCATTCCCACACACAAGCCATTCGCCACCTCGTGAACCAGAGACAGAGAATACTAAAGTACTTGAAGCGTGTGGACCCCGAGAGATACTACTACACGCTCGCCAAGTTGGGTTTGACTGACGATGTGATCACCAGGGAGTTCAGCATGGGATACCAGTACTTCGAGGACTACAAGGTGTGGGGCGACCGTGAGTTGGTGAAGAAGTCGGAGAAGACCAAGAAGAAGCAGGAGCAGCTTGGCGACTTGGAGAAGAGAGTGGCAGACTACAACAAGTTGGCCAAGAAGAACTACGACACTCTCTACGGACAGGCATCCTAAACATGTAAATAGCAACGACGCATACAAGGAGAATTGAGTAGAGCCGGCTGTTTTTTGGCTGTGTGGGCTTGCATCGTCATATGGTTTATTCTCTGGCATTGGCTCTTCCTTACATTTTTTCACCTCTTATTGTACCACCAATTGCGTTATATGGCTTTGTATCCATGTCAGTGTTTTCGTGGCCTTTTCTTTTTCACTACGGACAATCGTTTAGCTAGTCCTGTTTCGTGATATCATTACACTATACAACTTCGAGTTGAAAACAACCCTCTGCTCACCTACCTGAGCACCTCCTCAATCAATTGGTCATAGTGGACGTCGAACTCCGCCTTCTTCATCTCGTCAACACCGCTAGCCAACGCGTCCACTTGCAGTAGCAAATCGTCCTTCACTGAGCCGCCCTCTTTCACAAGACCCAAGATCTCCTCGTGGAGCTGCTTGTTATCTAGAAGCAACTGGTCGTATATCAACTGAAGTTTCGCCACAGTTTCTGTTTTGGACGCTCCGACCCGTGCATCTATGAGCTCCTGAGGCGTGAGCTTCTCTATGAAGAGCGGTTCTTCAGTACCCAGATCACGTCTAGCTTGGGCCGCCTGGACTATTTCGTCGAGTTCGTCGAGCTTTCGTTCAATATCATTCTGCTCGAAGATGTACTGAAACTGCTTTTCCAGTGTCAGCTGAAAGTACTGTAGAATCTGTTTTCTGGCTGTCTCCAAGGTGGATTTTCCGCCTTTCATCTCGCTGATAGTAGGGAAACATTTTTCGATCTGCTCCTGTTGAAGCAGTTTTTTGACAGTCTGTTCCACGGCTTTTTCAGTCACTCTTCGTAGCCGGTCAAACCGGACTTTCTCATACAGCATGTTGTTGATGTTTGTTTATGCGCGGTTGTGAATATGGGGTTATGGACCGGGATGAGGGAGGTATTGGATTTGAAAAAGTTTCATTTTTTTTTTCATGCTTTCTTTTGTTAATCGATTCATATTAGGCATTTCTTACGGAATTGGAAAGAGCGGCCCTATTTGCTACCGAATACCCAAGTGAAGGGGACTTATGGCTGCAAATGGTACGATGTCTCAATCAGTGTGGAGACACAACCAAAATAAGTTTCTTAGATGTGAGTTTTCGTATCAAAGAGAGTTTGCTTCTTTCTAAGAATCTAGGGAGGATATCTACACAAATATTTGTCTTCATTTTTCGGTTGGCCTGTGGTGCTTCGTTATCGAGTCTTCTTACTGGAGTTGTAACAGTAATATGTGAAGATGCCTTTGGTGCTTTTTTGTTTTACCGTATACTTAGCAGGCATCAAGTAGTAAAGATAAAGAAATATCAGTCTCTAAGTCTTTGGCCTCTGTTAGTTTAAACTTATTCTATCCATCAACACCCTCGGTTATAGGCTCTATCTTGGTAAATAGCGATATTTACGTCACCGAACTTGGAGCTGAAAGCTCTTTTGGTTCTTTTCTCTAAAATGAAAGAAAACTTATCGAGGAGCACTCGGCATCGCTCAATGGAGGTGATTGCGTCCAAGGTCAGTCAAGGTAATGATCTATAAACCCAAGACAACCCCTCTGGTAATTACTGATTATCTTAAAGATCCCCCAACTACTTAAAACAAAAGCAAATAGGCCATAATCTAGTCTACTCGCTGTTTTTCAAACCTCCATTCGTTGTTTTAAAAATCTCAATATGGCTGTGAACCGAATGCTGTGAACCTAGCCTGGCCTCTAACAGCTATCGCTGGCCAAATCTGAAGATTTTAAAGCGAAAATTCTTAATCTGGCGCTTAAAGACCTATTCTCCTCGCTTGCCTTTCAGTAACCTTTCCCTAGATATCCTCTATTCTCCATTTGCAGCCATTCGAGTGACCCACTAAACCACATGCTCCCGAGCAATCTCCCGAAACCTTCCCAAATCACTCTCAAAACCTTCCAATTTATAAACCCCAACTCCATGCTTTTAATCCTGAATCACCCAATCTGCCCACCAATCTGCCCTCCGTAGACTCTCAGTGTTCTCCATTCCCATACACCACACCAACTACACCACCCACCCCATAATTCCATCACCAAACCAAAATCCATAAACCAATCAAACCAGAAAGTCTAAAACCAACTCTTTTCAAATTTTTCCCAAACTAATGCTCAGGTACTTCTCCCACCCGACTGACCTCCAGGAGTGCACCTACTATCAGCGATAAGTATCAACTACTACACCTTTTTATACCATGCTGGATCCACGTTCCCTCGTCACCCAGGCGGAGAAGCTCGCCAAACCACAAAGCGGATTTATGCTGTTTTTGTCGGGCGGTAACTCCTACCGTTTAGAAGAAGCCACAGACCTCCGTGTCCAGGCTGCCAACTCCTACAGATTGAACAAGGACTTTGCCAGCGCCGGCCTGCAATTCGTCAAGGCTGCGGAACTCCAGAAACAGCTCGATAATCAGAATGACGTGGCGAACCACTTGGTCGAGGCTTACAAGTGCTTCAAGCTGGTTTCTCCCACCGACGCCATAGACGCCTTGAAACAGGCTATTCACATCTTCTTGACGCAAAACGGCCAGTTCAGAAGAGCGGCCAACTTCCAGATGGACTTGGCTGAGTTGTACGAGCTGATCAACGATGTCCCCAATGCGCTGGAGAGCTACGAAAAAGCCGGTGACTACTTCTCCACAGACCATGCCCCTTCGCTTTCCAACAAGGCCTACCTCAAATGTGCCGATCTCAACGCCCTGCTGGGCAACTACTTGAAGGCACGCGAGCACTACGACACCGTCATCAAGAATTCCTTGGGTAATCTGTTGACCAAGTGGAACTTGAAGGACTACTTCTTGAAGAACATCTTGTGCACGTTGTGTGCTGACGATATCGTGGAGGCGCAGAAACGGTGTGAAGGCTACGCCGAAGAAGAACCCAGCTGGCCCTCTACGCGGGAGTACAACCTCGTTCAGGACATCTTCGGTGCCATTGAGCTGGGTGACCTCCAGGGCTTCTCCGATAAGGTGTACGAGTTTGACCAGTTCTCCAAGTTGGACAAGTTGAAGACGCAGTTGTTGTTGAAGATCAAGAACTCTGTCGTGGACCAGGACGACGAGGACTTGACTTAGGTGTGTTTCGGTTGTTCCCAAGGCTGGGGCTCATATGGCAGTTTTGGTCTGGGGTAGAAACTAGCTGTCACAGGTCTACCTTCGAGGTTCATGCTCTTCTTCGACTTATTGGAGCAAGCTTAGTGTTGAGTATTCCTGGTATGTATATGGTTTTTTTAATAAATTAGCAGTGAAGGAGTGCTGAAAGCAATTCACAAGCAAGTCATGTCATTAACTCTGCTATCAGGTATCAATTAAGAGCTGATAAGACTGGAGCTTAAAATTGCCAGGTTCTTATATTGAAAGAAAAGAACAGACAAGAACATACTCAGTGTCTCATTTGCTGGAAGGGTACTGAATTAACTACAATAGTAATCAAGGCCACCTCTATGAAACGCTTTTCAAACACCGACGATTCAGATAACAATGAACAAAGCTCCCACGTCCTTCTCAATTAATCAGGTAAAGAAACACTCATACTGATATGTTTCGACCTTTCCAATATTCTCAGAACATCTAATGCTTGTCAACCTCCCAGTACACAAAGCTTCCAATTTTAACTCATTTATTCTATAGGCCCGATAGCCAACTATCTAATGCAGTGTCTATGATTACACGGGCTTACCTCCAAGGAACTCACTCCATCTTTGGACTTCCTCGGGAATCTCCACAGACTCAGGCACCGTCTCAAACTTGGTCTTGTGGCCGATCTTGGCCTTCAAGCACTCGGCAAACAACAAGGACGTGTTGGGCTCGTTGAACAAAGGAATGGCGAAGTCAATGGCGTTTCTTCTCATAACGTAGTCCTCATCCAACAAGTCCTCGGCACGAGCACGGGCCAAGTTGAACACAGCGCTGATATCCTTGTCAGCAAAGATTTCTCTCAAGGCTCTCTTGTCTGTCTTTGGGAAATCAATCACCTCCACAGGCTCCAGAACATACTGGGTCAAGTACTGAGCCACCTCTGGAGAAGCAGAGTAGAAGTTGTAGCCCAAGCCAGAAACCGTCTGGGCAACCTTGCCCAATTTGTCGTTGGTCAAGTCACCGCCGAACAAAATGCCGCTGCCAGGGAAAGGCACCTTGAAGTTCATGGTGGACTGAATCGAGGTCCAGTAGGCTTCAATAAGGTCACGACCGAAGCAGGCGATTTCACCAGTGGAGGCCATCTCCACACCCAAAAATGGGTCGGCTCCAGCCAATCTGGTGAAGGAAAATTGTGGCACCTTGGTAGCGACTCTGTCGTATTTCTCAGCCATGAGGTCCACTGGAGCAGGGACGTTTTCGTTCAAAAGCGCCTTGGAAGCCACCTCGATGAAGTTCGTTCCAAGAACCTTGGACACAAATGGGAACGATCTGGAAGCACGGATGTTGCACTCGATCACCTTAAGGTGGGAGTCCTCGTCGTTGAGAGAACCGTCTTTTGTGTCGTAGATGATTTGCATGTTGAAGGGACCGGTGATTCTCCACGCCTCAGCAACCTTGTCGGCAATGACCTTAAGACGCTGGAGAATAACGGGAGAAAGACTCTGTGGGGGAAGCACCAACGTAGCATCGCCAGAATGAACACCAGCATTCTCAACATGCTCAGAAACAGCATGCACCAAAACCTTACCCTCGTGGGCCACACCGTCAATGTCTATTTCCTGGGCGCCTTGCACGAATTTGGAAATAACCACAGGGTGGTCTCTGGACACCTTGGAGGCGTTGCTCAACTTAGCGTCCAACTCACTCTTGGAGTTGATCACTGACATAGCAGCACCAGACAAAACGTAGGAAGGTCTCACAAGCACAGGGTAGCCGACCTCGTCAGCAAAACGCTCTGCTTCTTCAATCGAAGTAAGCTCCTTCCACTGTGGCTGGTCCACGCCGATGGAGTCCAAGATTTGCGAGAACTTGTGTCTGTCTTCAGCCTTGTCAATGTCCTCGGGGTTCGTTCCCAAAACGTTGCAGCCCTGGTTTTGCAACGTCAAGGCAATGTTCTGGGGCAATTGACCTCCCACACTGACCACCACGCCCAGGGCGGTCTCCAACTCGTAAATGTCCAAAACACGCTCCAAAGAGAGCTCCTCGAAGTAGAGCCTGTCCACCTCGTCAAAGTCCGTGGAGACGGTTTCTGGGTTGTAGTTGATCATCACGGTCTTGTGGCCCAGCTCACGAAGAGCACGGGCAGTAGCCACAGCACACCAGTCGAACTCCACTGAGGAACCGATTCTGTAGACACCAGAACCCAACACCAAGGTGCCCTTGTCCTTGAAATCAATGTCAGACGAGGTGGCGTTGTATGTCGTGTAAAGATAGTTTGTGTTGGCAGGGAATTCGGCAGCCAAGGTGTCGATTTTCTTAACAAAAGGAACAATGCCAAACAGCTTTCTGACACCACGCACCTCGAGCTCGGTGGCATTCACACAGAGAGAAATCTGCTTATCGGAGAAGCCCAATTTCTTTGCTCTTTGCATTAAGTCGTGGTTCACACGGCCCAAGTCGCCGACTGCCTCCAATTCACGGTACATTCTCACGATGTTCATGATCTTGTAGAGGAACCACTTGTCGATTTTGGAGAGTTCGTGAACACGGTCCACAGTGTAGTTTTCGTGGAGCAACGCCTGGCACACAGCCAACCATCTTCTGTCGGTGGGGTTAGCCAAGGTGTCGTCCAAGTTATCGAAGTGGTCACCCTGAACACCAATGTAAGAAGGGTCGATTTGACGAATGGCTTTCTGGAAGGATTCCTCGAAATTACGGCCAATGGCCATCACTTCACCCACAGACTTCATGGCAGAACCAATGTCTCTCTTGACATGCTGGAATTTGGACAAGTCCCAGCGAGGAATCTTGGTGACGATGTAATCCAAAGAGGGCTCGAAATTGGCAGTGGTGGTCTTCGTAACAGGATTAGGCAATTCAGGCAATGTGTGGCCCAAGGCGATCTTGGCTGCAGTGTATGCCAATGGGTATCCTGTAGCCTTGGAGGCCAAAGCAGAGGATCTGGACAAACGGGCATTGACTTCGATGACTCTGTAGTCCAATCCGTCTGGCTGCAAAGAGTACTGAACGTTACACTCACCCACAACACCCAAGTGGCGGATAATCTTGATGGCGGCAGATCTCAACATATGGTACTCAGTGTCAGAAAGAGTCTGGGATGGAGCAACCACAATGGAGTCACCAGTGTGGACGCCCAAGGGGTCAAAGTTTTCCATGTTACAGACAGTAATACAGTTTCCTTCTCTGTCTCTGACAACCTCGTACTCGACTTCTTTCCAGCCCTTCAAGGACTTTTCCACGAGAATCTGAGGAGCCAAAGATAACGATCTGGCAGAAAGGTCACGGAGCTCCTGCTCGTTGGCAGCAAATCCAGAACCCAAACCTCCCAAGGAGTAGGCAGAACGGACAATAATAGGGTATCCCACGGATTCAGCAGCTTTCAAGGCGTCATCAACAGACTCCACTGCGATGGACTCGGCAATAGGAATGTCGATTTCCTTCAACGCCTGGGCGAAAAGATCACGGTCCTCGGAAGTCTCCAAGGTCTTGATGGGAGTTCCCAAAACCTTGATTCCATAACGCTCGAACACACCCATCTTGTCCAACTGAACACCCACATTGAGACCAGTCTGACCGCCAAAAGTCAACAAAATGCCGTCCGGCTGCTCACGCTCAATGATGTACGTGATGTATTCGGCAGTAACAGGAAGATAATAAATCTCGTCCGCCAAAGCGTGAGATGTCTGGTTAGTAGCGATATTAGGGTTGATCAAGATAGACTGCTTGTTGGCCTCTTTCAAGGCCTTGATGGCCTGGGAGCCGGAATAGTCGAATTCTCCGGCCTGTCCAATGGACAAACCACCGGATCCAATAACCAACACTTTGTTCACATCGACCAATTGTGGCTGGAACTGGGGCAACGTCTTCAAGAACTCACCGCCTTGATAGACAGGCTGCGAATTGTGGAATCTGGACGAAACGCTGAAGAACCTAGAATAGCTCGAGGGCAGCAGGGCAAGCCGCTGCATGCTGCGGTGCCATATGGAGATTCCACGGAACATGGGGGAAGAATGTGGTTGTAGTGGATGTGAAAAGAGGTAGTGAAAAAAAGATGGCCGAAAAGGGAAATGACTCAGCGCTAGCCGCGATCCGAAATCAGTAGCGGTTACCCGGACGCGCCAGGTTGACTCACCACCGATGCATTTGGGCGGAATTTTAGCTAAAGGGTGGTGGTTTTGGAAAAAGCTGCAAGCATTTTGGTCAATAAGGGGTTTTGAGAAGCTTTGGGTGAGTGAAGTATCGAGGGATTGGATGGACGGAATAGTGAGAATTTTCAGCGGTGATGGATGAGACTTTGGAGGTCTTCTAAAAAAGAATTAAAATTAGAAAATGGTAAGTAACGAAGTGCCAGATTGGCCAGTGGTGGGATGTTGTTGAATGGGCATGACGGTAGCTTATCTATGGCAATGCGTTTCGAGTAGAGGCCTCATTATCGCTGCTGTATAATCGTGATAAATGAAATGTTGTCGGCATGGACATTCATAGAGCTCTATCTGAGTATCTGGCAAGAGCAGAGGTTGTTGTAAAAATGTGGTGCATATCTATGCTACTTGCTCTAGCATCGAGAAAGACGTCCCCATGAAGAATAATAAAATTGTCAAATGGAAGCACCTGGAAGACGAAGCTTTCTCTAATCTATCTCATTTGACATCAACTTTCAAGTCTAGCATTTTCGAATTCATTTGTTCCACTTCAGGTGGAAGCATCCTATCTCGGGCTCATTACTTGGCCTAGTAACATTCGTCCCCGCCCACATTTCCAGTTTCTTCACTTCCACCGGTCAGCCCCATTCTATAGCTGAAAATCCTGTTATCCAAAAATCAGACAAGTGTAAACCATCTCGCCAGGTTTCAAGCTCTCACCTCTTAGTGTCTTCGTTTCTTGAGCCAAAATTCTCTGTAAAAGGCCACAAGACCAAAATTCCGATTCCGATCAGTCACTTTTTTTTTCTCGTCTTTTTTCCTAATTGCTTCTATCAAATCGCCGCCCCCGCCTTTACAATTCTCATCTCCTCCTGTTTTTCATATTTCGCAGCCGTTTGACGCACTTCTCCCCAGATCATCAACAAACGCACTACACCTTCTTTTCAGCATTCCAACTTTAACACTAGATAACCCAAAGTTCCTCACATTAACCACCCAAATTTACTTACAAGACTACAAACACATAAAGTTCATCCAAACCACTCCCAATCTGCATTCAATTGAAACCCACCCATTCCACAACAATGAACCACCTCAATATAGTCAGAACTAGAAGTCCCACAAGTCGACTGCCCTCACCGGCTCCGTCTTTCCTCCTGCCTTTCAAAAACGAAGACAAACTAGCCAGAGAGTCCGACGTCACTGTTTCCACAAACGTAACCTCCTACGCAGAATACAAGGGCTTCTTCGTATACGTGCTTACTACAGCAGCTCTTCTCGGCTACACAGCATGGCTCCTTCTCCCAGACAAAGCACTCAACTACTTCGGCATCTATTACTACCCAGACAAGTACTGGGCTCAGGCTGTGCCCGCATATCTGCTAATGCTTATGCTCTATGTGTATATCAGCATAGCACTATACAACACCGAGGTGAAGACGCTCCCGTTGGACGATCCACGTGTCTTCACCGACGAAAACGCTATATACCCAAAAGACCCCGGCGCCTACCTTCACAAGGCGCCCAGCGGGGTCCGTGACCTTCCCACACCGTTGGTGTCGGAGGTTCTATACTCGTGAATCAACTGTATGGTCGAAGCACAAGCTGTGTGTCCTGGCTGGCAAGCGCCAAAACCAGGCTCCAGTTGGGCCCGGTAAGGTCTCTGTAGCCAATCAAAAACTGGTGGAATCTGTGCTTGAGTCTCTCGCTGCTGTTAAGGTAGTTGGCAATGCAATCGAGGAAAACCGCCAAGTTCTTGCGACCTTGCTGGTTGTTCAAACCGCCGAAACCGTTGTCTGGATTTTGAAGAATAATCTCGATCATGCCGAGGAATGCTGACTCCTTCTCTTCGTTCTCTTCGATGTACATAATGTGAGTACACCACTGGTGGATAAAATTGGGCAACAATGGACCTAGCACATCGGGGCCGGCCATACCGAGTCTTCCAAGGCAGATAGCAGCGTTTTCCAACACTGGCTGCTGCACATCTGCCCGGTCAATCATGGGAATGAGAAGAGACGCGATGTTCCACACTTGAGGATGCACAATCTCCTTGGGCAACGCCATGACCATCTCTCCAAAGGCCCAGATGGCGTTGCTGGTGACAGGATAGTTGGCGTAGCTGTGGCTGGTGATTTCGCCTCCAATCCACATGGCAAGCGAGGTGAAGTTAGGCTTGATTGTCTCCTCACAAGCGTGAGTAGCCAAGTCTCCCAAAAGAGCGTATGTCAGCTGGCGAACATCATCATCGGGGTCTTCAATACACACCATGACGATCTCCATTAGGTCAGCGCCATGCTGCTTCATTAAATCGACTGAGTGGCCCTTGAAGCCCTGGACAAGACCGTCGATCAAATCGAGGGAAGTAACAATGAAATCCTTCTCAGGCGCCTCAATCTCTGGATGAGTATGTACCTCCTGGTTCAAGCGAACAGCATTGCTCAAGATCTTTATGGCTCTTTCGTAAACAGGAACAGCATATGGCGCAAATGCCTCACCCATATTGGCGGCCACCAGCGACATACACTCAAGCAAAGGCCACAAGTCCGACTCTGTGTCCAGCAAAAGCTGCCAATTGTGCAAAAGTGGAGGCAACAAAGTCGAAACATATTCGGGCTTCGAGTTCAAAACCTCGGGGCCGATCTTGTCCACGAAAGTCAGAATACAGTCGTACAACACAATCATGTTTTTTCTCTGGTAAGATGGAATGCACTTGGCAAACTGCTCTAACAAGGGACCCACATAGTAGCTGATGAGTGCCACATCGGTGGCTTCAATGAAGGAGGATAATGCGGAACAGGCTGCCTCCTGAACAACCTTTTTGGGGTCAAGCACACCCAGCACGATCGCCTCGAATGTGGGCTGGAAGTAGTTGGCGTAGTTGCCGCCTTCGTGAGCCTCGTCAGCAACCCACTGGGCAAAACGGGAAACTGTCCAGCAAGAAATCTGGCGTACTCTAGACTCCAGGTCTCTCAAACGGTCCACCAAATAAGGAACAAGCGTGGGCAACTTGTCGCTAGCAAGCTCCATGCAACTGGTGGAAATAGCACCGAAAGCCAAGATGGCAGCCTCACGAACGGGCCACTCATCCGAGACAATGCGTTCTTGGAGGATTGGTAATGTCACCTGAATGACTTCTTCTGGGTACTCAAGAGAGAGAGCATCGAGGGTAGCTGCAGAACAACGACGGAGGTTCCACGAATCGAGCTCGTCATCCGAGTCGTCTTCATTGTCGGAGTCACTCACCAGCGCAGCGTAATAGCTTCCATCGGAATCTTCGACTCTGTCATCTTCAGGATCGTGAGAGCGCTCAGAGGCCGGAGTGCTTTCTTTCTTCGATTCACCCTTGCGACCAACCTGGTGAAGTTTGGCCTTGGCTGCGTTGGGCCTCATGTCTTCCTGCTTATCAGCGATACGAGCATCGTCCTTTTCGTCTGCAAGCTGAATCAAAAAGATCTCCTCCTCAGAGTAAACCATTTTCTCAAGAAGAACAGGCAACACCTTCTGGAGCTTAGGACGAAACAGCTGCTTGTGGCCCTTTCCGGGCAGCTCAGCAAGAGCCAATAAAAATTCACAAGCCTCCATGGCAACATCTTCATCGGAGTCTTGCATCGAGTGAAGACCGTATTCAACCACCCCATCCATGTGGGGCACCAACTTGTCGGGTCTGTTTTCCATGATCAGCAAGAACGCCGAGCACACGTTTTTCCGGACCCTACTATCATTGTCCAGTGCCAACTGGAAGAGAACTTGGAGGAAATCGTCAATGTGAACCAAGAACAGCTGCGTTTTGAGAGGAACAAACTGGTTCACACAACGGACCGCCTCGGCCCTCATGTAGCTGGAGGCTTCCGGCAGTACTGCGATTTTAATGAATTTGGGCACCATGAAGTTTAAGGGTCTCTCTCCGTTAAACTCTTTGTTCAACAGGTAAGCACTGTCTTCGCAGATCTTACTCAAAGCACCCATGGCAGCTTCTTTCGCCAATTGGCCCACGTCGGGCGCCTCGACTAAAGCTAGCAAATGCAGCAACGCCTGGGGCCATTTTTCAAGCCCGTACAGCGAAAAAAGCGAGGTGATCACCGTTCCGGTGGTATTCCTAGCCATGGTGTCTTGCACCAAAAGGCCGTTCATGATATTGTCCAAAACATAAGGTCTGTCTTTGTGGGGCTCCTTGAGCACGGAGTTTTTCAAATTGAGGCCGGCAGCAGCACGGACATCCGATCCACCGTCGTCTCTTATTAAGAGGTCCACAAGGTAGTTTTCAAATTCCGGCTGTTCCCTGGCCTGTTTCAAAGCGTCCACAGCCTGGGAGCGTTCTTCCTTACGGGCAGATAACGTTCCTTTAAATATCGTCCGGAGCTGCTGGAGAGCCTCCGGATCTGCGGTCCACATGGTAAAGAGGGTTTGTGATTTTTTATGCGAATGAGTGAAGATGGTGTAGGACGAGATGCCGGAAGGACTCGAGATGAGCCATGGAGGGACAGAGTGAAAAATGGGGAGAAGGAATTTGGGGGATTTTTTTTGATTATTATTGAAAAGAGTAAGAGAATCTGGGAAATCCTGGTGAATGGAGAGTATGCCTAGAGTCTACTGGGGTGGTTATCTACCGCACTAGTGGTGGTTAAGCCTAAGTAGTACAGGATACCTAACCTGATGGGTAGTGTGATTTGAGTTTTTGTTGAGTTATAGAGGAGTTTTTGTCAATTTGGGGGTACGGTGGTTCTAGTCATTTCAATGAGAAATTTGCTGGTTGATTTTGGTATACTTCAACATTTGCCGATTGCACTGGGCGTTCAACGTGATAGAAGCTCTTGTTGTCACTGGAGAACAATTAATTCTTTCTGTTAGTTTTAGTCATAGAATGCTGGGGTTTCTCAAATTGATCCAGGCAAATACGCCAAATTAAACCAAATCGCGATTCAGCTTTGGTTTTCTTTTTGGACATTCTCTTTCATTTGCAGCCATATATAATATAAGAGAAACCCAGCTAGAGCTAACACAGTGCAAGCATTTCCAGTATCAAAAACAAAATGCTTGAATTACTCTCCTATATTTGTTTTGCTAGATTTGCTTCGTAAGGATTGTTCCGCAAATTGCCCTTTCCTCCACTCCATATCTCTAAATCCAGTTGAAAGTACGACTTGATCGTAGGAGTAGTTGGGACTGATCTAGCCGTAAGCGTTCAATAAACGACCGAATATGATGAAGCCTCAAGACAACTACAAGTACGGCTATCAAACCTTAAGAGAAGTCATTCAAAAGAAACAGTCTTCAAGCGTGCAATGGGTTTTTCATTATTATATGCTTTGGATGCTTT
This sequence comes from Candidozyma heveicola, assembly GCA_003708405.2. Classification (NCBI taxonomy): domain Eukaryota; kingdom Fungi; phylum Ascomycota; class Pichiomycetes; order Serinales; family Metschnikowiaceae; genus Candidozyma; species Candidozyma heveicola. The sequence goes on from PPOB02000006.1 coordinate 274,245, forward strand.
GGATGCTGGCGCTGTTGTTATCGCGCTGGTTCAGCTACAACGAGTGTTCGAGCTCGGCTAGCTTTTTCGATAACTCATCGAGCTTCCCGAGAATGGGGCTCACCACCTCGTTCCGGGTCTTCTTGCTCACAGGCGCCGAACTCACTCGTTTTGGTGACAGGGCCACATTGTTAAGCGAATTGGTACTCGTCAAAGGAGTAACATTTTCATCGTGGGAACAGTCCAGGAAGGCGTCGTCCTCGTTTGCTTTTTCGTCTTCATCGCCGTAGCTGCTGTAGACATCTTGTTGGAAATCCTCGCTGTCGCTGCTCATCTGTTCTTTGATATCCATGGTGACTTCGGAAAGCCGGTCCATTATGAGAGACCTCCTTATCGTGCGGTTTTCGTCGTCCAGCTGGAAATGGCCGACCGGCGGAGTGTCTGGGGAGAAAGAGCCAATTGAGCTCGTGTCGTACGCAGGTGGCTGCAAATCGGTCAAATCAGATTTTCTCTTTCGAGGGCTTTTGCTGACCTGAAGAGGCATTTCCGCAGGGTACAAGTCACTGAGCACCTCCGACTGGCGCTCTTCATCGTGCGGTAATAGCTGAAGGTCCTCATGACTGAAACTATAGTACAGGTCGGCGAAATCAACCGCTTCGGAGTCAGAAAGCTCACCCTCGAGCACCAAGGAGCCGAGGTTCTCGAAAGTCACCAGCTTGTTGGACTGGCGCAAGCTGCCGCTTTTCTTAAGAATGGAGCCGGTCCTTCCCAAGACCGGGGTCTGGCCGGCGCCTGGAATGCTCTCTGAGGAGCCGATTATGCTATGAGACTCAACCTTGGAGTCTATGCTCTCTTTGGACTGCGGTTCTGGCAAGTCTGGGGTGCTTTCCCGCTCCAATTCCTCGTTTTTGAAGCAGTTCAACCGGGCAAGACGCTCGCCGAATGTTTCAAGACACTCTGCTGGCACAAAACCGATTTTTCCATCCTCATCGTCTGAGATCTCCGGGAACCACTCCTGGCGCTGCTTGCCCAAGTCCATGCGCTCGTCCTTGGTCATTTTCTTGATGAGCCACCAGTAGTTGTCCAGGTCGTTGACCAAGTATACTGGTTCGTCTCTGGAAAGAGTGCAATGCAGCGGGTCGGGGCCCAGGAAGTCGTAGAGGCCGTAAAGCTTGCCGGGGTCCATTTCACGGGGCGGCAGGCGTGGAGGCAGCGGCGGTAGAAGCATGTCGTCGTCGTCGTCGTCTTCATCGCCAAAATCGTCGTAATCGTCGTAATCGTCCTGATCCTCCAAACTTCGATCTAGACTCTCAAACGAGCCGTTGAAAAGCGCCTCGTCCACCCCCTTCTCGATGTTCTCCACCTTGGGCGCCGTGCTGGGCGAGTACTCCCGTGCAAACTGCGTGACGTGCCGTTGTTGTCTGTCGTGATACACGGAATCGGCGTCGAAGTCCGAGTCGTTGTTCTTGATATACAGCAAGACGCTCAGCTGAATACTCAGCCGGGCTAGGCCCGCGACGCTGTGATCGACAATGACCAGCGAAGCGTGGGACGTGTGTGAATGGTGTGTTTGGTCTGACGCCTCCAGTCCCATAGAAAGCTTCCGCTCGAGGTCGTGGAGGAGCCGGTTAGTGGACTCCAACGTCGGGGTGTCCGTCATATGGGGAAGAGTTTAAAGCTGGCGTTTCTGGCGTGTGGTGGGTTGTTGAGTGTTGTAGATCGGTTTGATCCTGCTTATTTTGATGTTGATATCTCACCTTGGAATGCACATTCGCGGTGCACACAATCTTCGTGGGAGGGGAAGTCAAACAAGTCAAACGGCAGAGGTGAAGTTTTTGAAATTTTGGATTTGGTCTGTATTCTATTTTTTTTAGATTTACAAATGCTGTGTTTTTGGCGGCTCTGCTGGGTGCCTGGGACGGCTGCGAAAACCGCGATCAGCCAAGAAGGGGACGGTGAGGCGTCATGGTGGATTAAGGAGGGCTAGAAGAGGATTTGCGGTAAAGAGGGTTTGGTTGGAGTTGGAGGGTTGAAAAACGAAAAGTAGAATATATATAAAAAAAAAAAGGAAGAACGGAGTTGAAAGGTTGAATTTGATGACCTCGTACTGGTGAGTTTTCGTCCTTGGCATACATGAACAGGAATACAGGTGATACCAAGTGGATTGGTGTTTTTTTTTTTTTTTTTTTTTTTTTATAGACGATGGATTATGAGTGATCTGGGCACTTTGGAAATAAAGCGGCTGTTTAAAGTCCTTCTAGCCAATGGCGGAACATAAAGCGCTGGGTTCCTTAACAGTGACTCTCGGTCGATGTCAAACGGGTTTCACACGAATTCGATCACCATCTCTTTGTTTTCATTGACGATTCAGGAAGTTTTGCTTATCTCAGCATTATGCAAAGAATGGCTACTTAACGAGGCATTCAGCTTGGTCCAGTGTTGCTTACTGTAGGAATTTTGCAAACTAGCATAGTTCTGTCAGCAGATAATGAAGAATGGGTAATCCAATAGAGACAAAAGAGCTAAAACTACAGAAAAGATTCCTAACACCGTGCTTGATGATATTGGGATCCCTCCAGCTGCATATCCTTCGAATCCTGGGCCACTCACCGTTAAATCACGGCTACCCTATATTCTACAAACACTTGGGAATAACACAATTCGTCGATTTCTTTGGTGGATTGTCCACAGAATGGATTCTCCACGTGTGAAATAAGCCGCTCTTTCCGATGCTTTCTTAAATATAGCCAAACCCGTCAGACTGCGACTACTGGGATAAAAGCTGCTGAATCCACTTGATCAACTCGTTACAGAGACCTGTTAATTCGGGATTCTAGTATTTATGAAAAAATTACGTTGTTCGATGTTCACAGACGCCACTCATAACGGTGCACCGACGTCTGATCTACTTGCCATACTGTGAAAGGACTTATGGTAGCCGGTTTAGCTCTGGAACCTGAACGATGCCACAAAATAGGTGGCGTTTTCACGAACAGGAGATACAAGAAAAACAGTTACAGCCACTTTGCTTCACTACCTGGCTGCCTTGAGTGGCTAGTTACCGCTTTGCGGAACGGAATACTGTGCTTGGAAGGTTTCATGTTTGTCAAACACACGATACGTAAACCATTATCTGAGGCGGATTTGCTATTAAAAGCAAGCACTAGGGCCTCAATCCAAGGATATATAATAAGCTTTTGTGATTATCAAGAAAGCTACATCATCAAACCATACTACATTCAAACTTCGTACCATGCGTATTATTTCCGTATTCCTGTCGCCCGCTAAGTCATCAACTTCATGATATGTAGGCAGCAGCCTCGGCCTGGCGCTCTTCCTCTGCTGTCATCTGCTGCTGCTGATGCATTGCTTCGTAGAGCTTCAACTTCTTTCTAATTTTTTTCATCTGCCACTTGACAGGAATCAATGGCAACCGGCCATGCTTCTCCTCGTACAATTTCGCCCGGAGCCACACGGATACAAGAATCCAGTATGCCAAGTATGAGCCCACACTGCCGTACGTGGCGGTATTGGTCCACCCAACCAAAGCATTAGCGACCATCCACCAGCCATCGGTAAGCCCGTTACAGCAGTTAACGTGCCATACAGCAGTAGTGATATCGTAAGAGCCTGGGCCACTGCCCGTTTCGCTGACATCAAGACCCCCACAGAGTCTGACGTATCTCTCCAACTCCAAAAACCAGACGCCTCGGCTCATAAGACCGGCACTGACAATGTACAAGAAGCAGGTGGAGCAGATTAAGAAGTACTGGAGCGAAAGCTTGTTGCCGCCTCTGTACAAGGTGTAGCCAACAGCAGCACCTGACGCAATACCAGCCAAGACTGCAAGTGGAAGGGACGTCAAAGGCTGAGACATGCCGATACCACCAACGAAAACAACAGCCTCGAGACCCTCTCTAAGCGTGGTGACAAAGGGCAAGATGGCCAAGTAGTATTTACTAGCGAACCCATCCTTGTCTTGTTCTTTCTTAACTGGAGCGGAGTTTGCGCCAAGAAGGGCATCGGAGTCTTGCGAAGAACCAACTCCAGCAAAGTCATCCATCTCTGTCATGCTTGTGTCGGAATCGAGCTTGTTGGGCTGCTGAGTAGTGTAGGCATCGCCTAGTTTGACCCACCACTTGATCTTCATGAACTTGTTGATTCGGAGAAGCCCGATGCCCATGATGGTGATGATGACGCTGGAAAGAAGCGAGAAGATGCCCTCCCAGAGTCTTTCGGTGTATGACCAGAGATCCTTCTCCACAAAGTAGAATAAGGTGATGAAGACGATACCGATGACAAGGCACACCAAAAGACCGCAAATGGCGCCTAGCCAGACCTGAAGCCGAAGACCCCGGTTGACCAGCTTCACATGCTCTACCTTAGCTCTTCTTTCGGCAAGAGACTCTTCGGACTCATCTCCAGACGCCTCCACAGGCTGGGGGTTGTTCTTGTTGATAAACGAAAGAAGCACCGATATAATAATCGCTGTTTCTAGCGTCTCCCTGAAGATGATGAAAAAGATTTGAATCGAAAAGATCTCATTAAGGTCTTTCATTCTTGGAGCGAAACTGCAAAAAGTGATGAGGCCAAATGATCGAAGAGCGTCTCCAGACAATATATCTTTTTTCGCACTGTCGTACACTCCATACGATTTGGGCCTGCCGCTAATCACCTTAAATCCAGAATGGCTCAATCCACGCCGTATTCAAACGGCTTTACACGCTATTTTGTCCACATCATATGAGCCATGATCTACTCTATTTTCTTGTGGATCAGGTGGAGATGTTCGTAACGTACGGTAATAAGCCGCACTAGCTGCTCCAAGTCGTTTTCTTCCACAGCACGGAAGAGTCCTGCAAACGCCCCTCTTACACCTTTGTCTTTCTCGTTGAAACAAGAGCTGTTCTTGGCAGGCGTTTCATACAAGAAATGGTGCTTGACCAAATCTCCACCGTAAGTGATGTCGTTTTCATTGGCAGCGAGATCTTTCTCCACCCGCAAAAGCTTGTAGTTTGTGACCTTGAACTTGGCGTAGATGTGCACCTTCTTAAGCAATTTGTACCATGGGTAGTCCTCTGTAAGGAGGTTCTCGACGTCGTGGTTGTAGGCATCGAATATCAACGCCTGGGCGCCGGCATCCTTGAGGAGATGGTCGAATTGCTCTAGAACATCTTCCACGGTTACCTCTTCATCTTCTTGGCCCCAGAAACCAGGATTGAAGTAGGTGCTGGACTTCCGGTTTTCAAGAATATCCTTGAGAATAGTAGATTTTTCGAGGATGAACGAGTCAATCTTCTCTGACTTCCACTCTTCAAGCTGCTTTCCCATGGCCTCGCGGAAGAGAGCGAAACGCTTTCGAGCGACATCAAGGTATGGCTCCAAACGGTAGTCCACAACCTCTCTCTCTTCTAGGGAAAGCACCAAGAGCCCAAGGAAACGAACAAGCAGACCATGGAGATCGAAATCGGGATCAATATCCTTCAACCAGCTGTAGGAATACTGATCCAGTTCAGGAACGTACGACGACTCATTGTGTTGAGAGCTTTCAGAAAACTTGAGATTAACAACAGGGGTATCACCGGTGAATTGAAAGACGCCCGCGTCTTTCGCAGTGAGTTTGTCTCCGAGGATGTTGTTAATCTTGGCTCCGCTTTCCTTATACCAGTACCTGTACAACGAGGTTTCGCTATCGTCGTCGTCATCATCATCAGGAACCTCATTACCAGCCAGCTTCACCACACGCTTATAGGCAGTGGAGTTTTTAGAAAACGGTACTATGTCTGCCACCTGGTTGATGATGTGGTTGAGCATGGGGCTCAGATCAACGGAGAAATGGCTCCCTGTTACCACATCATCATCAAGGTTGATGTAGGCAAGCAAAGGCATATTATCTGGGAAAACCTTGGGATCCAGCAAAGCCGCCTTAGCACCAAGCAGGCTGCTTCTCGAAGCATCCCACGAGACAAATCTGATGGTACGCAAGGGTTTCCAGCCAAGCTTACGTAGACGTTTGAACGCTCTCATTACCTCAAGCATTACCGCATGACCACTGTTGGGGTTCAAAGACGTAAGGGAGTCTCTTGCAGCACCAATGACAATCTCGCCGTCGTTCATGACGCCTTTAATGGAACCGAAAACATTTTTGGCGGTCCCAACGTGGCCCTTTTCCTGAGCAGAGACCTTAAGCCTGAGCAGTTTGGAGTATGGGGCAAATTTCCAGTGGGAGAAGTTGCCTCTGCCCGGTCCCAATGCCTCCAAGATCGGTTTCATGGAGTTGTAGCTTGCTGGAACACGCAATTCAGGCTCAGGCACTTCAGCTGGTTTGTAGTTTCTCAGAACAGTCAGCTTAAAGTCCTCCAAGCCGATGACAACCACAGCCTGAGCACCTCTGAAAATCGCGTAATTGACACGGTCGGTGACGGAGTAGTCGCTGGACTCCAGGCTCGATATCAAGACAGTTTTGGCCTCTGGAGAGATGCCATTCTGCTCGAGCAAATCGTAGTCTGCTGGAGTGCCTCCACGTACATAGACGAAATCTCCAGACACGGAACCCACGGAGCTGAAAGGAAAGAAGGCCGGGGTCTTGATGTTCTTGAAGCGCCACGAGTCCGTGACTTCCTCCAAATCCGAAGCATACAACACTCTGTGTGACTCGGAGTCAAGAAGTTCGATTCTCGAAGAACCTGGCAGCGTAAGCGTCCTCGGAAGCTCGTACTCGTGCAGCAGCGTGGAGAAGCCGAACTCAGAAAACCGCTTCTCCACATACGAAGCCAGCTCCGGGTACTCGCGGTTGGCCGTAAGCAGGGCCTCGCTGTTGATATTGGTGAAGTTACGGAGCCATTCGCCAATGTGCTGCTCATTCGTGAAGCCCGTGTCGTCAGGACGGCCGATTTTCAACTGGACCAAGAAGATCCGCTTGAGGTCAGTCTTTGTAAGGTGCAAATCGTGCCACCTTCGGAAGTCCCGACTGAGCGACGTTCTGGGAAGAAACGAGAGCTGGAGGACTATGAATGCCACCAAGCCGAAGATGCAGAACCACCAGAATCGTTTCCGGAGAAACTGCTTGTGTCTTTTGATGAACGAAGGCCGTCTCTTCAACGAATCCTCGCCCACTGTGGTATCTGGAGACGAGGCGGAGCCCCTTCCTTCCTCGTTCAGGGTCTCGTTTGTTTCTATGTTGGAGTTGTGTGGATTTGAGTTTTCTGGGTTTGAGTTTTCGTTATTGTTGGCGTTATCATCAGCTGCATATCGCTGCAGCGAGGAACCCAATAGGGGTGATTGTTCGGACATTAGGAGTAAAGTAGTAGTTGAAGGTGATTTATGTGCGGCGCGTTTAGATTCTGGGGACCGGTGATGTCACATTGTTACAAAAAATAGGGGGAGGAATATTGGGTTTTTTTGGAAATTAGCAGAGGTTGGTGATTGGATTGCGTTTTTATGGGTATTATTTTCCAGGATTTCGCCTTTTTGGGTTTCTGCCAACTGGACCCTGTGAGGCTCTTAGTGGTCTGGGGTCTGGATGTTGATGTCTACAGCGTTTTCCACATTGTCCTTATTTGAAGAAAATGGGTTGGTAATTTTTTAAACTTTCAGAATCAGAGATAATTCACCGCCTTTAGCTTTTAATTGGGTGGGACCGAATTGGTGTGCATTTCCGGCTATCTCGGTATCGTGAACCAAAATGGCCGTATAAGCTCCGACACGGATATGGCGGGTTAGTAGCAGGTGAAAGGACAGGCTACTGGAATGACGAAGAGAGTCGAAATCCCTGTTCTTTTTGGGATTTGGGCAAGGTTTTTGGTTGTACTTGATTGCAGAGGTGATGAGTCAATGCGGCGTTAGGTACAGATATGTAGCCCAGGTCATCTAGAATCGTCTATCAGTAGAAGCTCTTAGAGGTTGTAGGTCAATGGAAACAAAAGCAAATTCTAGGCTACGTGGTCGATAGAATTTCTGAAAATCTTTCCGTCTGAGTTCCGGCTGTTCCCACACTGACAGCTCTGGAAGATTGACGGTGTCTCAAACGTAGAGTCAAGTGTAACATCAAGAGAGTTTATCTTTCTTTTTTTTTTTTTTTTATGTTTAGTCAATTTGCCCTGCGAGTGAAGCTCGTGCTTCGAGCAACCCCTAAGAGTTTAGTCCGTAGTATGACTTGGTTAGGATGTTTGTCCGCTCATAGAGACGAACGACTCTAAACAGTAAGCTCAATAGGCGAATACTATTTCAGATATACAAGCGGCAAGTTTAAACAGTCACTCTCATTCGTGGTAAATATCCTTATACTCTCTACGACCAGAGGTGTTTGGGTACAAGTCCCATGCATCCACTCTTTCAGGTAGTATACTGGCTCACTGCCAGAAGCATATATTTAGCCCAATTGGAAAGCCTACTACTAGAGCTTTCTTTGAGCTACAGAATTTGAGTCTACACTTGGTGAAGCTTGCTACGGGGTTTTGTATCCTGACATCAATGGGTCGATATGCTCTTATCCTACTGGATAATCGAATTATAGGTGAGCCTGCTTGGCCGCTTCAAGCATTGAGTAAACACTTCCATCCCCTAAGAGTGTCATTGACTTCAGCTTGGAGTTGCCTGGAAACTGTGGTCACACATTGACTGAAGTTACTAGGTTTCCACCAGAAACTAAACTTACCAGATTTGGAATCGACAAGGACACTTCAAAATTTTGAACTAAACACTTAGAGTCCTTAAGAGAGCTATAATCGTCCCGCCTCGCCATAATTGATTGCCATTCCCCTCTGCTCTTCCACTCGCATGGCTGCAAAACACATACTACAACCTCTTTCAACCACGACAGCCTTTTCTGCTATTTCTGCTAGACATCCTAAAAAATATCTTTAGTCACTCCATTTGCTACACTTTCCTAACTCTCTAGCAGAGCCCGTTCTGGACCTTTCCCTTCAAGTACAAAAACCCAGCATTGGTCGCTTACATAGTATTCATTTACCATGCTCTACACCTCCGATTGGGAAAAGACATCCTACCACAACTATCCACATCTTCCGCTGTACCAGGTTATCCGGAATCCTCAGCACGTCAGACTTCCTTCTGTGGCTGAGATTCTCGATAAGATCAGGGTATTTGAACAGGAGCACCAGCCATACCTCTATGCCTATTCAAGCCCAGCAGCATCTCGTGATTTTATGACAGATATTACAGCACTCACTCGTGCTAATTCTGTTGGCAGTGGTGGACCACCCATTCAGGTCCAGGCTTCTTACAGACCACATGTAAGTCTGCCTTTAGCGAGACCCGAGCTCGTACAGCTTCCTTCCAAGGCAGATACAGAAGGAAGCTTAAATGCTCAACAGAATCTGCCTACAGATATTTGCATGGACTGCCCATCGGCACAAACAACGGATACCAACCCAGAACCTGCATCATCTACTACACCATCACCACCTCTGGACTTTTCAGTTCCAGAAAGCCCAAAACGCAGGTCACGCCGTCTGCGTAAGGATAACAGAAAGAACCCTAAAAGTGGAAGTCTGCTGCCACGAAAGAAGAGCATTCTGCCAAAACTAACTCTGTCCAGTCCCCTGCCTGGAAAAAGAGGAAGAAAGAGAATGCCCCAGGTTAAATGTCACCAATGTGGGTTAGAGGAGACCCCAGAGTGGAGACGTGGACCAACGGGTTCCCGGTCGTTGTGCAATGCCTGTGGAATCTACTACATGAAGCTCCTCCGGAAGTTCACTCCAAACCAGGCAGCATGTGTTTTTGTTTTCAAGAAGAAAACCAACACGATAACGGAAAGAAGCGTTCCATGTGAATTGGATTTGGAGAGAATTGCAGGTGTGGTTGAGAAGGAGAACTGGCTGATGGACACCGCCTTAGACGTAGTGTCGTAACAGGTATTGGGCATAGAAGCGGGAGTATAGTGTATTTAATATAAGAAGGCTTCATTGGTAGGTAGTAACTGGATGTTCTTGTCTGGGGAATATGGGGAATAATAACAATTGATATCATGCCAATGGCTGGTATTTTCAAGAAATTATTCGTTTCTTCAGTGGTGCAATGGGAATATGAAACTGCATCGTCCTTCAAGTCAGTTGCCTTGATAAGACCTACTAAAATGGTACTTCTTCTTTGTGATTCTCTTCGTGGTTGAAACTGCTGGGTTGTACTGGACTGACCAGAAGCTTACAAATGGGTCGTAATAAGTTTTGTAGTTTGAGCTTTGCCATACAGCTAGGTAAGGCTAGGCTCGAGGGTCTTTGAAATAAGAGTGTTTCATCTCCTCTCGAAGTAGGCTTTACTCTGTGTAACTCGAAAATCACAACCAACATCCTCAGCTTGACCCCATTTGCAACCGGCCCTTACTAACTCTACAAGTAAGATACAAACCCAAAGCAAAAATCAGGATTATTCTATACTTTACTCTGCTTCCACAATTTGACAACATCGCTTATGCCTCGAGATTGCGGAGATTCTAACATGTCAAAATCAGCATTACTCAAATCCCTCCTTAATGGAACCGGCCCAATCAGCTCGAGAAGCTTGCCAAAGCCAAATTGCATAATCTGCGAGACCATGGTCGATTCACTGGCATTTCTCGTCTTCTGCCCAATCTCTCCTCCAGCTATAGAGCTGAAAAGCGTGTGGACCAACTGCCTATAATGAGCATCAGCTTCAGGGTAAAGCACATTTGTCGATCTGACAGTTTTCTTGCAACCTTCGACGGGTTTTTCTCCACTGAGCATTTTATCAAGCCAGACCAAAGCAGCACCACTGCCTTCTGCCCACTCAAGAATATGACCAGAGGTGTTGGATACTGCAAATTCAAAGCTGTCGATACCCCATTTGCAGTAATTGGTGAATCCTCTCTGGGCGCCCGAAAATGGCACAATTTCGTCCTTAATTCCGTGAAATACGAATAGAGGAGTTTCTGGACGGGGGCCATCTTCATACAACGCAGCAGTGTTATTCTTCACTATCTCTTGCACCAATGAGTGCTCAAAAAAGCCCCACCCACTTTTGATCCATGAGTTCTTTCCACTGAAAAAAGTCACAAACATGTAGTCGAAGATGGAGCTAAGAAGACACTTCTTCAGTGCAGCTTTAAATGCCGGTTTTCTTTTCGGCTCGAGCTCCTCGTCCAAGATATCTTGAAGCTCCGGGTACTCATTGAGCATTCCGTTAACAGCGTTTAGTATAAAACCACCAAAGATGGTACCATCGGTTACCTCTGCAGTCAATGTGATGTTGGTGACCCAGCCGCCCATAGCGGCACCAACCAAATTCTTTCTAAGTTCCGGGGCGTATTTAGGCTGAAGAGAAGCAGCCCACCCAGAAGCAATCGTTCCACCAGAGTATCCCCAAAGACCAGCTTTTGCTTCCGGGTTAATTCCCGTGATGTTTTCAGAATTTAGAGCCGCTCTTAGTGAATCAATAGTGGCTTTTCCAGACTGAATACCGGCGGTAAAAGCGCCTTTCAATCCCTCGTGGTCTGGCAAATTCACATACCACCCTTTCGCTAAGGCTGTTTGAATGAGTATCATTTCAACCTGGAGAAGAACGGTTTTCATAGGCGCATTGAAGAGAATGGAATACGAGGGGCTGCAATCGTTCGTGGACGAATCTTGCGCTGCCTGGTACGAAACCATTTTTTCGGGATTTGCGTCGAAAGGCTCCAAAACCGTCGTAACAGCTGCAGAAGGTTTTCCCCTGGAGTCCTCCGAACGCACCAAAAGCTGCCAGGCATTTTTGACATTCGCTGGGGCATAAACTGATCTGATCATTCCCGGTACTGGTCTGAAGTTGATGATCTCGCCGTTTTTGTAGTCTGAGATGTTAAAAGGCGTTGAGTAGAAACTGTCTTCAGAGGGAGCCACAGGTTTTATAAATTGGGCACTCACTGTCACAGTCCATAGTAGAATCGGAAAAAGAAACATGGCTGGATGAAAGGTCAGACGAAGGGAGTATATGTCGAAGGTTTTTGGTGTACAACACCTAAATGTATCCCAGCAGTCATTTACGGCTTTATTCAGAGAGGACATACGATAATTGGTATGGCGTTTTGCATCCATTCCTGCGGCTTTAATGGACAGAGCTAAGTGCCTTAAAGTCCTTTTCTGATGAATTATTTTGTATAGTCAGCGTTTGATATGTATTTGCTTAAATGCTGGTATTCGTTCCTCATGAGGATCCAGCTATTCATGACATGAAAGGTACTTGATCTGACCTCATAGTAATGAAATAGTAACTTCGGTCGTTCTCCATAAACCCATCGCTCTTGTTATTTGCATAATATGGATTCACTGAATCGTAAATGATAAATCCGGCACCAAAAAGGCGAACATGCTACAAACGTGCACGATCTTGTTACTTGATGTGATTACGGTAATATTGGAAGGCTCATCTCATTAAATTCCGAAAGTAGTAAAAACTCACAACAGAATAAAATATGAAAAGCTATTGATGGGGAAGAGAACGTCTCAAGGAATAAAAAGGTCGTCTCACCGCCTGGGCCTGCCGCTTTAGGAGAGTCCTAGAAGATATAGTGCAAGTATTTCTCATTCTATCTGACTGTAGTTTTCAAGTAGTTTGAAGGGCTTTCGCTTTTACTTCTCACCCCAAGTTTTGTGGCCTGGAAAAAGGTGGTTCAGAATTATTCCGTCCAACAGATGGGCTCTAAACGGTATCATCTCGGCTACCCTACACTACCTCCATAATGTTTAGCTAAAGGGCTTTCGTAAAGCCTATCAGTATATCAAACAAGCGTTAAAAACATCCCCCAGTTCAGAGAATCGGTGTTTTTTTCGTTATAGCCACAGGCTAGGATAACGTCTTTCTGTGTTTGACAAAAGGCGTCTATCAATGTTCAAGTCAGCCACACACTTGGCAAAATTTGTTTCTCGAAAATATGTAGAAGCATAGTTCAAAAGCTTCCTTGATATCTCCAGAAACTTCCACTCCATATCCCCTCGCTCAAAGTCAGCTGCTTCTCTGCACTGGTCCCGTAACCGGGCTCGAAATGACAATTCCTCCTTTGTGAGTCCTTGACGGATCAGCTCTTTTTCACAGTGCCATAGATTTTCCATCTCATCTCTGAACTGTTCATGGTCTTTTCCTTCCGGAAGAAAGCCTTCAATTATCTCCATATCCGACTCCGTAGGCTTGTACCAAACAATCTCATCAGTATTAAAATCTTCCGTGAAGTCTCTCACGATTGTGAAGCGCAAAATCCACAACGATGTAAAGAAACATTTCATCAAATATCGATCGAAGCTGCTTCTTCTGTCGATTATATCATCCACCACGGGCAAAAGCATGAGTTTCAATCGAGGCGATAAAAGCTTAAGCGAGGGACTAAAAGCTTTCACATCTAGCTCTGGCTCAAGATCTCGAGCAAATCTCCTTTTAACACAACGTTGGATCTTCTCACTTTGTAGAAATTTCCTAATTTCCTCCTGCCACCATAGGCGAAGGGCATTCTGCTCTTTCTTCTTTTCCTCGTACTCCTTCTCTAGATCACGTTTACTAATGATCCACCGGTGTCTCGCTTCCATATTTCGCCCGTATTCAGATACAAATGATGGATCGGGTTTACAGAAACAAGCTGCCAACAGCTTTTGTAAGTTCTGGAGCTCGGTTCCCAATTCAATAACTCCGTCTCCTTCATGTATACCTAACTCGTCGTCCGATTTTGTTTTTCTGGAATACTCAGGGACATCTCCTAGCCAAGAAGCAAGATCACAGTACCGAATGGTTCGAGACCGCTGTATTCCTGTAGACTTGAATACCTCCCCAGGTCGCTTTAAGTCCTTTAGGTAGCGCCAAAAATTGCCTGTACATTTATTCGAGTTACGTTGTCTTTCATAGGAATCTTCGATTATTCGCCTGCTCATAATCAAAGAAGCGCAGACCATTGCCTGGTGTTCAGCATTCTCACCTTTGACTTTCTTTTCACAAAGAATTGTAGAATGAGCCTCTTCGGCCGTCAAACCATGAAGATCCATAGGTTCGTAGGCCTGTCCATCAGAGGCTGCTAGATTGGGTGAAGAAAAAGACATATACCGCTTCTTCGATCAGGGATTTACCCCTTATATACTGCTAAAAGCCGCTTGGTGACCAGAAAGAATTAATGTTCATGCAATGAATATCCCCTTACATTCTGCTTCAGAAAAAATAAAAGCCCCTTGATGACCAAATCAAATTACAAGTACATGCAAAGATATTCTTTCCTATTACAGCTTAATCTGAGGCTATATCTCCTGGAGCTCCCTAGCACACTTATTCTGGTGCATCTGAGCTAGGTAACTGCTTGTTTTGGTTAGAAAAGCCTTCAGGCATTTTTGGTAAAGAGACCACATCCTTTGAATTTCATCCTCGCCGTTAGATTTGAGCCACTGGCAATAACTGGTTACAAAGATGTGATCATCATCACTTAACCCTTCAGAAAGCGGGAGGCCCACCCAGTTCCAAACATCGCTTTTTTCCTGAACCACAAAGTCATCCTCGTACTTATCAATGAACCTTTTGACGCTTGCTAGGTCTTCAAGGGTCGGCTCGTACCATCTTACTTCGTCAACCGCAGTAACACAATCTCTCAGGATCGTTTCGTACTGAATAAGGAGACGTACAAGGAGATTAAGTAAGAGCTGCTTGTGGATGTGGTATGCCCGTCCAGACAATATTTTAACTGTAGGCTGCAAAATAGTTCGCAATCTTGGATCAAGCTGATGAAAGGATAACATAGTATGTTTCTTTTGGAGAGATTCTGGAGCTTCCGAGAACTTTGTTTCAGGAATTTTCATGCTCCAACCGGTGGAGGTCAGCCAAATAGAGCTGGCCCATTCTTCGGCATAAAACTTATATTCTCCGAGAAATTGCTCCGTTCGAGATTGGTAAGCCATTTGGATTTTCGGACCAAGAGGCTGGCTATTTCTATTTAGCATTGTGCTTCTCTGTCCTAAGCCTAGCTCTATCGTGGAAAAAGCTTTTACAAACGGTCGAGGGCATGGAAACAGTAGGAGATCAAGACGTCCACAGTAGTCTAATTGCTTGGATCTGGACACAGCCTCGAGGTTGGTCTTTTTATCAATCTTGCGTGCTTCAATATGGTTAGAGAACTCATAAATACAGCCGTTCAACTGGCATATTTTTTGTATTTCTTCATCACACAACAGGTTATGAACTATTTGCAAGCCACATTCAATGGCAGCACGATTTACGAATCCACTGGAATTTGGAGAGGTAAGGATACTGAGGATATCTTCAATTTGGTCTTCAGAAGGGTGAAGGGCACTGAGAGGCTTTGCATTTTGCTCTTTCGTTGTAAAGAAAGAAGTACGCATTGACTGCAAAAAGTGCCTGCGCTGACCGGCTATAATCTGAAGTCAGCAAAAGGGAAATAATTTTTTTGAAAATCTTCTTATAATGAATAGAAGCGTTCTGGAGGTATGTGGGGTCTCTAGAAAAAACACCAGATAGCTTTTCAAAGCTCACCAAACATGACTATATCGTGTTGGTTAGTACTTATAACGAGACGGCATTTTTATTCGCAAATCGCTTTTTTTTTTTTCTCTTGCCATAAATGCTCTTTACTTTTACTTGCAGTTAGACATTCTTCTGTTTACATGACATACGCGGGTTGTGTTGCCATCCATTAGAATGGTTATTCGAGTGATTCGAGGCAATATCACTCGCCTCTTTAGTCGAGAATATAAGGACATTTCTGGCAGGAAGTCAATACTAAATTCGGGCTCAAAAGCTTGTCAATAGTAAAACTTCTTGGGATTCTCTTTGATCCTTGGTTAACCAACCCCCTAGAACAGCCGATGGTCCACATCTCAAGTTTAGAGATGTCTGCCCTTTTTAAAAAAAAATTGTTACCTTTTCTTTTCAATTAGACCCCGATCTTGATGACCGAGTTTGCGGTTCCGATTCTCATATCAAGCTTTGTCGTCCAAAGAAACTGTCAAGGGTCAGTGTTCTCCCGTTGGTGAAACATCGTCTCCTTGTTTAAAGACACTAATTGATATGTATACTTCGTCATTGGTCGCAGCTAGAGCTTGTTTTTCACAATGGTCAGCGAGTTCTAGCTTATGGGCCAAGCAGAATTGGTCCTGTTTTCGTGGTCCAGTTCGTATAAATAATTGAGAGTAGATTTAAGTGACTTATAGTGAAGCTATTAGCCAAAAGAGAGTGAAAATAGCTACGGATTTGCCCGTCCATCTGCCTGTGTCTGTCTTGGTTCAATAAATGGCTGCGAATCAACCATGGCTAGACATTTCAATGGGACATTACGATCAGTAATTCGAGGCTAGGTTCGTAAGAGAGAAAAGATTCAAATCGCTTTGAGAAGTAGAGAATAAAACCTGTGACGTCCCAACTAAGTTGAACTTGAGAGGTATATGCTATCGACTTGAAGAACCGTTGGACCGCTTCCAGCGAATAAAGCGGAATCCAGCTAGCTAGCGTTTCAAATTGATCACTTTCGTCTTTCAAAAGATTTAATTTTTTCTGTTTTTCAAAAAACTGACAAATACGAAGATTTTCGCAACTTACTAGACATACAATACAGCTGTTTTCGTCCACAATTCTACCATACTATAAAACCACACAAACCCCACCACCGAAATATCAATTTTTCAACTCCTTCAAAGCCACTTCATTTCCGTTCCATCAGCCCACCTCAAAGCCACTACCAGTCTTCATCTCCCTGTGGCGCCATCGTCTTACCTGCCTCACCAATCTAATTTGCTAATGCCTCTCGCTTTGTGACTCCGATCTCAGCAGTCAATCCCACGCGTGCCCGAGATCTGCCAACTATAAATACCGGGCGATTTCCCACATTTTCAAACCAATTCAAAAATTCAAACTCCCTCTTCCTCTCCGCTCTCCGACACCCCTGTTCCTGACTCATCGGGATTCGTCCATTGGGTGCGCTTATCAGTGCTCGTGTCCGGCACCCAGGCCCCATTATCGAGGCACATTTCTATCTTCGACTTCCCCGACTACCAACACCTTTCGGTCCATGGACCATACTAGACAGCATAAAACCGGCCTGAGTCTCTTTTGGACCAATCTCTAAATCCCAGAGTTCTATATTTCGGGGCATCACATCTTCACATCATGTCTACTCCCGACCACTATGAGTTGGGCCGTTCCTATGTTCTGGTGAACCACAGACTGTCCTTGTCGACACATCTGCCTGTGGTTCTTTCGGGTGACCAGGTGCATCGCCAAACGGCGGATTTGGCGTCGATTGGAGTCGTGGGCGACGAAGACGATGCTGACAATACATTTCTGGACGAATACGTCACGGACCATGAACCCATTCCAATAGGCGAAGGGCTGCTGAAGAGCTTGAAGGAGCCGATCTGGGAAGATCCGTCCAGCAGCCAGCTTTCGGGGCTCGATGACGCCGAAAGCACCACTCCGTTGGTGGACAAGAATAAAAACTTCTACGTGGACCACGATGCTGTGGGCGAAGCTGGGCCTGTTTATGGCTCCATGGCAAATGACCCCAACTGGGGTGGTCGCCTCGAACAGGGGCCTTTGGACGTGCTGCCGAAGAAACCTCTGCTCAGAACAATGTTGCTAAAACCCGGAAAGTACCTTCCTGCTGTGTTTTTGGGCGTGCTCTTGAACGTCTTGGATGGCCTTTCTTACGGAATGATCATGTTTCCCATCGGCGAGGCCTTGTTTGCCGATATGGCTCCGGCAGGGCTCTCGATGTTCTACATTTCCACTATTGTGTCTCAGTTGGTATACTCGCTTGGCGGTTCCGCCTTTAAGGCCGGGATTGGCTCAGAAATGATCGAGGTGACGCCGTTTTTCCACGCCATGGCCTTTTCCATCCAGGCGGATATGAAGAGCGATTCCCCTGATGTGGCCTCTGAAGCAATCATAGCAACCACATTTGTCTCGTTTGCTGTGTCTTCAGTGGTCACAGGAGTGGTCTTTTTTCTCCTTGGTAAGCTCCACCTTGGTTCGCTTGTGGGCTTTTTCCCGAGACACATCTTGGTCGGTTGTATCGGCGGTGTGGGCTACTTCTTGATAGTCACAGGCATTGAGGTTTCCTCGAGGCTTGAAGGCGGAATTCGCTACAATTGGGAAACTGCTCAGTTGCTTTTCGGTAATTCAACTACCGTTATGCAATGGCTTCTCCCGGTTGTACTAACTGTGAATCTTATATTCCTCCACAGGCGCATTCACCACTCCCTTCTTGTGCCCGTTTACTTCATCGTTGTTTTTGTTGCATTTCATATAATCGTTGCTGTTGTCACTAACTGGGACCTTGACAAGGCCAGAAATTACGGCTGGGTTTTCCCTGCTGTGGTTAACCATGAGCCATGGTACGCTCATTATAGCTACTTACGTCCCTCGCTTATCGACTGGATGGCCATTGCCAAACAGTTTCCCAAAATGTTGGCGCTTACCTTCTTTGGTATTTTGCATGTTCCAATCAACGTTCCGGCTCTTGCCGTGACTGTGGGCATGGACCAGTTTGATGTTGATCGTGAATTGGTCGCCCACGGTTTTTCCAACGCCATTTCCGGTCTTATCGGATCCGTTCAAAACTATCTTGTCTACACTAATTCCGTGCTTTTTATCAGAGCTGGTGCTGACGATAGGCTTGCCGGAATTCTTCTTGCTGTTGCAACCGGTTGTGTCATGATGGTTGGCCCAGTGGTTATTGGCTATATACCTGTATGTGTTGTTGGCTCTCTTATCTTCCTTTTGGGATACGAACTCTTGAAAGAAGCCATCTACGATACCTGGGGCCGTCTTCGCAAGATTGAGTATACCACAATCATCATCATTGTCCTCGTCATGGGAGCCTGGGACTTTGTGTATGGTATCTTGGTCGGTATCTTGCTTGCCTGCTTGCTATTTGTCATCGAGGCAGCCAGAAGACCTGTTGTTAGGGGCATCTACACGGGTGTGGTCGCTCGTTCAACAGTGTTGAGACACCCAAAGCAGCAGGAGTTCTTGAAGGATGTGGGCAATCAGATTTGTGTGGTCAAGCTCCAAGGCACTCTTTTCTTTGGCTCCATTGGCGGTGTGGAAAAGACAATCAGAGCCCGTTTTGAGCATGGCAAGTTCAGCTTGAACCCTATCAAATTTCTTATCATCGACATGAAGGGTGTGGATTCTATTGATTTCTCTGCTGCAGAGGGTTTCAGAAGAATCCTCAATTTAACAAGAGAATTTCAAACTCAACTTATCATCTCCTCGGTGGAAAAGGACGATGACAATGTCATTGCATTGCGGGACGCTGGTCTTTGGGACTGCAACAATGCCTCTTCTCAATTCCTCCAAGTGCAAGTCTTCAGTACATTGAACTACGCCCTCGAGTCATGCGAGAACTCATTCTTGAAAACTTACGCTCACCTTCAGGGCCTGACATCAGGAGGTTCTCAAAGAATGACCTTAAGAGGTGTGCCTTCGTCTCCCAACCCAGATAAGCGCCATCTCAGCATGAGCAAGCTGGTGATGCGGAACTACCCTCTTAATTTCGGCACTCCAAGGACCAAGCAGATTTACCAGGCAGCTACGAGAACGGCCAATGACGAGCAGAAATTCCAAAACAGGTATTACCTGACAACGGATTCGTCGTTCAAGAAACAGCCATTGCCATTAGTTATGATCACTTTTGGCGAACTTTCTAATAAAGACGAGAAGTTTTGGTCAAAACTTGCTCCGTTCTTTACAAAGGAGACCATCCCCGCTGATATGTGTTTCTATGACTCCAACTGCAAGAAGCCATCATTCTTCCTTCTCGAGTCCGGTCTCGTGAGGCAGATTTGCAAATTCGAGAGCGACGACCGTGAATTGCATTCTAGCATCTTGCCTAACACGGCTTTTGGTGATCTTCTTGAGCTCAGCCAGTATAGGCAGGTAACTTACACCACGGTGGTGGAGACTGTGGCTTGGCGTTTGAGCGAGAAGAAAATCAAGGAGTTGATCAAGACCAATGAAGGTCAAGTTGTGTACAACGAGCTTTTGCATGTACACACGAAGTTGGCAAAGGAGCGGTTTGACTCCTTGACTGCGAACCTTGTGCTTTCTACCTAGAGTCAATCTTTCCCATATTTATTTGCTTTACGTCATTAATCGAGTCATTAACAGTCATTGAGATGCTTTCTACCGTTCACCGATCAAGTGGATGAGGCCTTCAATACCGATCCTTCGGGACGACCAAATATCACCAATCATTGGGATACATCGTCTGTGGTTTCTCATGTCTGAGAGCTTGTCGTCTAGGTAGAGCTGTGTCTATGATTCAGCTAGACGCTATCCATCGAGTCACTTTTCAATAGTCATCAGGAAAAATACCCACTGGCAAGGTAAAGTCATATCTCCATCGTTCATTGATACATAAAATCATTTACTCTTTAGCATACATCGAAATGTAATAATCCATAATCAGACATAAACTAAGGGCCATAATATCACCGAAACGACATCTTCACGCCATTAGGACATAAATGGAGAAGATGCGGTCCCTCCATGAGAACTTTATCTCCCAATTGGCCTTCTGAACCCCATCTGACCGTCTACGCTCAGTATCCATGGACATCAAAGGTGTATTACAATCTAGACCGTCTACGCTAGTTGGGGGGAAACTCGACTGACGCAGTCAAACAGGTAATGAGCACATCCTCCTTCGAGTACGCTCTGGCCACCACAAGGTACTTTCCTGGAGGCACCTCGTCTGGAATGGCTACCTGCTTCAGGATCACCTGAGCACCCTTTTTGATTGGACATTCCAAATCCACATTGTGCACCTCCTCACACAAATCGTAAGTCTGGTGAATCAAGCGAATGAAGCCGTAACGAACATCCACCTCCACATATGCTCCGTCAGTGACAGACTGTTTCAAGACACCCTCAGCCACGAACGTCAAGTTCTGGCCACGAGCTGGGGGGTTGGGGTCAATGACCACCTTTTGTAAGTCTAATAATTGAGGAGTCTGAACATCACACTGGATGATAGGACTGTTTCCAGGAATTGGTCTCTCGTCCTGGTCAGGGAAAGTCAGGATGAATTGGGGCTTTTCGGCGATTTTTGGGGCAGATCCGAAAATATCGGAAAGAGAGAACAACAGGAGAGCCTCGGCCGATGCAGCCAAGCCGGCCACAGCAAGACGTCCGATAGCTACCATTTATAAAGATAAGTGGGAGGTGAGGAAAAGGGCAATCTTAAGTACCTTTTAGGGTGGGTTGTGTGCAGGATAGTTGATAAGCCGTACCGGTGTCCGAAAACGACGAAGCGATTAGAGTTTGGGGGAGGTAGGGACAAGTTGGTTATGGGGTTTCTGTTCTGGCGATTTGGGTGAGTTTCTAAGTTTGGTGGGTTTTGGAGGAGGCAGGACCCGATTTAGCGTTTTCCAGATCGCGATATCTGGTTGCAAACGGAATGTGGGGTGGTCATGCCATTGAGGCGTGGAAGGTAGTGGTTTTCAAAGCTTTTTGTGTGATTTGCAGAGATGTGAGGTTTTGCTTCGATATGGCGTTTTCTTGTCGAGCTCTGGGTATTTTGGGTGTGTGTGGCTGAAGCTGGAGCCACACCGATAAGAAGTACGAGCATGAGTGTAGCTCAATTGGGATTTTGAACTAGGACAGTTATGAGCTGAAAATTGTTTTCTAAGCTTACTAGTGCCCTTTAAACGTTACTAGGAGGGGTAATTGATCAATAGCGGATATATTCTTTGACGCAGCAGGGCCAGTATGGCTGCCTAACAATTAACAAGCACCTCCATGTGTAATTACAATGCCATTTGAAGATGACTATATGAGACAAAATTGCATGGGCTGAGTACTATTAGTATATCATGTTCAAGTGAAAATGGCAAATTGGCAGGGTGGCTCTCTTGATGAACACTTAGTCATCGATACTTGCATGGTCTGGAGTCATCAGAAGTTTGAAGTACATGTTTCTCGGCCGAAAGCGCTTTTTTTATATATCTTTTCATGATATTAATGCAGTTGCTTCAATGAACTCTAGACCTATTCATCTACTTTTCGACACCGTGAAGTAATCTCGTACCTGAAACAAGGCAGTCTATTGCAGAGCGTTGCATCAAGAGACATCTTCGTGCTTTTCCGCCTGTATTTCTTTTTACTTTCATAATTATGTCACGAATTGTGGTTCGTTCGATACTGCTTTGGCCTCGCTTCTCCAGAATGTCTGGGGCACTTTCCCTCTTCGATTACCCCTTGTGCAAAATCAGTAATTAGGACTGGAAGTAAGTATAAGAGACTCCTCTGATTTAATTTTCGAATCCAACTAAAAAGATATTTCTGAATGTGAAACCTTTCCATCCGCTGTTGTTCATCAGACGTCACCTGTGAACTTTCAGTTTCCCTTCATTATCAATGGGTATCGATAGCTTCCTGCTACTGTTTTAGAGAACGAATTAGGTATTCTCGACTGTCCCAAAATACGAAAGGCTAATTTCACCTGGAGTTTCATTCTCACTTTATTTGGAAAGACTACCATTCTTTACACTTTGGCTGCGAAAAACGCTGATATATGCTCAACGTGAATGAATTGAGCAAAGTTGCAAACAATTTTTTTCTTTAAGACGATTAGGAATACTAGGAATACTCATCTTGGGAGAATGAATAATTCACCAGCTGAAATACCAATGACTCAAGGAATTCTGACTTGAGCAGGTATCCTGTTACTGAGAGTTTGATCGAGAATCATCTGAACGGACCAGAAATCCCATATGGCGAGTACCACATAATTGAGATTATTCATCAAGCACTTATTTCCCTACGGAGCAATTCATTTTTTTACCTACAGCGTGAAACGGATTCACCAATCAATGCCCGATCCTTCCCAATTACTATCCTGTAACTCGCATGAAACAGATTCATATTTTGCAGCCTCCATTAAATTTAATCACCACAGCTCAAAAAAAACAATATATTTACATTCCCAATAACAACTTAAGTGAGTCCCCTTTATAATAGCCGAAAATCTATTAGCATCCAGCTACCCGTCCTGGCCCCTGCCGCTAAATAATATCGGACCCTGCGTCGCCTATATAAACCCCAGATCCCCGTTTTTATACCCCCATACTTTTTTCTTTCATGAACGTAATTCAAACTGAAGGGCTTGGAGCAGCTTGGCTTATTGCCACCGTCGGCCACACTAGGAAACTCTCCAAGAAAGACATCACCAGCGTTTCAATACCCCAGGCTTGTGGTCTGGTTCAAAGACAGAAACTGCTCAGACTAGCGCTGAATCTCATGTACGGGTTGGCGTTGATTTACAAACAACAGGTCAACTACATGTTTGAGGACGTGGCCAACGTGCACCAAAAGTTGGCTAGACCGGTGTTTTTTGGGCACGTTGAAGAGAAGAAAGTCGTTCAGAGAAAACACGTTCCGCTTCAGGACAGCACCAGTTTCACCATGCGTGACTTTGCGTGTGACGAGTGGTTTCTGGAGCGGCAGGGGTTTCGGGATTTCAACGAGTGCCTTGAAGACTACGTCTCTCATGCTCAGAGAGCTGATGCATTTGATAAACTGTTGGATGAGATCTTGGAGCAGTCCATGGCCACGATCAGGGCCAACGACACTACACTAGGCGAGGCTGGGTTCGAGTTTGACAAGAACGGTGAAATCAACTCCGAGACCGTTCTTGCAATTGACCACGACTTGGCCAATTTGGATATCGACTTTGGCGATCAACAAAGAGAGGAAGGACAACGCCGGGATCACACTAACGACCCCCATTTCTCCACTACACTGAACCCGTTTCGATCCACAGTCGACCAGAGAGCGACTCGCCAAAAGAGAAAGCACGTTGCTGTAGACCCTGTGACTACGCACACAGGCTACTCCTTCTGCTACCAATTGTACCTTCGAGAATTTCATACCCTTGCACAACCATGCAAAAGAAAGAAACCGCCGCTTTGGGAAATCTTGAGCCAGATGAGCCTCTCCAGTGCCCATCTAGTCAACTACGCTCGCCAGCTCTACTTGGAACCGCCTTCGGGAACCATCTCTCAGTCCAGGCTTCCCCATTACAAGGATTGGACGGATGACGTCGAAATCGGAAGAAACGTGCAGATTCTGGCGGACGCCATTGAATTTGCAAGAGCCCTGATGCTTGATTTTGAGCCCGAGGACACCTTTGAAAGTTTTACTTTGGAGGATAAGTATCTGGAGGAGGCCTCATTTCAATTCCCCTCGTCTCAGGTGGAATCCCAAGGACCTGTGGGTCGCAACCTTCACAAGTTGGCGCTTAAGCTCCTCGGGTATATCCAAAAGCGGTCGCTCGAATACGGCAGCTTTTGTGACTGGGAGGGTAACGAGGCTTTCTCTAGCGGGTTTCGCAAAGTCCGTTTTGTGGATCTTTTCCCTCCGGTGCCCCTCGGATCGTCGGACTTGCCGGTTTCACGAAATCTTGCAGCCAAGTCGTTCGGCACTGTTTTAGAGTTGGCTACAAAGAAAGCACTTCATATTGTTCAGGGGGATCAGCCGACAGCTGAAACGGCGTGGGTGCTCTACTCATACGATAGTGGAGATCATAATGTTTACGCTAATGTAGCATAATCAAGATAACTAATTAAGCATTGGCGCAGACAGCGCGTTGTTTTCCGAAGCAGCAGGCTAACAGACTAGCAGACCGGTTTCGATAAAAGTACAAAAACATCAAATTCAGAATTAAAATGACGATGGAGATGGGCCCGCTTAAGCAGCAACGGCGCCGTTGTGACCGTCGTCAAGCTTGGCGAACTCCTCCTCAGCCTCGTACAACTCGGTGGCCTCTGGCTCCTCAGCATCCTCACCCTGGTGCAAGGACAAGGTTGGCTTGACGGCAGCGGCGTCGAGAGTCCAAGAAGCAAGAGCGTTCTCAGCGTCCACAATGATCTGCTTGGAGGCCTCGTAACCGTCGTAGGCTGGTCTGGTCTCACCTGGGGTGACAGCAGACTCGTCCAACAACTCCAACAAAGCCTTACCGTATCCGGCTATGAGGGCATACTTCTCAGCCAACTCTCTGATGGCATCGAACTGGTAGTTGAAAGCAGCCTTCAACTTCTCTCTGGTGAGGTTAGACAACTGGGCCTCAGCAACCAAGGACTCGGCCTCGGCTCTAACCAACTCCTGCTCCAAAACGGAGATCTTTGGAGACTGGGGGTCCTTGTACTTCAAGTGGGCGATCTCGTCGGTGATCTTCTGCTTTCTGTCTCTAGAAGGCTGGACGGAGGCCTCGATGTTTCTGATGGTCTTCAAGGTGATTCTGTACTGGTCGTACTTGTCGATGAACTGGTCCTCCAACTCACCGATTTCGTAAATCAAAACACCCAACTTGTCGGTCACATCGGAAACATCCTCGTCGTTCTCCTCACCCCAAAGAGACAATTGCTTAGCAGTCTCACGACGCTCTCTAGCAGTCAACTCCACGGCTCTCATGACGTTCTTCTCCATCTTGATGAACTGGGCCAATTTTCTGGACATCTCAGGACCAGTGGCACCAGCCAAGTTCTTTCTGAAGGTGGAGGTGATGCCGCCCTTGCCGAAGAACTTGGACTTGGTGGAGGAGGTTGGAGGAGGAGGAGACTGCAATTGAGCAGCGGTTGGGGCCTTTTGGGATCTCAAAGAGTATGTTCTGTGCATGGTTGTAAAAGATTAGTGGCTAGTTCCGCACAATCGACCGGGGGGCTGGCTCCTTTTATACCACAAGTGAGGAGGTTGCGTCGAAGGTCAAGCAACCTGCATTCAGCCATGCAGCCCACGTAGATAACTTGCTATTTATGCGCAGTTTGCGTCCACAATTCGGCCTAATTGGGAAGCACATAAGCAAACTGGTGGGTGAGTAGCAACCATGGCCAATAAAAACCGCTGACGGTGTTGGGTGGGTGGGTGATGATGCAGATGGAATACTCCGGATTAAAACCGATGAATGAGTAATTGCTTAGCCAGTGGAAAATACCGGATGGTTATTTTTTTTACCCGGACACCAAATTTGCTCCTTGTTTCTATTGTCCCAATGAAATGACCTCTCATTTGTCCTTTGCTTGGCCTGGTCTTGTTTCCGCGGTCCGAACGTCAACAGGTCAGACTACCGCACCGGCATCGGTGGAAAGAACCCACGCTCCATTGTGCAGGAAATGATACCTTTCGTTCATATTTTTCCTGCTTCTCTAGCCCGCTGACGTCATATTACGGTGCCTTCTCTTCAAAGCCTTCGGACATTTAGCCTCTTGACATCATTCTGGAGCGGCGCCTTCAACGACGCCTCCTGGGGTTCTACGTGCACTGCAGGAGATAGCTGTGTATAACCGCTGAGGCATGATAAGGTCATCTCGATGCTCATCACTTGCGATGGAAGCAAATGCCGCAAATGCGTACGTGCAACTTATACCGGGCCCCAGGATCTCAGAATGGAAGAAAGTGTCTCTCCTGTCAAAAAATAGCCCTGTCATTCCCTCTCATCTCCGCCGTGCAACAGATGGTCATCCAAAAAAGCCCAATGACGAGGTACTGCAGGAAGGAGGGCAATGGAAGACACTCGTTAAGCTTAGATGCGCGGCTTGTCTGTGCTTATACATTGTCCCTGCAGGCTAGGCGTTCTTCTGTTTCTTTGCAGTTGACTCTAACCCTGATCCACCCTCGATTGGACGCTTAATGGTGACTGCAAGCGGCTCCAAAATACGATAGTAGTCGGCTTCCAACGACTCGTATGCAGTTTGCAACTTGTCAAGACGCGTGGGCTCATCAAGCCCGCTGAGGGCCTCTTTGTTTTTTTCATAGAGTCTGCGTTTGATGAATAGCCGTACGGCTTTCTTGGATGGCTTGACGGGACCGTTTTTCAATTGGTACAAGAAGAACATCTCAAGCAAACGCAGAAGCTGCCGTTTTTCGAGTTTCTCGCGCTGCTTTAAGTCCTTGATCCATGCATCACTCACATTGTCCAAACTTAACTCCGCCAAGTCAATTTTCCCGTCTTTCACGAGCCGGCTGAAATCCACACGGTCTCTCAAATCATCAAAGCTCTCGTTCGGGTCCTCCACAACAATCTCCACCACGCGCTCGTCCTCCAACCAAAGCTTATACAATCTCTCATAGAGCTCTCCGCCTAGCGACTTACCCTGAGCGTTGGGCAATACGATAAACTGGGAAATCTTCTTCCGAGTTTTCTGCACGCCCGCGTCAAAGTCAGCCAGACCAGGATATACCCAGTAGTTGTACGCGGTTGCAAAACCAACCACCTCGGGAAGTTTCGGGTCGGTGGTGTTGTACAAGACGTAGAGGTCCCATAATGGATCCTTCGAGTCGATGTACGTGCCAGCCTCGATAAATAAAAGCACCAAAATCTGGAGTCTCTTGTGCAACTCCTCGCCTCTAGAGGAGGCCAAGTCGAGCTTGTAAATGGCGTACAGCTCGCCGTTTTTTGAAAAGTCCGATCCTACTTTGTCGCCTGGGATCTTGTAATCCTTCTGCTCTTCCTCAATGGTGTCTCTCCACTTGACTTCGTCTTTGAACACGGTCAGTTCAGGCAAAACCTCAAGCAACTTGGTCTTGGGGTCCACCTCGATGTCCGGGAGCTTGTTCTTATACTTGACGTTCAAAAACGGCAAGAAGGTCACCAGGTCAAAGCACAAGAAAATCTGAAGACCCTGGAACCCGAAAATCGACTCGGCATCACCAAAAATGGGATACGTGAATAGCGGTGTAAAATTGTGGGCCTGTCCTTTTGTGTCGGTTACAAAAATCGCCAACGCCTCGTTCAGTGATGTAGTCCACTGCTCCGGTTGAAGCGATGCAACCGCCATACTCATTTGGTCTGCCATTCTGATTCGTTCAAAAGGTGTAGGTGAAGTTGATGTTTTTAGACACGCTCTCAGACGCGCACGACTCAGAGGGTGCTGGGAATTGAAAGGAGGAAGGGGGGTGGAATTGTTGATTTGCTTTTGACTCGGATGGGTATTCTGACTTCGTTGGTGGGATCGGTGAGTCAGGGCTGCGGGCTGTGTAGTTGGTGTAATTTGGTGTAATCTGGTTGTAGGGAGAGTACCGGCGCATTCCGCTTTCACAGAGTCAGAGAACCATGGATT
This sequence comes from Candidozyma heveicola, assembly GCA_003708405.2. Classification (NCBI taxonomy): domain Eukaryota; kingdom Fungi; phylum Ascomycota; class Pichiomycetes; order Serinales; family Metschnikowiaceae; genus Candidozyma; species Candidozyma heveicola. The sequence continues at coordinate 302,276 of PPOB02000006.1, forward strand.
GAAAGTAGAGCATATTTGAACGGTATGTGCCTTGTTTTCTTTTTTTTTGAAAGAAAAATCTCAGCGAGGAAGGCTTTAAGTTTGACAGGTGTTGGTGGAAGGTGTTAGTAAGATTCACAGGGCATTTCATCCACATTGTTAGAATAGTCAGTTACCAAAAGGCTCCTTCTTAACTCCAGTGAGTCTAACACTCGTAAATGAAACATTTTTCTTTCTTTGACGTCGATGCAGATCACGTACGCCTTGACCAGGTGGGCAGAAGACACTTCAATACAACTTCAGTATAGATAACTTTCTTAAAATGATCCGTCTTCAACATAATAGCTAAACAAATCAAGTCATTTTAATTACATATCGTTAGTGAAACTAGTATAGAAAATTGAGGACTATTGAACTGCAAAGAGGGAGCATACGTAGATTAGCACGATAACCGTACGATTGTAATAAATCACCGTCACCAATTCATGCCTCATATGCCTCAAAAACGGTATCCTAAGAGCTTGGTATAGCTTTAGATGCCGTGGCTCCCAATGCCTACTTCTCACATTTAGATGAGTAGTGAAGACAGACCATAGCCAACGGCTTGTGCCTAAGAAGCTTCATTTACATGAACAGCCCATGTATTAAAACATCGAATGTCAGAGGCATTTCATGTTGGGCTCTTCACTATTTGTCTGTATTGCTTTTGGTTGACCAACTGAGATAGGTTCTTATTAAGGCTGGCAGCCTACCAATTCTTCACCCGTTAGCTGGAGCAATATTACAAGACTATTTGGCATAAGTCCTTCATCAGCATAAAACTACATCTTCCAACAGCGCCGTTGCAATTTTTCCTGACAAGTTTCATCATTCATTCAATGGCATTCGCCATAGCTGATGTGCTCAAAGCCAATGCACGGCAGGTTAAGTGCTCTCCACTATACCACCTCGTGTAATACTGGCTGCAAATTTGCCGCTGCAACTGGATATCTTCATCGTATCCTTAGAAAGCCCAGAATCTAACCATATTGTCTTGAGTTCCTTTACCCCTAAGCCACAACCTCACTTCCTCTCCGCCCCACCTTGTTCACAGCTTACTATCATCTAAATATAGCTTCTACACCTCAACATCCTTGAGAGTATCAAAAAAAACTTGGACAATTCTCAATTCTTCACGGTCCTTCTCTTTCACCTCGAATTCGCGGTTCTACAAGATGACTCACAAATCGCCCCATCATCAGGGGATTCTACCAGTGGCAATTAGTGACTCATGAATAATTTCAATGAAGGTGGCGAACAGTCGATATTTAAAGTAGAACAACATGTCTTCAGTGGGAAATCACCTAAGATGTGTTCATCGCTGGAGCTCGCATTGGACTCTTACAAGACATTCACTATGGCCGATGAAGATGTCAAGAATTTGTCAGTGGACGAGCTCGAAAAGAGCTTGCAACGTGTTCGCCTATCCTCTGAAGCAGTGGTGAGAACATCGAGGTCACCATCTGGAACATTGCACTTCTTGCTTCATGGAAACCCAGAAGCTATCCGCCAAACCGAGGAAGCCATTCGTTTAGATGTGTCAAAGACTTCAAATACGTCAAAGATTTCAAGTGTGTCAAAAAAGGTTACGATTTCTTTTGATATCCCAACAAGAACACGTCCTATCGTGGTAGGCAAGAGAGGTAGCACAATCAGAGGTATCAAGAGACAGTACAATGTTGGCATCACCATCGAACACAAGCGGTTGCGTAGGCGCATGAGGGTATATGACTATCATGAATCAGACCAACCTCGTCTTGTCGCGAAAGATCCGTGTGTTTCAGATTACGTTCAGTTCAATCCATCGGTGAAAGTGACAATAGAGGGTACAGTTCGGAGCTGCAATGCTGCCAAAGCACTGATTTTAGAGATAGCAGGGAACGAAGTAGAGGAGTTGTTTCACATCCCCAGCAAAAGATTCTTTTTGAAAGCAGAAACTTTGGTGAAAGAGAGCTTCGAGACTGTTTCCGTCACTTTAATCAAGGTCTTCGATGGTGCAAAGATTACTGATCTAAACATCATGGTTGTTCGGGGCCCGAGGGCTGCGGTAGATGCAGCAGTTGAGCGCTTCTATTCTATTGAAGACCGCTTCCATGTCACCATCGCGATTCCCACGGCACTTGAGAGCCGATTTAGGAATTGTTCCCACAATACCGATATCTTTTCTCAAGGGTCGTTCAATGATGATATGGAGGAATGGCATGAAGTTTGGGGGGACGAGTCAGTTGTCTTATGGACCCAACAGAACATTATAGAGGTAATATCATCCTATTCAAAAATGAGACTCACTCTAGCGGACTTACATAACGGAGATATTGCTCATGTTCGTGCAATATTGTCGCTAGATCAAGTGAAGTACGAAATCACATGGGGAATGAGCAATGTGTATGCTACTTATCCCGGCAATGTCAGAAAATTACAGTTTATCGATTTTTATGGTCGGGACAGAGAGGAAGTTGCGAAAGCAGTCGCTAAGTTCAAAACATTAATTCAATCAGTGTCTCCGAATGATCTTCTCATTATCCGCGATGAGGATTTGCTGTGGAAGCTCAGTATATTAAAAAGCAGTGGTAGTTTGGACGAGCAACCTGACGATTCAGTGACCTTTCAAGTCATGAGAGATTCCGTTGCGTTCTATCGACAACATTTTGGTAAAATTCTTCACAGTGAGTCAGGAGACATTGACGATGCTATCAAGACTGGTGTTGAACACATCAAGCGTATGGTGAAACGGAAATCCATCATTGCCCTTGAAGTTCCATCAATGAGCCAGCCAATTCTACGAGTATGTCACTTATCTAATATCACCCCCGGGGTCGGAATTTTGTTCTATAAGAACGGACTCGAAGAAGAGAAGGATAAACTTACCCTTTGTGGAGATCACGAACCAGTTGCAAGAGCCAGAGAAGTTATAAGGGAAGTCTTGGAATGTGAGAAGAAATACCCATTGTACACCCAAGTGATCGAGGTGCCCTCGCTTTTTGCCAATGTGATCACACATGAGGATTTTATCGCATATGGGAATGGGATCAGGAAGTACAAGTTAGATTTTGGAATAGCTTTACATGTTTCCCGGAAGAACGGCTTACTGAGACAGAAAACGCGGCATACTACCGTTTCTGATATGTCTCTCGTCACCTTAACCGGAAACAAATTCTACGTCGAAGCTTCCAAAAAGATCATCGAAGAGGATTTGGGTAAGTTTCTAAAGCAAATGTTTACATTGTCGACCGAGATTGATGAAATAATTCTCATGAGAGTAATAGGACGGAACTTTCGTCACATTAAGCACTTGGAGCGAGTGCACGAGGTGAAGATCGCTCTCCCTGAGGAAGAACCGACTTATCCCTACTTTTTCAGAAGTTCAAAAAGTGAGAATACATTGGGCCAGATGAATATCAGTGGTGCATCGGAGAAGCTGGTATCGGATGCAAAAGATGAGCTCATGGGAATATTGGATTCAAAGAAGAAGAGCACTGAAACAACAACGCTTCGAATTCCAGACCAGCTTGCAGACTTCCTTCGTGATCTCAAATATTGCGAAAGGCCGGGTGTATGCTTAGGGGTCGACTTGATCATTCATGATGTAGAAGATGAATTTGTCGATGTAGATATTTTGGGATGTTCTCCGGATTTTGAAGATGCCGTTGGGTGGATTAACTTTGTGGTGGGACAAGATACGAACGAGGAGAATGAAACAAATTGAAACACCAGTACTGTAGCACGAGTATCCCGCTTTGCCTGGCTCATTGGCAAGCTAATATGATTGGTATCAAAGATCCCATTTGTTTTGCACTCCGAAAAGTCAGCGGTGCCACTCCGAAGCCTAATTTTGATGTATCAAATGAAATTCGATACATTTTTTATTAAGACTGTGATACCATCTAAAGGTTTTCCGCAAATTTAGGAACCCCTCTATATTCCGGCCCTTTACTTTTCTTAAAGCTTCTGGTCGTCTATGTTGAATGACGTTAGGGATAAGACAGACCAGGTATACATCTAGTCACAAAACCGCCAATGTTTTATAGATAATTTCCAACAATCACTAGACTACACCTTGGCACACCGGTAGCGAGTAGAGAGAAGAAGTATAAGTCTTCTTCAAAGCAAAATGAAATGTGGTTAGATGGCGGTAAACGTAAAAGAGCACAACGCTTGGTCCCTTCACAACCATTCAAGACCATTTGCCAAACGCTAGACAAAGGTGATGCAATTTCCAACTAGGCTCTACCCCAAGCTACTTCGATAAGCAAGCATTTGATAATCGTATCATCAATATTAAACAAGAACCGTCAACAGCAGCTAAAGTGAATTATGATTCCCTACTCCTCGTGTCCCTCCAGCTTCCCACCACACAATCACGACCAGACTACACCTTTTCCTATAATACATGCTTGAAAATACTTATTCTATGACAGCAACTAGATCGCCTGCGTCGACCATATCACCGTTCTTGTGCAAAATTTTGGCCACCTTGCCTTCTCTGGTAGCCACCACCATCATCTCTGTTTTCATCGCCTCCACCACTATAAGAGCCTGGCCCTTTTTGACCTCGTCTCCAGTGGCCACAAGCGATTTCCAGAAACGGCCCGAGTATTCCGAATAGACCATCTCTGCGTTTTCGTCAAACTGGTCTTCCTCAGTCAACTCGGGACCTGTTTTGCCGGATGCCAATTCGGCATTGGAAACCTGGATCAAGCGGCTGAACTCCTCCATCTTTTCGCCGTCTTGGGTCTTGTGAAAAGCATCAATAGATTCGCTGTTTTCCTGGATCCACCGGATGTACTGTTCATGGTCAAACACCGAGTCGATAATCTCCACGGGGAACTTGCCCGCTAGCATTTGTTCCGTAAAAGCGTCGATTTCCTCCTCCGAAACAGGATAAAACTCGACTTGGTCAAAGGGGCTCAAAAGCCAGGGTTTCTGTGAGTGGGCACCCAATGCCAATTTATCCCAAATGGGCACCGTCCTTCCCACCAACTGGTACCCGCCAGGAGAGTCCATGGTGTAGATACACATGTAGGAGCCGCCAATTCCCACACATCCATTAGGCGTGTGGGTTCTGGAAGGGTTGTATTTGGTACCCAAAAGACGGTGTCTGGGGTCCAAGGGAACCGCACAAGGAGCACCCAAAAACACATCTCCGAGTCCCAAAACCATGTATCTAGCAGTGTACAACATATCTCTCACAGAGGATCTTTCAATGCCGTTGATGGAGGCAATGAAGTCCACGTTGTTGGGCAACCAGGGAGCCTCCGAGCGGATAGTCTCTGAATAACGCTTCACAGCGTCCAAGGTCTTTTTGTCTTCGAACGCCATGGGCAACTTAATCACACGCGAGGGCACCTTCCACTTGTTGGTGAAAACAATTTCCTTTTCCAACGCAAGCAAGGTTTTCACCAAGTAGCTCTGGGAGATCTCCTCGTTGTACTCGATCAACACAGACCGAACACCTCTTGACATCTCCACAATGCCCTCCACGGCTCGGTCTCCCACCATTTCAATCAACTTGTGGATCCGGTAGGCCAAATTGAAGTCCATGTTGTTTTCGCCGTACTCCACCAAAATGTACCGGTCGCCTGCTTGACGGTAGACGATTTTGGGGGAAGTGCCGTCTGCTGGAATAGACGCCAAAACGGGGTCTTCTGGAGCTGGAAGAGCCTTCTTTCCAAAAGAAGGAAGGTCACCGTCAAGCAACTCGACCACCTTATCCTGGCTCGTCTTCATCTGTTTCGCTACCTCGTACGAAAGAGGCACAAACTTAATCAGATCGCCGGGCTTAACCTGGCCAATTTTCCACATTTCAGCCTCAGCAACAACGGCTTCACACACAAAGCCACCCAACGACGGGCCGTCACACGTCAAAATGACAGGCTCGTCACCGGTGAAGTTGATAGCTCCAAGCGAATAAACGTAATCGTGGGCGTTCGATGGATGCAAACCAGCCTCTCCACCATCCTTTCTGGCCCACTCCGGTTTGGGTCCAATTAACCGAACACCGAATCTGTTGGAATTGTAATGCACTTTCCACTCGCTGGAAAAGAAGGTCTGCACGGCTTCCTGGGTGAAGAAATCTGGCGATCCATGGGGTCCACAAGTCACGCCCACCTGCCATGCTGTGTCCTTGTTGAAGGCGTAGGAAGGAATCAATTTCTGGGGAATCGCCGTGGGCGGCGAAATTGGCATTGGAAGCGTGCAACTGGGAAGTTCCGGTTGTCCAAGGAAAAGCACATCTCCAAGACGCAAGGTCCGACCGTTGTATCCACCCAAATTGCCCAAGGCAAAAGTCGATCTCAGGCCAAGATACTCTGTCACGTCAATGCCGCCCCGAATGGCAAGATACGCTCTGCAGCCGGTCTGGAGCTTGCCAATTGCCAAGTAGTCGCCCTTCTTGAGCTCCAATGGTTTCCACTGATCCACAGGCTTAGTGTTCACGGTAACCTCGACTTCTCCGCCGGTAACGGCCACAATGGCGTTGTGGTGAAAAAGAATCTTCGGTCCGTTAAGCGTCATTTCGAGTCCTGGCGCTGCAGCGTCGTTTCCCACTGCTCTGTTAGCCATACGAAATGCGTATTCGTCCATACACCCAGAAGGCGGAACACCAATGTGCCAGTAGCCTTTTCTGCCCGGGAAGTCCTGGACGGTAGTGTAGGCGCCGGGGGAAAGAATCTCAAGCGCTGTGGGACAGTAGTCGTAGGAGTCTAGAACTTTGGTTGCAACCTGGGCGGTTTCGAACATCTGCGAGTTGGCAATCAGACGAAGGTAGTCGATGTTGGTGATGCAGCCAGAAACAACCGTTTCGTTAAGTGCCCACCGGAGCTTCTGCAACGCCTCGTCTCTGTCTTCGCCGTGAACAATGATCTTGGCTAAAGTGGGATCGTACTCTCCAGAGACCACAGTTCCTTTTTGCACCCAGCCGTCGATTCTGGCAAACGAGGGAAATTGCACATCTGTGAGCTGGCCAGGCGAAGGCATGAATCCCTTGACGGGATTTTCAGCGTAGAGTCTGGCTTCCATGGATGCACCTTTCACCACAATTGGCTGCGAAAAGTCTGGAGGTGTATCGGCAGCAATAAGCAACATCCACTCGACCAAATCAAGACCCGTCACCATTTCCGTGATGGGGTGCTCCACCTGCAAACGGGCATTGACCTCCAAAAAGTAGAACTCGTCTCTTTTCTCGTCGTAGATGTACTCAACAGTACCGGCACATTTATAGTGAAGAAGAGAACCCAAGGACTCGGCGGCGGCTCTCATCCGCTGTCTCGTAGCTTCGGGAAGATTTGGCGCCGGCGTCTCTTCAATGATTTTCTGGTTTCTTCTCTGAAGAGAACAGTCTCTTTCTCCAATGGCCAAGGCTTTACCGTATCCATCACCAACCATCTGGATCTCCACATGTCTGGCGTTTTCCACAAACCGCTCCAAAAAGACTCCAGAATCGCCGAAATACGATTTGCCTTGGTGCTGCACGGTCTGGAAAACTCTCTCAATGTCCTCCTCGGAGTCGACTTTCTGCAATCCAATGCCTCCACCTCCAGCGGTGGATTTCACCATCACAGGGTACTCCAACTTGGCGGCCACGTTTCTGGCTTCCTTGGGGTCGGTCACAAGCCCCGATCCGGGCACCAATGGGACGCCTGCCTTTTCGGCAATTTCTCTGGCGGAGTGCTTGAGACCGAGTTTTCTGATAGCATCACCAGAAGGTCCCACAAAAACAATACCTTCTTTTTCACAGCGGTCAGCGAAATCGGCGTTTTCTGAAAGGAATCCGTAGCCTGGAATAATCGCCTGGGCACCGCTCTTCTTGGCGGCTGCAAAGATCTTGTCCATATGGATGTATGTCTCAGCAGCCAGGTTTCCATGAAGCGGCACTGCCTGGTCAGCCATCACCACGTGTTCAGCGTACTTGTCTGGGTCAGAATAAACAGCAATGGCCTTGATCTTCATGCGCTTCAAGGTTTTCATGATACGAACAGCGATTTCTCCTCTGTTAGCCACAAGCACGGACTCAAAAGGCTTGGGTGTCTTTTTGGCCTCGCTTTCAAGATGCAAATGGTAGTTTTTCCAGCCGCCAAACTCCGTGATGTTCGTGGTGCCCTCAGCTAGGTATCCAGACTCTTCACAAATAAAAGACTTGATCCACTCACCAGAAGCTGTTTCCACGGAACCTATGCCCAAAGGCTCGGGCACAAATGCAATAAACTGGCCAAAGTTCTCGGCAGGCACTTCATACACCTCAATGGCAATTTTCTTGCCTCCTTTGGATACTCTTCTCAAGCCAGGCTTGGCCACAGGGCCTGTTTTGGGTAAAGCGTAGAGTTTGTATGATTCTGCCGTGGTTGTCAGCTCGACAAAAGAAGCATGCACTTTCTGAAGCTGCCAGTGGAGCTGGAAGCCCTTGAGGTGGGCGCCAACAACAGCCAACTTGATGGTGTTTTTAAGCACCTTGTTCGGAAGCTCAGCACGGTGGTGAAGCAAATCGTGGACAGTGGCTGTCTGGACATGTCTGTCTTTGAAGCAGCCGTAGAAACGTGGAACCTCGGCAGAATACGTTTTCATGTAGCGAGCTGCAAAGTCCAAAAGAGCATAGTCGTTGAATTTTTGCGAGAGAAAGGTCACTCCAAAAGGCATCCCGTCGCTGGTTCTGAAACCGGCAGGAACAGAAAGAGCACTTAAGTCGGCAAGATTCACAAAATTCGTGTATGTGCCCTGGCACGAATTGATTCTGATAGGTTCGGCCTGGACATCTGCGATCTTTGGAGTCAACGGAGCCGTGGGGACCACAATGACATCGATTTCCTCCAAGATGGGTGTTATTTTCTGGACCACGTTCTGGCGCTTGTACTCGTATTCAAAGGCGGTTGTGGCAGGCATGTTTTCAGCGCCTTTGATAATGGAAGCGACAGTTGGGTCCAAGTCTTTCTCTGGAGGATTCGAAGCGTAGAACTCCTTCATGGCCCAGTTTCTCTCGGCGACCCAGGCGCCTTCGTAGAGGTAACGGGCCAAGTCGAGAAGCGGCTGGATGTCCACAGCAGAAAGCACAGCTCCGGATTTCTCCAAGGTGGAAACCGCTTTTTCGTAGAGTTTGGGGTTCTCCTCCTCGCCAAACCAGAGCAATTTCGAAGGCACTCCAACTCGAGGGGCGCTGCCGAAGGTCAATTGTGCGTTCTGTGGCATCGGCCTCGAGTACTCGTCGTTCTGTGTATCTGCCTCAGCGAGAATGTTGAATGTGAGCTGGGCGTCCTGGAGGTTCATGGCGAAGATGGAAACACAGTCGAGCGACTTGCACGCTGGAACAACGCCGTGGGCGGAAAAGACGCCTTTGGTGGGTTTCAACCCGATCAAGTTGTTCAATGCAGCAGGAACTCTGCCTGAACCAGCGGTATCGGTGCCCAAAGCAATGGGGACAATTCCACGGGCCACCACAGAGGCAGATCCGGCCGAAGAACCGCCAGACACGTATTTTTCGTCAAACGTATTTGGAGTAATGCCGTATGGAGATCTGGTACCCACAAGACCGGTAGCAAACTGGTCGAGGTTGGTTTTTCCGATCACAATGGCACCGGCTTTTCGCAAAAGCAGCACCGTCGTGGCGTCCTCCAGTGGCTGGTAAGAAAACGACGGACATGCTGCGGTCGTTGGCAAAAGCCTCGAGTCAATGTTATCCTTGACAGCCACAGGGACACCATAAAGCGGAAGCAGGCGCTTTTTCAGGTGAGACTGGAGGAAGCTCCACTGGTGATCCAAGTCTTCAGGCAGCACAAGGGAGATCCAGGCGGGGTCCTGGGGCGCTGGGTTCTGGGATTTCAAGAGCTCATGAAGCGTTCTAAGAGAATCGTCTGGGGTTGTTGAAAAATGAAAGTTTTTCCACTCCTCGACGGTCCAGCCGAGCATGTTGATGAGGGGTTAATTAAAAAGTGGATTTTGAAGATGCATCTGGCCCGGAATGGCTCCGCCTTTATAGCTCATCGACCTCGTCCGAAATAGGCATTTCATCGGGATTCGCTGGGGCAGGTGCCCGGAGAAACTCTGCAGCGATAAAGCGTAAGCGGTGCTTGTGTGCAGTCTATCAACAGTGACGCAGAAAACGCCAAAACTAAAACCATCGCCTGCGCGGGCCGATCCGAGGAGTGCCTTGGGGATTTAGTCGGAGGTGCCGATAAGCGTAAAATCGTATTTTTTAGGTACGGGCGGGTGGGATATTGAAAATGGGTGACTTTTCATTTTTTTTGTATGGGCCCCCAAATTCGTCGTTATCGGAGGGGATTGGCTTTTCTCTGGTTGGTCGAAGATTGTTCCGGATAAGAGGGGTGCGGACGACCCGATTGCCTCCGGCTGAATTTTCGCACACCTCTCTTATCCGGATTCGCAGCCGTCTGGTGTTTTCGATAAGCTCGTCTAGCACGTGAGAGAAGGCCTTGTTTTCGCCGTACTGGCAAAATTCCGCTTCCTACATTGGTTTCAATAAATCGGTTCCTTGACAATTCTATAAATTCAATTACATAATTACTTCTTTTCCTCGAGTTCCTCGTCGATGTTGTGCGGCGTAAGATACCCACCGTCCTGGTTCAAACCTTCAACAGTGGTGATCCGGGCCAATTCAGCCGAAACCTGACTTCTGACCGCGTGCATCTGCTCGGGATTGTCGTTCTGCCACTGTTTCAATTTCCACGTCTGGCCTGTCAAGTCCCAGTAAATACCTCTGCAAGTAAAGAAGATACCCTCACGGCCTTCCCACACTGGGCCTATAATGACAATGAAGGCGGTGATGAAGGTCCAGATGAAAAGCACCACAATCCAGCCGGTGAAAAACTTCTTGCTGAAAATGTACCCGGAACCGTACATCGGCATGGGCCACAAGATGATCAACGAAAGCGCCAAAAAAATACAGATGCAAGCAGCCTTCCAGAAGGCCTTCTTGAGTCTCTTGGACTCCTCTGCGTATTCCTCGGCTTTTACAAGTGCTATTTCGTGAGCAGCCATTGTGATCTGGGACTTGACAGGGTGCATTCCATCGGGCAGCTTCTCAAGGTCGCCGTGAGACTCGCTTTCAAGAAGTTCATCGGTTTCGTCAACACGAGAAATAAGCTTCAAGAGGTTCCAGTCGAAGTTCTGTGGCTTGAAAGCAAAGGTGAGGATTGGAATGATGATCAATGGAGAGCACAAGGCCACAACGTTACCAGTCAACATGGAGTAGTCCTCGAAGGTGTTGTCGACGGTGATGGAGCCGAATTTGGCTTTCGTCACAGCTAACCACGACATGATGGCCAAACCAGTAGCAATGGGTGGCGTGAACGCCGCAGCAACCCAGTTCTGTTTAGTGGAGAAAAGCGTCATTGTAGAGGGAAGCACAGCGCCGCCAATAATAATACCCATCAACTCGTACAAGTAGCCCATAGAAATGCCAGCGTAGTACAAGCCAATGGCAAATCCAGCCATAATGTAAGCAAACACTGCAAGCGAAACATGCGACATGTACATCAACCTCTTACCGGAAGCATTGGGGTTAATGTATCCACGGTAAAAATCGTATGTGAAGATGGTCGACACGGCAATGAGCTCAGAGGACATGGACGAGGTGACGGCCAAGAATGCCAACAAAAGCGACATGACAGCACCGGACTTGCCCAAAAGCGCAGTAGCAGCATTTGGCAAAACCAAACCAGCAGTCACTTCGGCACTCGTCATCTTGTTAGGGTAAGATGGCCAGTATGGCGTGTCTTCCAAAGCAAGCGCAGTAAGGCCCAAGGTAGTGGAGCAGAACATAGGAATAGCGAACCAAGCAAGACCACCCATCACGTAACCAGGCATCGTTGCAGCTGGGTCAGAAGCGAAGGCCTTGTTGAAGTAACCATTGTCCAAAAACACGGTACCGAAGTTACCCACAAGATTGATGACAAAGAAAATACCACCAGAACGAGAGTGAATGGTCAAGTACGAGCCGTCCTTGTTACCGTCTCTGGGTTTGCTGAAAGCAAGCTCGGTGATTTTTTCCCAGACAATACCAGGCGAGCCCAACTTGTCAGACACAGCGAAGGTGTTGAAAGCAAACACCAAAATAATGATAATCACGGCCACAGTGTGAGCATAGTCAGTGAGGAAGGTAGCTTTAAGACCACCGAACATAGTGTAGATCACCACGCCCAAAGGCAAAAGCAAACAGCCAGCAATGACGTTCATTCCGGTCAAATCATTAATCACAGCAGACCCACCTGTGAGCAACATAGCAGTGACAAGCACGTTGGTAGCGAAGCCCCAAAACGACAAAACTGCGTGGGTGGTTCTACCGTAACGAGCCTTGACAATCTCCAAGTAAGTGTGGGCACAAGGAGCCCGCTCCTTTCCCTTAATAGCCAAACAAGAAAACAAGATAATTTGCACTGTGGCACCACAGGCGTAGAACATACCGCCAGAGACACCGTTGTTGTAAACCTGAGTTGTGGAAGTCAATAGCGTTGCCGCCCAGGTCCACGAGGACACCACCGCTGCAGAAAGAAGGAATGGCTTCACAGACCTACCGGCAGTCGAAAACTCCTCGGCAGTCATGATCTCCTTGTTGTAACGTTTAAGGCAGTAAGTGGTAGCCACCATACCACCAGCAAACAAAAAGCCGAGACCAAGCACGACAGCATAGCCCGCACCCTGGGGTAGAGGAACGTATTGAGCAGTAGTTGACATGTTTGTTTTGAATACTTCGTCTTGTGTTTCTGGTGATGGCAGGGAGCACTCTTTATACTTTTGCAACCAACTGCTATCAGTGCCGTCCTGCACATGTTTGGCGTCTGATAGCGCTTGACTTTTTTAATTCTGGGGCGTTCACGAAGACGTGCAGCTAACGCCTCGCATCGCCGTTTGTAAGCGGCCCAATCGTGGCCAAGGGATGCCTCAAAATAGCATTTTGTGATCAACTCACATCTGCAGCGTTTAACGTCCAATCAAGGTGTCGTACTGCATGTAATGCGCAATATCGAGCTTTATCCAGGCTCTCCAGAGATAAGAGCAGCGTCAGGGCTAAAATAAAAACTCAACATTTTGCGGCCCGACGGCGGCTACTTCACTTTGCCGTAGATTCTTTACAACAACGCGCAGGACGCTTGAAGACCCTGTGGTCCCAACTTGCAATAAGGGCACAAATAGCAATAAATTTATTGCCTTTAAGAGAAACTGAGCCCGGCTAGATCGTCTATGAGCAGGTTCTTATCAGCGGGGGGAGTTTTTTGTGGAGTGGGTGGTTGAGGCGGGTTTTCGCCGAACGTGTAGTTGTCTTTCAAGTTCACCAACAATTGCCCCACGTCCTCGTCGTACTGCGTTTTGAGGTCTGATGAAATCTGTCTTTGCTCTGTCAAGCAATCGTCTTCGGCTTGTTTTTTCAATTGCTCTTCGCTCTTGAGAAGCAGGCTCAATTCATTATCGAACTTGTTCACGAAATAGAACGTGCCTGAAATGTGCTGGTCGTATACAACCAACAGCTCTTCAATACACCGATCCATTTCTTCCATACAAACGGCATGTGCCCATCCAAAATGGTCTGCAACCTCGGTGATGGTGCAGCCGTGAAAAACCTGGTAGTGTTCCTTTAGATAGTCATCCTCGACTCCTTCGTAGGCCAGGCGATATTTCTCATATGAAAATAGATTTTCCTGTGCTATGAGAAACTCCAAAATCGTCCAATGAAGGTCCTTTTGCAGCTGCAGCTGCTTCTGCGTTATTACCACGAGGCCCAGTCTGGAATATGTTTTTGTCTTCACGGGGAGGTCAAGAGTGTCGAATAACCCAATGCACCTCGTGAACTCTGCTGTGGTGATAAGCTCTGTGCCGAAGCCCTGTGTGTGGATGCGATAACGATTGTATGATGCAAATGTGTCCTGAACTGTTATCATGGACGTTGTCTTTGTGAGCTCCGTGTTGAGAAGGTATTCACAGATGTGTCGTGCTAGTTCTTCGGTATAGAAGGAAGAAGTCTTGTTTGCGGGAATAGGGGGAATGGAGGACAATCCGGTGGTTGCCTTACCCATGGAGAAATTGCCTTGCTTCTTTATCAACGAGCTGAAGCTCGATCCCACACTGATAAGATCCTGTGCTTTGTACATGAGCTGCTCTAGGTCGTCAAGCAGCAGCGATAGAACAAGCTCGTTTCGCCTGCGCTGCTGTTCGCCGAGTTGCTGCAAGCTGTGAATCCCCCCGCCTTTGAGTCTTTTTTCGTTTTTGGGAGGCGATTGGACGAGCTTTGTAGAAGCATCGCTGATTCCCCCTCGCTGCTCCAACTGCTCCCACTTGAGTTTGTCTATGGAGGCGGCGGCGTGCTCAAAGAAGCCTGTTTCGCCGCCTTTTCTGAAACTGACTTTGATGTACGGCTTGAGATTGGTGTATTCCTCTGGTTCCTCGAGCGTGAGACCAAGAGGATTCTGGTACAACGGCGAGTCAGGGCGTTCGTGAAGGCCCAATTTCTTAGCAATTGTCGATGCCTTGGGTCGGAGCTCTGTGCCACACATTTCGCATGTCCTCATCGACGGATGGTTTATGAATGTGCACCGAGGACACTCGTTCAGCTTGGACTCCTTAGCAGGCGGCTCCTTGGAAGCGTCCTTTTTGACGGCTTCCTCAATTGCCTTTCGAAGCGCCTCTCTCGACGGAGCAACTCCACACGAAACGCATTTCGGTGGGTCTTGGAGATCCACATTGAAGCTTGTGGAAACGTGGTTGTTGAAGGAGCAGATCATACAAGTCCAAACGGCACTCACTGCATCTCTAAGCAGCACCGAAGACAGGTTGGAGCTCAGACTTATACCCGAATCTTGTCCATTGCTCTCTCCCTTTAGATAGACCTTGACTTTCGGCGACGAGCGTAGAAACCGCTCCACCAACTCCGCTCTCAGCGTGTCACTCAAATAGATCCCGATGGCCTTCTTGCCTCCGGTGTCCACGTAGAGAATCCTCATGTTGGTCAAGTAGACTCTTCCGTTCTGGTACCCCACGATCTTCAGTTTACCCTGGTACAAACCGACGCCGTCTTTCACAAATAGACTGTGTTCGTTATCGAGAAAAACCGGCCGGCTCGACTTGTTGATCGGCACTGTGTGCCATATATTTAGTCGAGACATCGGCGGTGGTAGTAGATAAGTTCGCGACTGTTGATATGTGGAGTGGATTTGTGAGTATTTGAGGGTAGGGATGTATGGGAGTTATGAAGAGGAACTTTTGTATGAGTTTTAGATTGGGTGTCTTTTTGATATCCGAGAATTTCCATTGACAGTATACGGATCTGGTGGAGCACATTTGGTGTGGCATATATGGTGAATCTCGATAGTTATCTGGTCGAGGTGCGAACAAGTTACGTTCTTGTTTGTCTTCGTTCTATCTCAATCTCTAAACTCTAAAAAGCTTGAGTTTGCCTTGAAAGTCTGTCGGAGTCTAGATTTCAAAAAAATTTGCACTATATTAATTTGAGCAGTATCGCTACTTGCCTCCTAGAAATGGCTGCGAAATCCAGGTGGACCAATCCTAGTATGGACCAAGCTATGGTATCACCGCTGTATCCCGGGTGGACAGTATTTTCCTGTTTTAGGCCTAGCAAACATATTTGGTAGTAGTTGTGTAATTTTTGGTCATTCGAAATTTTCGCTTTTCAATTTATGAAGATAGCCCATAATACGGCTATTGCTTGATGGTTGCGAAAATCGGTGAGACTTGCGGAAAGATTGTGGAATGAGCACATAGGTCTGTAAATAGGAATCGACATGCATTAGTGAATTAGCGAACGGGGACGTAACCGTGAGTCTTTTAGCAAGTTCTTTGATTCTCCGGCGAATTTCTCATCGACGGTGTTGAGTTGTTGCTTTAGATGCTAGATGGACCACATATAAGCTTCAATGAAGCAGACAAAAAGAAGACTGGAAAGAAGGAGAAAGGGAAGTTTCAGAAATGTTGAAAATCAGTATAGACACACGGAACGCTTGAATGAGTGGAACAGCAGCACAACCCACTCACTATCCTAGAAGCACACCATTTTCACTTGATAAGAGTACAATACCATCAACGAAAAAGTTCAACTTTTCTGAAACTTGACAAATAATTGATAAATAATGACCAACAAATCTGCCTTATCCTTCCGTAGACCACGAATGACCACCTTGGTGTTTGGACTCTGACTTCCATTTAGCTTAGTCAACACACAGCAACCAACAGACAACGAAACAGGGGACAACCCAAACACAATTTCAACATGAGCCAAGCACTTCTTTCAAAGCAAATCTGAACTTTCACTGCCTCATTCAAATTTCATCTCCACCGGTGTCAGGTGTGTTCCACTCACACTCAAACAACCACATCACCATCCACTCCACCTTCACCCCCACGTCCACCTTCAATTCCCCCAAGGCCCAATTAAAAAGATACTCATAAATCCAAAAATCCATCCCATCCAAAATCCCCTATCCATACCCCAGATCATCCCTGCAAACCACCCTACCACTTTTCGCAGCCATTGTGAACTCACGTCTTCACAACTACATACTCCACATATTCCACGAATCACACGCCACTGCATCCATACACCGTAAAAACCAGAACAAGCGGCTTCCACAGAAGAACACGCACGCATAGAATCGCCAGTTACGAATACCTGCCCTTCTTCGTCGATAACACTCCATAGATCAACCCCTATAGAACATGGCATTTCTTCTTAAACGAAACCCCAAAACACCCGCCGACCTCGTCCGGGCGCTCAACGAGCTCATCTGCAAATGGGACTTCTCCAACGACTCCAGGAAGTACCAGGACGAAAGCTCCAGGTATCTCAAGCAGATCAAGGTGATTCTCCATGGTGACGAAGAAACGGACCCCCAGCCAGACCAGATCCTGGCCTTGGCCCAGGAGGTCCACCAGACCGACCTTCTTGGCCATTTGATCCACAACTTACGAAAACTCGACTTCGATCTGCGCAAGGACGTGTTGATCTTGTTTCTGACGCTTTTGCGACGGCAGACCGCCAACGAGAGCCCCACGGCCTCGTATTTGCTCGTGCACAACGAGATTTTGGTGAAATTGATGAGAGGTCCGGAGTATCCAGAAGTGGCGCTCGTGTGTGGCCAGATCTTGCGTGATTGCATCAACTTTGAGCTGCTCAATCGGTTTGTGCTCCAGCACCCGCTTTTCTGGCGCTTGTTCAAGTACGTCCAGCTGCCGCTTTTTGAAGTCGCTACAGACGTGTTCGTGACGTTGGACGCCTTGCTCACTACACATAAAAAGCTCGTGGCCGAGTTTCTCCAGGCCAACACGGCGCAATTCATAGAAAGCATCAACGAGCTCATCAGGCTGGACAACTACGTGACGAAACGGCAGCTGGTGCGTCTCTTGCGGGAGCTTGTACAGCAGAAACAGAACCAGCTGTTCCTTCTCAGCTACTTCGACGATGCCCGGAGTCTCAAAATCGTCATGATTCTCTTGAGCGATAAGCTGAAGAACGTGCAAACGGAGGGCTTCCACATCTTCAAGTTCTTCGTGGCCAAGCCCAAGAAGCTGCCCAAAATAATCGACATCTTGGCCAAGAACAAAGACAACTTCGAGCACTTTTTTGCCAACTTTGATGTCAACAAGTCCGCCCCGGGTCTGGTGGAGGAGCGGGACTACATTTTGCACGAAATCCAGAAACTAGAGCCGCCTCATTGATGGGGAGAGGGGTGTAGATTGGCTTGACGAGATCTTTGACGCCAGTGAAAGGAAAATAGAGTTTTGATCTGCTTTAGGCGTTTTTTAAAATTTTAAATAGAATCTCACATTTTGAGATGCAATATCACGAGGAGATGAAGAGTGAAGATAAATAGAGAAAATAAAACGTGTGTGGTAGCTCATCGATGAGGCATCTTAATCAAACAATTAGTCCCTACTAACAGACCATACATCAAAATCAGAACATTTAGTCATGAAGCATTCAATGGCAGCAACATACCTCACATAGCCTTCAATCTACGACACCCCACAAAATATTACGTCCTGTTCATATCTACACAGCATCAGAGGACATCTTTTATAAATTGCAGCGCCTCACGTAGAGATAAATAGTACCTCGCAAACAGGTAGCCAACTTAAACCACAACTCTCGACCAGTTGTCAAACTCCTCCTCACCGTACTGGATCTTTCTGAGCCACTCGGCAACCTGGACAGTCAACTCACCGGCCTCACCAGCAGCCAAAGGCACAGAAATGTCCTCACCCTTCCAGCCAATGGTCTTGATTGGCGAAACAACAGCAGCAGTACCGGAGCCAAAAGCCTCAACCAACTCGCCCTTGGCAGCACGGTCCTTGACCTCCTGGATGGTGAACTTTCTCTCAGAGACGGTCCACTTGTCCTGGGGCAATCTGGATCTGGCCAATGCCAACACAGAGTCTCTGGTGACACCTTCCAAGATAGTGCCGTCGAGAGGCGCCGTGACCAACTCGTTCTTGCCGGTGCTGGGGTCCTTGAACACGAAGAACACATTCATGGTACCAACCTCGGTAATGTAGCCTTCATCACCGAACAACCAAAGATTCTGCTGGTAGCCTCTCTGAGCGGCCTCCAACTGGGGCTTGACACAAGGAGCGTAGTTGGCACCCAACTTCTTGTCACCCACTCCTCCAGGCCATGCTCTAACAGCGTAGTCGGTTGCTTCCAAGGAAACAGCCTTGAAACCGGTGGAGTAGTAAGGACCGACGGGGGATGCAATAACGTACAAAAGTGCTCTGTCTGGAACAGACACGCCAAGAGTGGCAGAGGTACCGATGATGGTGGGTCTCAAGTACAAAGAGTAGCCCTTACCCTTGGGCACGAAATCCTGTTCGAGCTCAACAAACTTGCTGATCAACTTGACGAACTCCTCGCCGTCAAAGGAAGGCAACACAATTCTCTCGGCACTCTTGTTCAAGCGCTTCATGTTCATGTCGGGTCTGAACATACGGATCTTGTCCGAACCATCTCTATAAGCCTTCAAGCCCTCGAACGCCTCGAAGCCGTAGTGGAACACAATGGTGGAGGGGTCGAAGGAGAAGTTGTGGTAAGGGTTGATTTCCGGCTGGGCCCAGCCCTTGTCGGCGGTCCACTCCACCTCCAAAATGTGGTCGGTGAAGGTCTTTCCGAAAACCAACTGGTCGTTGGGGAGCTTCTCCTTGGGAGAAGAGGTTTTCGTGATTTTCAAAAGCGAAGCGTCCAAAGCCTGTGTCATTCTGGCGGTCTGCGTAAAGAACCTGGGTCTGGCGATGTTAGTCTTGAAAGCAAGGGCTGCCCGGGATAGACTCATGTTGGTTGAGATAAATTTTCGCTGAAAAAATAGCTCACTGAACACAATCGACCGCTGGGGTGGGCTGGCGGCGCTGAATCGGCCCGATCGGGAACATACCGGAAGAAAAAGGGTTTCTTTTGAGTTGAACGTTTTTTTTTCGTGGAGATTTCCAGTCCTTTATATCCCCGGGTACTCCCCGCTATCGGCCATAATCAGTCTATGTTGAGTCAGCCCGCGAACAGCCGAAAACAGTGCCTCGACAAAAACAGAGAATTAGGGAAATTGGATAAATGCTAGGTTTGAGCTTGGTTTTGTGGTACCAGATTATCTGGATGTTCTGTGCTGTTGGGGGAGGTGGCTGCAAATTAAGTATGGCGCACTTTGAGGTATTAACCAACAATTGGGCCATACCAGCCCATCAGAGAATTATTTTATTTTTTCAATCGTTTATATTTGGATTTGTGATCTATAGCAATTCCGATTTTCCGAGTTCGATTTTGGGGGAGCTGTGGTGTCATTGCTGCGTAGCTCTTATTCTAGTGAGTCACAGAACAAGCCTCACGGAAATGGTAGGATAGAAGCGACAAATGGGCTGTGAAGGTAGATGAACAAAAATTCACGGATGGAGAGCTTTTTTAGAGTGAAATAAGCTTTTTATCTGTGAAGCCGTTTATTCACCCGAATCTGTCGCTCATGTTGTTTAACGCTTCTAGGCTTGAAGGCTTCACTTCCGTTTATTTCATGAACAATGTATGCATCTCCAGCTGATTCTGCCAATGCCTTCATTTTTATCCTTTAAAGCATAGTTGAGCTGCTAATTGACCCACAATGTTGGATCGGCAATTCACTAAACTCTCCCCACGTTTATCGTCTAAGGATCTTAGTAAAGGCTTCGAAACGATTATTCTTAATTATTCGCCTGTTTGTGGGAATTTAGTATGCGTTCCATGGGTTATTCAATACATCGGTTCGAGAGTTCTTCAGACGTTGTGAGGACCTTCCAAGTATCAGTAAGACGTCGACCTCTCGAAATACTACAGTGGTCCGCTTGCATTAAAATGCATCTCCCGTGAATCCTATAAGTATAAGGCTGATTCAAAGCAGACTCTTTCATCTTCAACTTTTATCCTGGGGCTCATAAGAAGAATACTCAAGTATACCAATGGAATCTCTACTCACCAAAGCGTTCCCTCTCCAGTCTCATCTTACAAAATCAACCTCCCAAAATGTTTGCTATATTCAAGGCTCTATCTCCTGCCTTGCTAAATCTATCTACAAAGTCACCCGGGTTAGTACACTCGTACGTTCTCGATGTAACTCCCCTGGAAATATATGCGTCCATCCTTTGATATCTTGAAATCAGGATTCAGAACAGCTTGCCGGGAAGTCCACACATTGCGGTACCGGCCCACATTGATTCCGTTGGCTCTGATCACCCGGTACACCTCTGACTTTCTGGAAACCCATGTGCCCGGCCGGGCCTTGCCGATGTAGTCTTTTGTGATTAGTGTGTTTGTGGAATCAAGCTCTCCAAGGGTAAGAACCTCCATTCTGAAGCGGCCCGAGAGTTTGGGCATCACCACGTCGTTGGGTGACATCCTTGAACTGTTTGCTGTGTCCTTGACAATGTACATCTCATGTGCCTCTGGTTTGGCGGGTTCTCCAAATAAGCAGTCTGCCTGTTTTGTCGTGGGTGTACGGGCACATTGGAGGTAAAGCCCAGAGCTATTGGCCTTGGGCGCAAAGGCTGTGTATGTATGGTAAAACGCTGGTGTGAGCTCAATATAGTGATTAGGAGACAGCTTCGAAAACTTTTTGAGATGCTCCGGCCTCACCAACGTATTCTGATACTTGGCGTCAGCCTGGAAAAGACTTTTCCATGTGTAGTAGCCCGATTGCATGAAAGAGTGTTTGTGGGATTGTAGCTGTCTGGGCTTCACTTCACATTGGTCAAACGACTTCAACGCAGGCTGGTAGCTCTCCACACCGAGCCTCTTCCAGTCAACATCTGTGGCATTCTTTTCTGGCGGAGGCTCAACCAATCTGTCCACCATTCTCCTGTCTGCATTGGCAAGCTTCAGCCACAAAGATTGTATGAATGAGCGCTTGTAAGGCGATGCCAGCAGAGACTTCACATGCTGGCGGAGGTCTTGAAGCGTCTGTTCAAAACGTTTGGCGGACTCCCTGCCATATTTGGAAGTGTACCATAATGGATGAGCCTCAGTGGAAAATACCCAGTTTTTCGTTGCCATGAAAGGCCGGTGCAAAAAGACCTCGTTGGCTTCGTCAAAAAGCAAGTACAAATACTTAAGCAGCTCGCCCATGACAAATGTCTCCATGCGGTTCTGGAGCTCGCCAGTTTTGATATTTTGGTACCCTGCCAATCCACAAGGCGTCATGAACCTGGACTCGAAAACAGAGAGGATCCGAAGCCCAATTTGTAGGTACATGGGATCCTTGGTGGCCCGGAATAAATAGTATGTGGACTCGATGAACTCGGGCCGCAATGGGTACCATTCGAGGTTGATGGCATTATCGAGCCTCTCCCTAAGAGGAGAGTACTTCGTGGAGGCACTGATAAAAGACCATCTCTCGGGGACAGAGTCAAAGTAGTCCCACATCTTCATGTAGATAACATGGCTCAGAATCGCGTCCGTTAGTCTTCCTGCTAGAACCTGAACACCAGCCCAAAACGCTCCAAGAGAGTCGATCCAGGTAGACACTAGCTCACCGCTACCAGTGTTGACATTCCCAAAAATAGTCGGATCATGGATGTTTTTGCTCTGAGCCAGATGCGATAAAAGTGCCATGTAGGCTTTGGTGAATACCTGCCATAAGCCGTCGTCTCCGAAGATGATAGAGCCCTTGACTGCGTACTCGTAAAACGAGTCAACCAGAGCTCCCACACCCGTGATAGAGTCCATCCACTCGGACTTGACCGGATTCATGGTCATTGACAAGAGTCCAAGCACAGAACGGGAGTACCATATCTTCCAGAAGGAGTGGCCGGTCAATTGTTCGAATTGAGAGTCCCCTGTTAACTTGGAAAGAAGAGAGAACTCAACGTATGGGGTGGTCACACCGGAAGTGCATGTTTCTTCGTTGTATTCCGGTGGAACTGCTCCGAGGCCTTTGGCGAGATTGACTCGAGGGAACGGTAAGTTCGATTCTGTCTGGTACGCTGGAATTAAGCGAATGCCGAGGTCGTAAGCCAATACAAGAAGAAATCCATCGTAGTCTGCGCAGATCTGCCTGATTTCGGCGTATTCAGGCTTATCTGGCCATGGAACATCAGTAAGCAATAAATGGGCCAGAAGAAGGCCCCCTAGCCACCGAATCAGGGCCTCGAAAACCTGGACTATGGTATCCTGTTCGAGCAAAGTTGCCTGGTTTTCATGAAGGTACTCCAACACAGTCCGAAGCTGGCCCCACTCTTCCATCACAAATAGCAGATCCAAGTTATCAATCACCGTCAGCAGCACGTTGGCCAAAGCATCGTTACGCATATTCAGCGGGTCTGCGTAGTCTGGACCGTATGGCTCGCATGTGATCGGTCTGACCTCGTCAGCAGGGAACCCAAACGCCATGTACGAATCCCACGAATGCTGAAAAAGAAGCTTAGTCTGTGCTTTTAGCTCTCTGAGATGAGCAGGCGTGAAAGACGCATGTTCGTCAAATCGGAGACCCAACGACGGCGGTAGAAGGAGGGCAAGGACGGCATAGAGAGTCCCAAAAAGCATCACCGGTGGTGTGTCCAGATGAGTAGTAGGTGCCGAGAGGTGGTGATGTTGGAGTGCACAGATGTATTTCTTGGATCAGGGTGGATCCAAAAGGACATATGTCGTGTGGCGAATGTTGATTTTATTTAGATGTTTTTTTGGAGGTTGAAAGTTATTTCAAGTTATTAGAAACAGTTGTGGGTTTTGGTGCAGCTTGTGGAGGAAGTGTGGAGGTCTCGTGAGCACTGTAAGTTAAGCGAGAGAGCAGTAAGTTTCGAAAGGAAGGTTGATCTTTTTGTTTCAAGAATATTCGTGCTTGCTGGAGTTAAAGTAGCTTAATACACTTGAGACAAGAATTGGCCACTATCGGTTCCGGAGTTATTCACAGTTGCGATCAACGTCAACTGCTCTTCATTCCTTCTATCAAATTCCTGCCTTAGTTCATTCGATCCCATTCTTCTGGCGTAGTTTAAGCTGCATATCGATGTATCAAGTGTTAACTATAATAAAAACTCACGGTATCGAAAAGCTTTGACCCCAATCTTTCCTAATAATAACCTATGAATAAACTTTATTAATTAATTAATTACTGCAAGTAGACGTTTCCCGCCAGATCTATAGTATCTGGGACGAATGCAATACGCCTCACTGCTTCTTTTGCCGGCTGTCCTTGGGAATACGAGCAAGCCAGTAGAATCCCACGGTCAACACAAAATCAAAAACAATAAAACCAATAAAAACGCCAATATCCCTCCAGCGTGTGTGGTAATTGGCATTTATGGATTTCAAAAACGGACCAGTATCTTTCATCTTGCAATAGACACATCTGGCGTCATCAACCGTCAATGAACCACCAGCCTTAGCCATGTATGGCGCCATGTACTGCTCACACAGAAGACCCTGTGGAGGGTCAAAACGCAAAAGCTCCGACTCAGAACACTCCACAGTAGAATGGGCCAATCCCACAGAAAGCACCACCGACACCAAGTATGTGAACGGATTGAACCGGTACATGAATAGCCAGAACTGTGGCATTTCGTCTTTGGAAACCAAAACACCACAGAAGTTCAAGCAGGCCGTGAAAAGGAAAATGGAGAGGTTGGCTGCGTTCTCGGCAAGCTCAATGAACGAAATACACAACTGGGCCATGGACGAGGTGTAGATGTAGAAAAGCACAATGACGAACCACATCGTAGCGCCTCTTGAGTTCACGGTATTCGTTTCTGTGGCATTGTGGTAGAGGCCGATTGGGTAGTACCAGCAGAAAAAGGCGGCGGTTCCACAAATGATGTTCCATGGAATTTCACCGGTTATCTGGGCACAAATGAAAGCAAACCACGAAAACGTTTTGGAGGGTCTTTCTCTGGCTTCGTACAACGATCTTTGAGCCACGAAGTGAGGAAGATACTGATGGGAAAGCGTGATGAACACAAGGAAAAACATGAATACCGAGAACATCTGGTTCTGAAGGCCCTGAAGCGTTTTGTCGGCATTGAAGAATGCAAATCCGTTGAAAAGCGCTGTGGAGACAGCCAAAACGGCTTTAGACAAGGTGTACGAAGGTGTTCTCCAGCACTGCTCAAACACTCTTTTGGTGACCAAAATATACTGCAACAAGTATGGGGCAGCATACGACTTGTGTCTGTCGGGGTCATCGTTTTTGGGGATTTTCACGAGCTCCTTCTCCATTTCATCGAGTTCTCTTTGCACCTGAGCGTATTCCTCAGATTTCTTCCAGACTTCGTAGTAGTCCTGGGTCGATTGGGATCCTGGTGCTGCGCCAATAACCTCCAACATCCACTCGGCTGGATTAGCATGTGGTGGACACTTGGGTGCTCCGTACTTCTCAAAGTAGTCTATGAGTGTCTGGCAGTTGTGTCCCAAATCGCCAAAGTAGACGGTCTGACCACCTTTCTGAAGGAATAAGAGACGGTCGAACTCCTTCATCAAAATGGCCGAAGGCTGGTGGATGGTGCACAAAATAGCCTGGCCATGGTCCGCCAATTTCCGGATCAACTTGCAAATCGACCATGCTGTTTCTGAATCCAAACCGGAAGTGGGCTCGTCCAAGAACAAAAGCAACTGCGGTTTGGCCACAAGCTCAACGCCAATGGTGAGTCTTTTTCTCTGCTCCACATTAAGTCCTTCTCCAGGAACACCGACCACAGCATCAGCGTAACGGTCCATTTCCAAGAGATCAATGATGTAGTCAACGTATTCGTCCTTCTCAGCTTTCGACACCGACGACGGTTGTCTTAAGTAAGCTGAGAACTTGAGCGCTTCTCTCACTGTGGATGTCTGCAAATGGAGATCCTGCTGCTGGACATACCCAATGGATCTCTGGAACGACGAGTCAAGCGCTTTTCCGTTGACCATTCTCACACCATCAGTGATAATTCCCGAAGTCAAACGCTCGGAAAGAGTGTTCAACAAGGTTGTTTTTCCAGCACCAGAAGCTCCCATCAACGCTGTGACTTGACCAGGACGCACCCAGCCGTCCACGTTATTCAAAATGACTCTCTGTTCAGTTTTGATTTTCACTTCGTAGCGAAGATTCCGCCAATGGAGAATTTCGTCCGAAACAGGGAGTTTGGCGTCGCTCAGGCTCTGGGAGTTTTGCAGTTCACGAGCATCACAGAACTTCTCTTCAGGTGAGATCCGCTCATCGTTGCCTTCTTCGAGATCCTTTCTCCGCTTTTTCTCCTCCTTCAACGCCTTGTGCTGGAAAACCAAGATCTCGCCGTTTTGCATGGCTCCCTTATTGTACTCCACTAAGGTGATGTAGACACCAAGGAAGAAGATGGTGTAAGCAAGCAAAATGCCCCAGTTCCGCCATTTGTGTGTGTTGTAGTACTCGAAGGAAAGTCCAATGTAATCATCGCCAGAAACAGTGGGGCTTCCTGGAACAGCACCAACTACTCCACATACAACGCTGCTTCCAGTTTGAGGGTAGTTTCCGCCCCGGGGCACCAAAGAAGCACAGGGGA
The DNA here is from genome assembly GCA_003708405.2 of Candidozyma heveicola. Lineage (NCBI taxonomy): Eukaryota > Fungi > Ascomycota > Pichiomycetes > Serinales > Metschnikowiaceae > Candidozyma > Candidozyma heveicola. Next base: position 328,256 of record PPOB02000006.1, read on the forward strand.
ATTCTCTTCCATGGAACTCGTTTGTGATCAAACTTTCAAAAGCGTATGCCACAGGGTCAATGTAGTTGATCCAACGACACCATCCGTGCATGCTATTGGGTGGAATGACAAAACCAGTAAAGACAATCAAGGTGAAAAGCAAAAGGGACGCAGGCGTCATGGCCTGTTGTAAAGAAGTAGTAGCCAGACCTATGCTTCTGAAAATATGGGACATTGCCAACGTGCAAGTGAAGTTGATCAACCAGTAGAAGAAGAAGTGGCCTGGGCTCTGGCGCAAATGCACCACAAAGTATAGGATCAAATTAAAGCCGATGGAGGTGATGATTTTGGGAGGAAGTTCAGTGATGATCGAAGCTAAAGCGTCGGCAGCCGGGCGGTACAAGGCAAACTTCTTGTGTTTCTCCACCACTGGTCTGGCTTCATACAAGGAAAAGACCTCCAAAAGGGAGCAGAAGGCATTGAACAAAACAGCGAAAAAGAGCACTGCCGTACGTGAGTAGAACGACTCCGTGTTGAATTTGAGATGGCCAAATATCGTCGCTATAAGCACAGAAACGATGATGTTGCACACCACATTGGACACCGTCACAGATGGATCACCCTTCAAACGAAGCCAATTCCGCTGCATGATGTACCTGACTTGCATGTCGAAAGACACCATATACGACGATTTCGCCCGAGTACGTGAAGTCTGTGTTGCAAGGTGGTGCTCTTTAAAACGCTGGGAACGGGAATGGACTTCTTCCGAGTTGAGGTATTCGTCGATCTCGGTAATAAGCGCTGCTCTTTCTGGCGACTTTTGCCATAGCTCGTAAAACTCCCTCGGCGTCCGGGGAACCTTGTCTTCGAATCCGTACCGAGGCTCTCTTTGGCTGGGGTTAGTCAAGGAAGTGAGGAAATCGGCGGTGGTCTGTCTCTGGGGACAGTGCCAGCCCATATTTACAAAGTACTCTTTGGCCTGGACGGTGCTGCCGAAGAAAATCTGGTACCCCTCGTAGAGCAAAACAACCTTGTCAAACAAATCGTATGTGTCCTGAGAACACTGGTAGATGGCCACTAGAGGTGTAGCGTTGCAGATGGTAGCGGATGCTTTCAATGCACGAATGAACTCCAAAGCCGTGGCAGAGTCAAGTCCTCGGGTCGAATTATCCCAGCATTGCAAACTGGCCTGGGAAAGATAGACCTCTGCAATTGATACTCTTTTACGCTCACCACCAGAAACACCTCTCACAAAGTCATTGCCCACTTTTGTGTTTTTAGTATGTGAGAGACCGTACGTCGCCATGGCTACATCCGCCATGTGTCTGGAGTAATCCTCTCTGGAAATGCCTGCTGGGCGATTTTTGGGTGTTCTGAGTTTGGCTGCAAACTGGAGAGTATCGCCCACCAACATATGTGGAAAATGGCTCTCGACCTCGGCACAGTAAACAACGTCGCCTCTAAAGTGATGGGAAATATCGTGGGGAGTGTAGCCGTCGTACAGAATGGTGGAGTTTTTGTCGACCTTCACTCCGTGAGTTTGGGTAGCCACGGTTTTGAGAAACGTCGAACATCCAGCACCAGGGCGGCCCAACACAACTGTCAATTCTCCTGGCTTGATTAGCCCATCCATTGGCTTCAAAATTTCAAAGCGGATTGCCGCCCGGTACGCTTTATTGTGGCCTCTCAACCATTGGATTGCGTTTTTCCACACCACATTGGCGAACGTCGCCTGGTAGTCGGAGTCCGTCGAATGGCCATAAACACTAAGGTTCTTATAGGCGAGTCCAAGCAGGGCGGGCTTGAAATATTCGTCGTCCAGGTCGACCAACTTGCGGAGGTTTTTGACCCAGAAACGCAGATCGAACTTCTCGGAGTTTGGATCAAGTCTTTCGTCTGCTGAAGTAACGGGATTCTCGCCATGGACCTGGGACTCGTGGCTCATAAATCGGTACAAATTGTTGTCCGAGGAAGTCAGACCCTGACTCAGTTGCTGGACACCTTTGGCTATTTCTCGTATTTCCTCCTCCACCGCAGGCGTGTAGCCCTGGTAGGTACTCAGGCTGCGGGAGGACATCTTTGAGATAGAAGAGAGACTCTACTTTGTTTTTATACGGAGATAAAGGTGGAGCCATCATCTGATGTTTCGCAGCCAGACTGAAATGGGCTGCGGCTGCAGAAGAAACAGCACCACGAAGGCGGCAGAGAACGTTTTAATTTTAGGGGCAACAATGCGGAGGCTCTTTTGCTCCATTGTTTTTTCTGGCTTTCATTGGGCAGCTTTCGATATGGGTCCAGGTGGCATCAGACCATAGTGTGATCGACAAAGCCGAGGATGAGGAGCGATAAGCCTCCGAGGTCTGGCTCGGTTGATTCGCCATTGGTTTTTGTATTGGTCTTTGGATGAAGGAAATGGGCTGCTTTGGCAGGTCAGGTATTTTGGTGGATTTTCGGGATGTCTTAGATGCATGCGGCTGAGATGGGCCTCGGTGATCCTCGGTAAGTGACAGGAATTGGGGGTGGTTGGATAAAAAAGGGTGGCTGGTTTGTGAGTTTTGAGCTGCTTAGGATTTTAATTTTTTCTTGATTTTTGAGAAATGCTTTTTTTAGGGGAGATTTTTGGCTGGGGTAGCTGGGTGGGATCTGTTGGAATGCATAGCTTCTTAAATTAGTGTGGAGATCCAAATGATGAGCATGTAGGTAAGTTACCTGCCGAATGCCTTTTTCAGTGTGGACAAAAGTTCAAGTAGATTGAATAGAATTCTCTTAGATTTAACTCCGCTTGATGTCGGCTTCATCTACTCTTAACTTGGTGGTGTAGAAACGCTGGCTTTTCAGAAAGGAATGCACCTCAGTCCGGTCATGGAGGAATTGTGTAGGTGTTAAGATCTGCGGATGTCGGTTACACCGGTTAAGCGAAAATCGTTTCGTGTTCTCTAAATTAAGATCTGTTGAAGAAGCTCTTGAGCCTCGGCTCAAGGCATCGAGTATAGTGGGTGAGGTAAACACAGCCATTGCCGTGTAGAAATACACAAATCACGAAAATAGACTTCGCTTCTCACTTAGTCAAACAGTTGAAAAGCTATTGTACTTGTATCTAGGGTAAATTTGAAGCAATATGTGGTTTAAAGGTCCCGTCTCTTTTCCATGGGCCAGTCTCAAAGACCGAAAGCGTATCTTTTTCTTGTTGCTAGAAGTGTTTTTTCCAATCCTCAAGTATAAAATTGCGTTCTTTTAATTAAAATTTTTTCCTTTTCTTTTCCATCACCGATAGTTCATGGTTGTATTGCATTCTGTATTTTCGCAACCATAAGCCTGGTCCCATACATTTCTGCGAATATCGTCGATATCCATAAATTACACTAAGGTCATCTTTGTTGGGTAAATACAACAAAACTCTGAAACTCAGGTGTAGATTTGGCTACATTTACTACGAGAAAACAGAAACAAAACTGAACAACCGTATATTGGCAATCCGGAGAACCCCAAACAGAGTCAACTCTCAGATCAGCATTGAAAAACCTGGCGATGTATCACTGTAACCAGAATCCAAGTTTGCTTTCTCCTGTGAACTGCTTATTTACCTTCAAATCTCGATCACTCACTTTCATGACTCCACTTCCTACACCCGCTCTTTCGTAATGTTGATTGTGTGATTGTGAGCTGGGCTCGCTATATATTACACTCTGGAACCTCCAGAATTGAATGCAGATGCCGCTAGGCGGCGGGTGCTACCTCAGCAGCTTAACGGTAGGGAGCGTCGGCGTCAATACAGTACTGCAACTCCTGTTCCCACTTGTCTCCGTTGGCCAACAACTTCTCCTTGTTGTACAACAACTCCTCACGGGTGGCGGTGGAGTACTCCACGTTGGGACTCTCCACAATGGCGTCAACGGGACACGACTCCTGGCAGTAACCACAGTAGATGCACTTGGTCATGTCGATGTCGTACTTGTATGTTCTTCTGGAGCCGTCGATTCTCTCCTCTGCCTCGATAGTAATGGCCTGGGCGGGGCAAATCGCCTCACACAATTTACAAGCAATGCATCTCTCCTCACCCGAGGGGTATCTTCTCAAGGCATGCTCTCCTCTGAAACGAGGAGAAATGGGGCCCTTCTCGAAGGGATAGTAGATGGTGTAGGGGGCACGGAAGAACATCTCCATACAAATGTACATGCCTCTGGCGATTTCGCTGAGGAAGAAAAACTTGGTTGCTTTCGAGAGGGCTGACTCGCTCAGCTCCTCCCATGTTTTTGGTCTGGGTTGTCTGAAACCCTTAGGCCACACTGACTGAGTTGACCCACCGGTGGTCAAGTACTCAGGACCAGCTGCGACGGCTGGTTTGGCGATTCTAGCCGAGGTAGCAAAACCACGTAACGTTGTTCTGGAAACCAACGAAAGCATGAAGAAGGTGTGGGTGGGAATGGATTGAGTGTAGATTTTTTCTGAGAGCGTAACGAGAAAATGGGTAGCGGTGATTGGCTCCGCGTGTGTGCAGGACGGGGTAAATGGGGCCCTGGGTATTTTGGCCTGGAAAAGGCGTCTAGAGGTTTTTTTCGGATTTTCGGCTCTTCGTTCTAGAAGGTCTATAAATGTGGGTTCCTTTTGGCGGATGACCAGCAACGTCTGTATTGCATGTCCTTAGGCACTGAGTGTTACATGCAGGTCTCAACATGGAGTAGATGATCTGGGGATGACTATGGAAGAAACGGCTTTTTGGGATTATTCTTCGATTGGATATTGAATTAGAATTTAATTGGATCTTATGGATGAAGGGTCTTGGGATTTTGAAGGCAAAGCATAGTACGCTCATACAGTACTCGGGGTCGGAGTTTAGCAAGGGCCAGAGGGTCTTTCACGGAGATAGATGAACCATATTTGTTTGGGAGAATAGATCATTCGTGTGAATCGTTAAAATTGAAGTTAATTTTTATTGGTGGAAAATCGGGATCCAGTGTAAAGTAAGGGCCTACGGAGGATCGCAAATACGCATAGCGGATTGCTCTAGATTACAACATTGACCTACGGACTCTTGTATTTTTTTTGGTAGGTCATTTGAATTCTGTGATTTTTGGGTCACTAGCGTCACGAATTGAAACAAAATCCCAGATTGAGATCCATAATCAGATCCCAAACCCCAAACAATGGGATATGGTGTGGAGTCAGTAAAATTACCATCAATGTTCACCACTCCATCGTCGCTTCTAGTAAAGCAAGGAGGAGAGTAAGGCATCGCCTTCTGAATGAATTACGTCGTACTTAATAGATTCACGCCCGAGTCTTTGCGACCTCAAATGAGCTATAGATTCTGCTTTTGATAAGCTGCAGATTTCACTGCAACAGCCTAACCTTTCTCGATCTGCCAAAGGAAAGGATTCCTGAATTTTTAAGCGGCAGAAATACCCCTGGAGACAATAAGGAGGGATAAATATCGAAGCATTCTATTTCCAGCTGCCACAAACATCTCGGCACAATATTGGACCCAAGGAACGCACCAGTTTCTTCACAGGCATTGAAGAGTTTAAAGAGTGTCCAGCGGAAATCGTTTCCTAGCTTCTAGGCATCTTGGAACCTGCCGTAGTGGACGTCTAAATGGCCTTTTGAGTCTCCAATGCTAGAACCACCACCCTAATATTCAGAAGCAGCACAAACGTAGGAAATTGCTAGTCACACACTCTGACCTCGCGATGGCTTCTCCAACTCCCGGTGTTTAACCGTCGGGTTCTCAGAACTCGGATACCGAGCCGTCTTTATACGTTTGGTAAGACGACTGTCTTGGGGTTTGAGCTATGAGCCTGCAAACGATAAAGATGGAAATTTCCTCGCCGTTTCGAATGTGAGTTCCTTAACAAACAATCAAACCGCCCGATCTTTCAGACCAGCACCGCCTCGAAAACCAACCAGTCAAGAAACACCGTCTACTCGGAGAATGTGGCTCCCATCTCCAGCCTTCCAAACCTGAGGCACAGCAGATGGCCAATCAAGCAAAAAGGCAAACCATAAGCCACATAAGTGACCCTTCTTATTCAAAGCTGAAGCTCCAAAATGCGAGGTGGTTCCACTCGCTTATGTCTGCAAACAGCCTGAGCAGCTGCCTCCACAATAATCCTCAAAAAAAGCCGGAGATGCTGCAAGGCTCCATCATCCAATCGTCTGTAAATGCCCGCCAGTCCACGCCACGCCTAGAAAGCCTCCCTTTTGATCCCTTTCTCGGGAAAACTCTCCATTGGACCAGCCACTCAACACACGAGCCTTTTCGGGAATGTCCGCAAGTCTGCACAATTGCGTTTTTCGCTCATTGGAGCGTTGTTATCAGCCTCTAGCGCCTCACCAGATGGATTTGATAACACATGCGAGTGGGCCATGAATTGGGTGCAAATGGTACGGTCGGTGGGGTGGTCGAGACGGACCGAGGACGGAGAAATGGCCATGATAATAATTGAAGTACTACGGGTAAGATTCAGATTTTTTAAAAAACTGAAAATGCCATTTCAATTCAAGCACTTCAGCCTTGGTTCCGAGGTCGGCCGGGCTTTGACGTTGACAGGTGTCAAGCGAAGCCCCGTTTTGTGAACCAAAAAAAGTCAGAAAAGTCAGAAACCATGGTTCGGCATCTCCTCGGCCGCTGAAAAAACCCGCCTGCTACTACTAATTCACAGATACAATTTGTACCCTCCTTCGTGTCCTGCACGATTTGTCAGGCTCCACCACGCCATTACTAATAACACCATAAGCCGTCTGGGGAGGAAGCGTACTGCACACAGCCCACACCGCACCAACATGTCTTTGTCATATGAGTCGCACTATATCTACATCGTCTTCCCCAAAAATCAGAAAACCACCATGACTCTTGTTCAGCCGCTGGCGGGAAAACCCGAGCCTCTCAGCGACGCCTTCCGCAACATGCCGATAGTGTCGCCGGCGCCGACTCCATCCGAACCCATAAGCGCATCCCCACAGAAACCTCCCGTGGTTCTGGAGGAAGAAAGAAGAAGATTGCCGATTCACGATAAATTGCCTGTGGTGCGCTGCATCGCCCGGGCCAGGATCCCCACCGTCCAGGGGCCCGAGATCTTTCTACATTTGTACGAAAACGACATAGACAAGAAGGAACACTTGGCCATCGTTTTTGGCGAGGATATCAGGTCCAAGACGCTTTTCAAGCAGAGACCCGGCGAGACCCAGCAGGACAGAATGACCCGTGGGGCGTATGTTGGGAAGTTGTTTCCCGGCCGAGACACAGCAGACAGAGACGACCGGTTGTCGCAGGAGTTGCATTTTGACGAGAACGGTGAATTGATTCGGGAGCCCGAAACCACCTTTGACGGCCAGGTCATGGCCCGGATCCATTCTGAGTGCTACACAGGCGAAACCGCCTGGTCCGCTCGCTGCGACTGTGGTGAGCAGTTCAACGAGGCAGGCAGACTTCTAGGAGAAAACGGCCATGGCTGTATTGTCTACTTGAGACAGGAGGGCCGTGGTATTGGCCTTGGCGAGAAGTTGAAGGCCTACAACCTCCAGGACTTGGGCGCCGACACCGTCCAGGCCAACTTGCTCTTGAGACACCCAGCCGACGGCAGACTGTTCCTGTTGGCTACGGCCATTCTTGTGGACTTGAACCTTTTGGAGATCCAACTCCTCACAAACAACCCCGATAAGATCATCGCCGTGGAGGGCATGAACAGAGATGTACGCGTGGTCGAGAGAGTGCCTATGGTTCCTTTGGCCTGGAGGTCCCAGGAGGGCATCAAGTCGAAGGAGATCGAGGGGTACCTCAGCGCTAAGATCGAGAGAATGGGGCATTTGCTTGAAAAGCCCATCAGGATATGAGGATGACGAATGATGAACGCCAGGCGACGAGCTGAATACCAGGCGGCGAGCTGAATGCCTGGCGGTGAGATGAATGCCAGGCGATGGAGAGCTATTGGGGCCCAGTGCCGGCGGTAGACCAGCGGTCTGGTAGACATGGTCCAGACGCCGGAGTCCACGAGTGACAGACACAAATCACTATGATTGTCCACTCGTGCTGTATCACGATAAAAAGCAGCACAACTGTGTTGGATAAAGAATTGCATTTACGATTAGAACGAGTACGAAGTAGACGGTGTGTTAGGGTAATGTGGGCTAGAGCCGCCATCGGTGCCGAAAGGACAGATTGTTGATATAGAAGGTGGCCAGGGAACATAAGGAAGGGGTGGAAGACAGGTAAGGATAATGAGCAAAAACGCACTATGAACGGAAAAGTAATAGGACACACGAAGAAAAGTAACGAATCTCGGAAGAATTTGCAAAAGAAGTAGAAAAACGTATAGTCACTGTGAAGACTGCACAAGATTCAAGGTCAACAAATTCCCTCCATACTCCGTAGAATAAAGCAGAGCCAAGTGCAAAGCAATCATATGTATAGAATCGGCTTTCTTTCCAGCTTCACATAACGACCATGCAATAGAATTTCTACGCTACCGGGTTGTCCACCATAAACGGCTAGGTATAATTATCTATCCAAATCCGGAATGAATCTCTTTGCAGACGCACGAAGGTGTCAAAACAGAGATCCATGCACGGTCGAGCAAAGAGGGGTAGGAGATGTGCAGAAAACAAAGGCTGTTTTACCTGAATTAAACGCCTGTTTTACCAACAGAAAGATTCATTATTCTTTGAAACTTCGCATCTAAAGTGTGGCTTCCACGAACTTGCGTTGCTCGGCGAATTCCCCATTGCTCCCTCTCCGCGGTGGCAATGACCATTGCGGTATAAATAACCCTGAAAATCTTCCACTACGTCCTAAATGTCCACCGTTTTAGTATCTGGAGCCTCAGGCTTCATCGCTTTGCACACCGTCCAGGAGCTTGTCAAGAAAGGCTACAATGTTGTTGGATCCGTCAGAAGTGTGGAGAAAGGTGAATACGTGAAGAAGGCAGCAGGAGGCAGCTTTTCCTACGAGATTGTGAAGAATATCACCGACGATGGCGCTTTTGATGAATTTGTTAAAAAGCACTCGGATGCAACGGTGTTTTTGCACACGGCCTCGCCGTTCCACTACGATATCTCCGACGTGGAGAATGACTTTCTTAAGCCTGCGGTTCACGGCACGAAAAACGCTTTGCTGGCGATCAAAAAGTACGGCCCCAACATCAAGAGAGTGGTTATTACCTCCTCTTTTGCTGCAATTGCCTCCAGGGTCCAGGCCATGCAACCAGACCTTGTTTTAGATGAAAACTCATGGAACGACCTCACTTGGGAGAAGGTATTGGAAAATCCGTCTTTTGGCTACAACGGATCCAAGGCTTTTGCCGAAAAGGCAGCGTGGGAATTCGTCAAGAACGAAAAACCCAACTTTGTCTTGTCCACGGTGAATCCAGTCTTGGTGTTTGGACCTCAGCCCACGGACCATTTCGACCCGGAGAAAATCAACACCTCGTCAGGAATCATCAACAATATCCTCAAAAGCAAGAGCCCCAAGGACGAAGTCACTTCTTTGAATGCGCTGGCCGTGGACGTTCGTGATGTTGCCAAAGCTCACTTGGTGGCATTTGAGAAGGACGAAGCCAAAGAAAAGCGTTTGTTTTTGACCAGTGGCCTGTTCACCCAGCAGACGATTTTGAATGTTTTGCATAAGGAATTCCCCAAGCAGACGGAAAACGTACCGGTTGGAGAGCCTGGTTCAGAAGAGAAAGAGATTGCCAAAGCGGCGAAGAGAAACAACGACAAAACCCGGGCAATTTTGGGCTTTGAGTTGATTTCGGTGGAGCAGACGATTGCCGATAGCGCCAGGCAGCTTCTCCAGGTTGAGGGCCGTTTGTGATGCTGGTTGTTGCAAGTAGAGAATAGAAACGACTTACTGGTCGTGGTAAGCTGTGAAAACCCAGAAGCTATTGGTTTCTAGTTGCTGACAAATTATTGGCTTCCTCCGTGGATACAATTCGTTTGTTCGTAGGCTTAGACGGCGTGTCCGGAAACGGTTGCAACGAGCATCCCTGGAGTAACTAATGGATAAAGTTTAGGAATCTATGGTAGGCACGGCTGGAGTATGGTGACCGTGGCAGAATATTAGGTTTGGGTGTTTTGCTGATTTATTCAAGAGAGAAAATATCATCTACGTAGACGTAGACGCGCCCGACTAGTGAAAGGTTATTAACTACAAGGCCTTACTCAGCCATTGTGGAAAATACCGACTGAGTCATATTGAGAACTTCTCATTACAAGCAGCCGTTTTCCACCAGACTCCCCAAAGCGGAACCCAGCGGCCCGCAAAACTTCCCTAACTCAAAGAGAACTATTTCCCCAAAAAATTAAAGACGACGACTTTGACATTTCAAAACCATCCGTACACTCTTGTGAGTCTTGACTCTATTCGCACAGCGCTCATAACCAGAAAACCGAAAACAGCATGGCAAGGCTGTGGGCGTTTTGCTTTGACAGTCCAAAAACGCCAAACCCAAAATCACCACCGTCTCTCAATTGGACCAGGCAGCCTCTGGGCCAGAGCACATTGCACGTAGGACATTTTAGCAGCCATGCTTGAAAGCATGCAGAGGTCTCATAGGACAGATAATGGACATTTTCGAGAAAGAAAAAAACCACCGGAGTCACCAGAATCTGTAGAATCCGAAACTCCGTTCCGAAACCCTCCTGGCCCAAAAACCGCTCCGTTAGTTTGACCGTTCTTCCATGCGAGTCCCCACAATGCGCCTGCACTAAAGTACCTGACGAATTTTAATCAACCACTCTCTTTTCCCAACAACCACTTCACCGGAGGCCAAGAACACCATTCTGCTGTGAGTCTCCCCCACGCCGTGCCCCCAAACGATCCCCCACGCCGCCCCCACGCCATGTCAGGGTCCCCCAATCCAGAGACCTTTGATCCCACCGCAATGGCTCCCTCCTCCAGTGTTCCCATAGGCTCCTACCAAGGCCACGGCGCAGGCGGTGCCACCAAACGAAAACGTGTTACCCGTGCCTGTGACTGCTGTCGCCACAAAAAAGTCAAGTGTGACGGAAAACAGCCGTGTATCCACTGCACGGTGTATTCGTACAACTGCACCTATGACCGACCGAACGTACGGAATAAGAAGGCACCTCCACCTTTGCCGCTGGATCCGCTGCTGAATCCGTTCTTGAATCTGCAGCTCATGAACCGCTCTGCGCTGGGGCCGATAGTGACGCAGAACTTGCAGTTGTGCCAGGGTTTGATTCAGCTTTTGTTTCCCAAGTTGAATGTCAACTTGATGGACGATCTGGAGCAGCCCTTCGACTTGCCCAAATTGCAGCGAATCGTCGGCTACTTGCAGCAGAAGAACCCTGCCAATATCAACGTTCGGGAGATTTCGGACTTGTATTTGGACGGTGCTACTCCCACTGCTTCTCCAATCAACCAGCTAGATCCGTATGTTTCCACGACGATGCTGAACGACGAGTCGCTCGGAGCGGAAATCAAGATTATCTTGCCCTCGAAAGATGTGGCGCTTCAACTTATATTCACCACTTGGACCAAAGCTTGTGTTTTGTTCAGATTCTACCACAGACCCTCTTTGCTTGAGGAGGTCGATTTGCTATACAGCATGGACCCGCAGTACTACACCGACAGACAGCAGAAGTTTTTGCCTTTCATGTACTCGATTTTGGCCTGTGGATCGCTTTTCTCCCGTTCGCTGTATACGAACTCCCAGTCGGACCATTCGTTGGAAGACGACGGGTTCCGCTACTTCCTCGAGGCCCGTAAGCTCATTGATATCACCAATGTGGGCGACATTCCGTCCATCCAAACCATCGTTATGATGATTATTTACTTGCAGTGCCTGGCTCGTCTTTCCACCTGCTACTCCTACATTGGTATTGCCTTGAGAAGTGCGTTGAAGGAAGGCCTCCATCGGAACTTGTCGATCTTCCAGTCCTCGAAACGGAAACTTGACCCCATTGAGGTCGACACGAGAAAGCGTCTTTTCTACACAATCTACAAAATGGACATCTACATCAATTCGCTTCTAGGGCTTTCCCAGTCGATCAGCGAAGATGAATACGACCAAAACTTTCCTGTGGAGCTTGACGATGAGTTCATTACTCGAGACAGCTACCTTTTCGATAAGCAAGAAGGACGTCTTTCTTCCGCTGGATGTGCCAACCACCACACAAAACTCACCATCATTCTTTCCCACATTGTCAAAGAGCTCTATCCGATTAAAATCAAGTCGAAACTGGCAGAGCGTGTTGTTTCTGACAAGATGCACGATAAGGTCACGGAGCTAGAGTTTGAGTTGAAGCAATGGCTCGATAATCTTCCCCCAGAACTCAAGCCTACAGATCCCAGTGATCCTGAGAGCAGCAAAAGAATCCCCGAGCGCTTTTTGCTTGCGAACTATTACCTCCACTTGCTGTTTTTGAACTGCCAGAACAACTTGTATCGTCCTTTTATCCACTACATCAGCAACGGGTACCAGGCTTCGAACTCTGACCCTAGGTCTCTTATAAGAGGCCGGAACTGTATCAAGGTGGCCAGAATGGTGGTGAAGCTCGCTAACAAGATGATCAACCAGAAGCTTTTGGTCGGCACGTACTGGTTCTCGATGTACACGATATTCTTCTCTATTGCCTGCTTGATATACTACTACCACTTCGCCAACTACAACAACCAGCACAGAAGCAACCAAGGCATGAACTACGCAGGCGTTTTGTTCGACGATGACTTGAATATCGAGATGATCAAGGAGGACATCGAGATTGGCCGGAAGGTTTTGGACACATTGAAGAACATGTCCAATGCCTCGCTTCGAATCTACAATATCTTGAACAACTTGTTTGAGCAGTTAAACAGAAGAACGGCAGACACGTCCATGAAGAACAATTTCGGAAACAGCGCTTCTATTGAGGCCAATGACGAAACCGTCCAACTCACTCTTCGAAACTTCGATGATATCAACGACTACGGCCGCCGCACCGATGTGCCTATGCTGGGAGAGTATGGTCTTATTGATCTGGCTAACGAAACTATGACAAACCAATACTCTGAGCTTTTCGAGAGAAGCGCCCAAAGGGCCGAGAAAGAGAGGAGTGAACAGGTACAGATGCAAGAAGGTCCTTCTGGGAATATGGACCATCCAACTGGCCGCCACTACAGCGAATCCGGGAAATCTGAGGATTATGAAAATAATTACGTTCCAGGAGTTATGGACCTGCTTGATACTCAGATCTTTGGAAGAATACTCCCACCGTACATGCTTGAAGGCAATAAGAAACAGGCACAAACGCAGGCACAAACTCAGGCACAAATGCAAGCACAAACGCAGGATAGCCAGTCTGCTGCTGAATATCCGGAAGTCAAGGCTGAAGAAATGATGCACCTGTTAGGGTTGGATGAGCTTGAGAACATCCCGTTCGGGTCGATTCTCGATAACCTCGACCCTTTTAATCTTAATTACTAACTTATTTATTACGTGTTACGCTTTGAATGTGAATATAGCGAAAAGTTTTGAAATCTCCTGATTCTCTGGATGTCTGAGTTCTGTTCTGTTAGTCGGTTCTAGGACTTGGCTGCAAATGCACGTGACCACACTTGCAGTATGGATGGAAAAATGTTCCCATACATCTTATCACCTCAGAATGATGGCTACCCGAACTGCCGTATACGGTCTTTTCAGGACCTTGAGGCCGTTTTCATCAGGTCAGAGTCTCCCTAAAGAAGCCTTTTCTTTTGACTCTGTTTCCTCAGGATCTTCCAGGCCCGCATCTTCAAATGGAAACAGGTTTGCAGCTTCCTACAACAAGAAGCCCAGCAACAACCTGTTCAAAAACCACAAGTTCAATGATAGAGATAGAAAGAAGACGAAAGTGGTGAGATTCAACTTTGACTCCGGCAGTGACCAGGCTAAACTAGCCGTCAAGGACATCATCAAGCAGGTGCATGGGTTGAGTCCATCGTATAAAGTGCAGACTTTTGATCCCGAAACAAAGCGTATGACGGTGACAAACCTCAGCAGCATTGTCAATCTGATGGACTTTCGCCAGGAGGGTATTGATATGGTTGTTTCAAAGCAGGACAAGCCCGGCCAGCCACTGTACCCAATTATCAAGAAGGTTGCAATACACGAGATGCTTCTGGCATTTTCCGATATGCTAGCCGCCAGAAAACAGCAGGAGCTTCTACTGTTGGGCAGCTCTTCAGCTAGAAGAGCAGCCAATCAGAAGCAGCAGGCGGAGCGGAAGAAGCTGGCATTGAAGATCGTGCCACTTTCGTGGTCGATCAATAACCAAGATTTGGCCAACCAAAAGTATAACGAGATCGCCAGACGAGTGAAGAAGCAGGAAAAATTCTTCATCTACCTTGGCGATAAGCAATCGTTGTTCAAATCGAAAAGACTCAGTGAGGAAGGCCGGCTCATGGACCTGTTGACTGGAATTACCACCATCAGGAACGTTCAGGATGAGGCGCTCGAGATTGAGCTTCGCAAAAGGGAGAAGATCGTGGAGAAAGTGAAGGAGATTCTCGTTGAACTCGACTGTCCATTCGAGGAGTCCGGCAGTGTTGATGCTAGGGCAGCCTTCAACTGTTCACCGAAAAAGGTGGCCCAAACTTCGGCACCAGAATCCGACGAGATTTCCGAAAGAGAGCTCAAGAAACAAAGACGCATGGAAAAGGATCAGGAGAAGAAAAAGAAGCAGCAGAAGTCAAACGTAGTCGAGGACGATCTCGACTCGCTATACCTGTTCAAATTAGACGACTAAGCTGAACCCAACTTGTATATATTATGAAGGCATGAAACATTAGACACTGCCGTAGCCACGGTAATCGTTGCGAGAAAGGCTGTTTTGGTTATTCTGGCGTTGCTGACGGATCCGGTCCGCCCGCAACTTCTTGACCTTGTAGCCGTACTCATGGCCCAGAATAAGCTCGTCCACGATGGGATAATTGATCAATTTTTTAACTTCCGTCTGGTCAAGATTGTAGTTGTTGACGACAGATAATGCCGCCTGGTAGAATTGCTCATCCTCATCAAGGTACTCGTTGTCGTACATAACATTGGGATTGAGCTTTCGGAGGGTTTCTGATATGGTTTCCAGCATATCTTCCTCTATGTTCGAGGGGTTCGTTATGACGGAGTGGGCATCTGAAAGCAACGGTGACGCAGGAGGGCTGCCCTTATCGGAATGTGGGTATAAGGCTCGCGTGGACGCTCCGGTGGAGGCCAATGATGGAGCATAAATAGAGTGGGCACGTCCCTGCTGTTGCAGGTAGATATGATTGGAGACGGCGTTGATCTCCGAAGTGCTCCGGATGCTGGCCTGGCCTGTCAGAGGCGAAGACTGTAGGTTTTGCAGAGGAAGCCAGTGCTTTTGCTTTCCGTCTGGCTGGTAACGAAGACCCTGGTTGATCCGGCCCATCCGGCTTTTCAGTGTCGGATGAGCTATAAGCGCATCCACAGAGTCAAACTGCTTGTAATCTTTGTAGTAGTCGCCGTAAAAGGTGAGGGCAAAGTCGATAAGCAAATCCTTGATGCCAAACATATCTCTAAGGGCGTAGTAGAACTGCACTCGACCCGTAGGCATTCTTGAGATAGTGTAGGGTTTGTATGAGAAGGAGAGCCAGTGACCAATGGCAAATGCGATAAGCTCCACGCAAAGCAAGGCGTTTTGGATGGAAACGCCGATGTTGGGGGCACCATTTTCGTCCTGCGAACTGTTCCCCGGCAAAAGGCCCGTGATGTTAAGAATCGCCAAAAGAACGCCCTGCCAGTAGGAAGCGAAGATGATGAGCTTAACACAGAGAAACTTGCCCATAGGATTGAACGGTTTAAGGTCGTTCCAGAGGATCTTCCAGAAGATAGCAAGGCAGTACAAGGAAAGCGACACAGAGAAGTTGTAGACAATGGTGAACCAGAGGTACAACGAGCCTGGGCCCATGTCGTTAACGTTGTACAAGCCCACGAGTTCCGCAAACAAGGTGCCGAAGCAAATGACGGGTTTCAACCAGACATACTGTAGAATGCCTCTTTTAATAGCCAAAAACGTTCGAGGATCCAGAATATCCAACGGCGAAAGAATCCATTTCACGAATCCCGGATGCTGGACGGGAGGACGGCCGCTGGTCATAATAACGATGCTTTTGGCGCCTCCAAGCATATCTGTAAGCAACGAGAAGAAGGTGTAAATGACGAACGCCTCGTAAATTTCACGTACGGGTTCCACCACAAACTTGTTGAAAACGGCCGTGGGGTCCCGGAGCATCGAGTAACACAGAATGGCAAAAAGCGGCACGATCAACTGAATCCGAATCATCAACCTTTGCTGGAACGGTTTTCGGTAATTGAGAAGATGCAAAAGGATGCTAAAAAATATGATCAACAGCGAGGCTAGAGCACTCCAACCAGACACAGTCTGGATCCAATGCGGAAGCGCCACGGTGTGGCCAGTCATGGGTTTGTGAAGTTGAGTAGTAGTAGTTGATGTAAATAGATGTGACCGCCTCCGTGCACCAGATAAGGTGTGAAGAGGGTCCACAAAAAGTGGAGGTAGGTGACGCTTTAGAAGGAGGGGTAGTGTCCAGGAAAGTGATACCGAACCAATTCCCGAGAAATTGGTATTATATGGAAGAATTAAGGGTAATTACGGTGGTTTGACCGGGATCAAAATAGCTTGTAGAAGCATTATATGCAGGAATACATCAACAGATACGGATAGACCTCTTGGATTCTCTTTTCTTAAAACGCTTGAATTTCAATATTTGCTAAAAAGAATATCTACAAACTTGTCAAGTCCCCACTATTCGATGTTCAGCAAGCACTTACGTCTCGATCTGCAAAGCGAGTGATACGTCTATTCAGACAACTATAAATACCGGGAGTTCCGTCTAGGCCACGCCGTTCTCCTTCATCTTGCGGGCCCGCAGCCGCTCGGCGTTGATCTTCTCCAACTCTTGTTCTGTCACCAAGTGGTGTATGTGGTTGGGCGACTTGAAGAAACGTTCCACACGTTTGACGGCTTTCTTTCCAGCAAGAGCCTCGGGATCGTGAATATGGCTACCGAACCGGTGCTCGGCACAGTCGTGGCTCACGGCATCATGAGACTCCACACGAGGTGTAGCGGCACCACTAGATATCGGCAGTTGCAATTCCGACACCGTGAGTGGGCTTTCACCAGGCGACATGGGCACTTCAGGAACCTGCAATTCGTCGGTTTCTGGCTCGGGCAGCGCCGCCTGTTCCTCATCCACCTCGGCGTAGTAGCAGTGCTGAATCAGGTGGTAAAAGGAGTCGTCAAGAACCTCGCCTATTAGACAACGCTTGGAGATATCAATGGCAAGCATTTTGCCGATAAGCGGGCGAGACGCCAGCGGAAGGAGACGGAGGAGCCGTTCAGCTCCGTATTTCGGCCCCTTGGAGTCTGTTTCTTGCATTTCCTGCTCGCTCACCGGCTCATCCATATTGTTGATTCCAGCAAAAGACCGGTACAGCGGATCGCTCAGTCTGGGGAGTTTCCACGGGAAACGCTTGAGAATCATACAGCAGAAGATGATGGCGATGGACCAGATGTCGGCCAAACGGGCGTCGTAGGGTGTAGATACATTGAAAACCTCGGGGGCCAAGTACGGATCGGAGCCGACGATTCCTTTGGCTCGGAGGATTTTCAGCTGTCCGTCGGCGCTTCCCTTGTTGTCTTTTCTGTATTGGAACGCAGAGCCGAAGTCAATGAGCTTAAGCACACCTTCCAGGTTGACCACACAGTTGTCCAACTTCAAATCCCGGTGGGCAATGCCGGCTTCGTGCAAATGAGCCACACCGTTCACGATCTGTTTGAAATAGCAGCAGACCTCCTCTGTGGACATGAGGCCCAGCATGACCAAGTTGAAGAAGTCGTACGGGCAGTACTCCATCACTATGAGGAACTCCTGCCTCTCCTTGATCAACTCCATGGTGTGGATCAAGTTCTGGTGTTTGAGGTAGTCGCCGATCAAAAACTCGTTTTTCACCTTCGTCTGGTAGTCGTGGTCCAGCTCGTTCTTCAACTTGGCCCGGAACTTCTTCACTGCAAATATCTGTGTTTCGTCTCCGTGAGCGGTGACCAAATTGACCGATCCCGAGGCGCCAGTGCCGATCAACTTGCCCATGTCGTACTTTTTCGCCAAGTCCAGCGTCAGCAGAAGCGGCAACTCGACCGGCTGTTTGTGTGTGGCGCCGTCGTCCAAGTGCTCCGGTCTTAGAATCTTGAAAAACCGCTTCAACGAGAGATGCGAGTGTTCGTGTTTCCGACGATGCCGTTTCTCCTTCCTCAGCGACTCCTCCAGATCGCTGGCCGCCGGGGAGTTCCCCAGCGACGGCTTCAGGGAAGAGCTGGTCTGAGGAGTGAGCAGCAGCTTCAGGTTTCTTCTTCTAAGAAACAGCCGGTGATCGTGGCCCAGCTGGTTCAGCAGATTCCCGCTTTTGTTGAGCAGCAGCTGCAGAGACAGCAGGTGCCGGAAAAGGTCCTTGAACGACCTGTGTTTCTTTTCTGTCATTTTGAAATATCCGTGGAAAGTGTGATGAAGAGTAGTAGTTGCTAGTGACTTCGCGTTTTATAGGGTGCACGGAAAGTGGAGCCCAGTGGGAGTAGGCGGATGGGGTGGTTTTATTTTTGAGCCTGTAGGGCGAAATGTTTCTTTGGCGATTTGGATTTTCGGCCTCTGGGTTTGATAGTTTTGTCTGGTATGATCCGCTGGCTCCACTATGGCTGCGAATCGGAAGACCGGTTCTGGAGAAATGGAGAGCCAAGACGGGCAATCGGTGGATTCTTGAAAACGCAAATTCTTGAATTCGCCAGGAACTTGTTTCTGGATCAAACGTTCAGAAAATCCCCCGAAATCGCCAGCCACGGCACCGGCCACTGCACTTTCCATGCTCAGTGGGGCGATAAGTGGGCGGTTTGTGGGTCCCGTGCGTGGCAACGGGGAAATGAGGGGATATTATGTAGCGGGCTGTTTTGCAGCTGGGAGGTTTTCATGGAGGTTTCATTGTTGGAGAAAGCGTGGTTGGCGGAGTTGCTCGGATCCGTTCAAGGAAGCGCCTCGGTAGAGATATTGCCGAGCCGAGCGGGCCGAGCAGGTTTTAGGAGGTGGGTATTTTGTAGGATATTGTTTGTTCTTTGTTTCTGGGAGTCCAGAGAGTTTTGGAGATTGCCCGAGACGGCGTTGTCGAGGAGTCGGTGGATCATGGCTGGGTTGGTTTGTAGTCGTGGATGGTGGGAAGATTCGGATTCGGGGTTTTGTAGAACAGGGACTTGGGAAATCATTCTGGACTTTCTTCGACTCTGCTGTGAATGAGCCAGAATCGGGAGCTTTGGAGAAACAGGGGTTCGGATTGGGCCCTGATTTCGCAGCCATTCTGGAATGCAAATTGGCAGATTGTATGATGGAGAATAGGGTAGGCGAAGCGAAGCTGCTTATTTACATCTGTAGGCTTCCGTACGATCTAGGCAATAATGTAGTTTAAAGCTGATGCACCGTAACCGCTTGATGCTTTCAGCACTCTTGTTCAGGAAGATCCATTGATGTCCCACTGAATACTGTGGTGATAATCCAGGTGAATCATATGTAGCTTTGCTTGGTATTCTTGAAGTGGGGCTTTCTCTGCCTTTCTTCTTTTGTATGGTCTGCTCTTGTTCGACTCGCCGCTTTCATAGAACGCCGGAAGGCAGCCAAAGGTGTGTTTACCTAGGAGCTTCAGTCGAGGAGATTTCAGAAAATCGAAGAGAGTTCATTCGGGGGGAAGTCAACCGAGTGGAATAGTAGATCAAAGAGGTTGGAACATTGGATACATTGCCGGATTTATCATGGTATGTTTGGTTTAGACTCGATGGCCAGAAATGTACTGTTTGCCTTGGGGACGTTTTGATGTATATGATCTATATGAACAGAGAAGTTAGCTCTACGGGGCAGAGAAAGCTGATGATAAAGAGAGATTCTGGCCCACTTGTGTCAGTGTAAACCAGCCAGCCGGTTAGCCTTAATGGTTCACCACTTTATTATTTATATCTTTCTAATTGGGCATAAATCATTTGGTTTTTTGACTTTGGAGATATTGGTTCTGATCCTTCTGCTCTAAGAGCCGTATATATTCAACAAATTGATGTAAACGCCGTCTCCGGCCAGATTAGCAGAGACAGATCCCAAGACAGCTCTCGTGAATTTGATAATCATGCCTTCGGCTTTAAGCTTTTCTCTGTCAGTCACAGGGAAGCGTCAGCTACGTCAGCCAAAAGAAGCCAAACATCGATTTTTGGATCACTCCCCAAATTTGAAATGTGATCTTGCAATAGGAAAAAGCCTGAAGGAAACAGTGTAGAGCGGTTATAGTTGATGGCATTAGGGGTCAAATTTTGGTATTCGAACAATGAGCTCCATTTCTTCGATGACAGGAGGTCACTACATTACATATTGCCTGAAGAGATTCGGGCGAGTGGAAATTTCAGACTTTGCACTTTGCACTCTTGACAGCTTTTCGCAGCCATCAACGTAATCTGAGCCGCACCTTGAAGTCAACAAGAACTGATAAGAAAACGGAGAAGTTCAAGATTTCTGCACTTCAAAGTATATTCTTCAAATTTGAACTGTGACACTGAAACCTTAATTGTTTTCGTACGTTTGTTTCTCTGTTTACCGGGGATTGGGCCGGAGGATAAAAATAATCTCTACACCTGGGACGACCCAAATACTTGTGAAGCCTTCAACTTTCATCAACTTTCAGCTATGCATTATTTCTACCTTTTGAGTGACACCTCGATTCCCGGCCTATTCTCCAGGTGTAGAAAAAATTCAACAACAGCTCAACTTCCCTACACAAAAAACAGAATTAAGCTTCCACCGCCGATACGCCTACTTCAGCAATCCACCTTCCGCCTGCCTACCCCAATCAATGTCTTTCTTGGTATTCAGTAAAAAATGTTTAGAAGTTCACCAAACGCTGGCTCTCCTCCTCGCTGCTGCTGTACTTCTTGCGCAGACTGCTCAGACTGGCCTGCTCAGGGCCCGAGTCATCGCTATCGCTAATGTCCTCTATGATCGTCTTGTGGACACCTTGCACATTGACCACAGACTCCACAATGCCGCCGGTCCGGTAGGAACGCAGCTCCAGGAACTCCATCAGAATTGGATCCGAGTGGGCTACGCCTTCGTCGTCAGATGGGAAGTTGGAGTTCAGGCCGCGGCGAGAGCTGGACTTGGATCCAGAGCCAGAGAAGGAGCCGGTTCGGGAGGTCTTTCTGGAGAAGTTTCTCGACAGCTTTTTGGACGCTGCTTCTCTCTTTTTGCCATCCTCGGCAGCAATATCAGAGATGTCCGTCTCGACGTCTCCCCGTGTCTTGCTCCGATTCGGTAGGTTGCTTGCAGAATGGCCGTTGTTATGGTAATGGTCGGAGCCATGGCCATCAACATCGTCGTTGCAGCGAGAACGGTCTTTGCCGCTGCTTTCCTCGTCATCGTTCTTAGGCGAAGCGAGTCTCTGGCGGGCTTCCTGTAAAGCAGCTTGTTCAGTGGTGTAGATGGGCTCATAGCCTTCTTTACTCTCATGAGGGTGCGAGCGGTTTGGCCCCGGAACCGAGTTCTGTCCCACAGAAGTTGGCTGGGAGCCCGGAACCTCGCTCTGCTGGAGCGGTCTCTTGATCGTCACGAAAGATTTCGACGTTTCCAAAGGATTCAGCGCCCTGTTCATAGGAGCAAGCATGGGGGAACCCAAAGCTCTGCCCTCGGCACTAGCACGAATCACATTGGGCGACGTGGTGATTGGGTTTGCCTTGATGATGGTGTTTTGGCCGGATCCCACAGAACCCCGCTTGCCGTCGTTGTTCTGATACAAGTTGTGCAAGTAGGAGGTCAAATGGCGGCGGGACAAGGGCCCGGGATTCGTTCTCTTGATGTTCTTGTTGATGTCAATGTAGACGTCGGATTCGTCGACGATTTCCTCGCCGATCAACTCTTCAATCACATCCTCCAAAGTGAGCACACCCAAGGCGCCGGTTGGTTCGCCTGGCGTTTCACTCACCACAATCATGTGAGACTTGCCCTCCTGGAAGTAGTTCAAAATGTTCAAGCAGGAGGTGTCGGAGGCGGTTTCAGGAAGCGTGGCCAAGGGGAACGAGGCCACGGGTAGAGCATCCTCAGGATCGTAGGAGATCAAAACACGCACCAAGAGCATGCCGATGAAATTGGATGGCTCGTTCGGAAGATGAATAGGAATACGGGAGAAGCCAGCGTTGAAGATCTCCTCAACCACAGCCTCGTCCAAGATCGAGTCGGAAGACATGGTGTAGACGCAATCCATGGGAGTCATGATATCGGCGACGGTCTTTTCCTTCAAGTCCAAAACGGCACTGATGATGGTGACCTCGTCCTGGTTCAAGCGCTCTACACCCATGGTTTTGTGGAGAGTGACCAAGGTCTTGAGTCCACTTTTCTTGTACACTGTTCCGTGATCCTCACCGAGAATATGGTCTAGGAGCAACGAACAGGGGTACGCCACAGGGTACATGACATACATCAAAAGAAGCACAAACGGAGCAAAAATAGCACCAACCTGGAGACCGTAGCGCACACAGATGGACTGGGGAATGATTTCACCGAAAATAACAATCGACGCAGTGGAGGTCACCACCGCAGGCCAGCCGCCGCCAAGGCAGCGGTCCAACACAATGGGCAACGTTTCGTTGGTGATCACGTTCAGCAACAACAACGTCACAAGCACCCAGTGCTTACCACGGCCAATCAAGCGCAAAACCTTTCTGGCGTACTTTCTCTCCAGTGGGTCTCCAGAAGTGGCAATCACCTTCAAGTAGACCTCGTCCTGGCCCATAAGACCCAAGGTCAAGCCGGCAAAAACACCACCGGCCAAAACCAAAAACACAGACGTGAAGAGATTGACGTAGAACTCCTCGGCAGTCATCTTGCTTGACTCTACGTCCACATCTCGGATGGTCGGAACTGGAAATGAATGGACAAGACGCGCCAACAGCGCTAGAAGCACAGCGGGACGGGTCCAGGCGGCGGACAGTTGCGGATGTCGAATTCGGCTCATGAGGAAGAAGAAGTAGGCGGTTATAGAGAAGTTGCTAGGGTTGTGCGCACTGTGAAGGATAGCGTGGGGGTGACGATGTGGGAAATGGGGGAATAAAGGGAGATTGGGGGAGATTGGGGGAGATTTGGGGGAGTTGGTGGGGGCGGGGTGTGGGAGTTGATTTTGGCGATTGGGGGTTCTTTTCTTTGGTGCTTTGGTCTGGCCTGTGATAGTGGTGATTGTGGATGTATGGCGCACCGTACTGAGGGATGAAAGTGAAGGTGACAGTTGAGGCTTAGTGGGAGAATTAGTTGTATGGGGTTTTTTGGGTTTCTGTAAGATTTGGACTCAATTGGGGAGTTTGGATCTTCAGGTTTTTTTTTTTTTTTTTTTTTTTTTTTTTTTTTTTTTTTTTTTTTTGATTTGCGTTTGGTCTTCTGGTTGCTTGGCGGATGGCACGTTGTCTGTCAAAAACAGAGACTGACAAAAACAGAATCACTGAGATTTATAAAACGGAAGAACTTGGTATTTTAGTGAGCTACAGTTGAAGATTTGCCTCTTTTCTACTAGGGAGCCGGAAAAAATCTGGGTGCAAATTTGGAGTATTGAAGCACATCGCATTTGCAGCAATAGCCGGTTTCCGTTTCATCTGAGCTCTACTGTTCTTATATTGCGCTGTCTTCGCTGTAGCTTCTATTGGTCTCTTGAGGTTTTGTCAAGAATTCGGTGTTTTTGGTTGTCTTCTGCCATCCACTAACATAAGCTGTCGAATACACCTGACTTCGAATCACAGAAGGTGGGGCAGATTATGACGAAATTCCAAACTCCACTTGAAGCGCCGGTTCGTCCATTTTGCGTTGCCGTATGTCTGGCTCCTAAATATAGTGGTGGTGCAGACGGCCGATTCGGGTCCAGTAAGTAGAGCCTCTTAATCGGTTGTGGGGTTTTGTTGCTTTACGACAAATGCCGTGAAGAGTAAGTTAGGCAGGGGAACCTTCACGGGGGACATAGCGACGTTTCTACTTCTAAGCCAATTCGGTTTAAACGCCCAGATTGGGGATTTTAGGTTGAGCTTGAAGCTTGTGCTTAGACGTATAGCGGGTTATACTAGTGGGTCTCATTCTGCTGCTGTCTGAAGAGAGCAAAGAAATCACATTCGTACTTGGCGAATTGCCGGAGCTTTTGACATAATAATGATGTTATCCCTGTGTATCTTAGAGTGTTCCTCCTATGCCAGTGCATTCGAATCCCAGAAACCCACCTAAAATCTCCAGTATCACCAGTCAATTAACAAACGGCGTTCCCATCATATCTGGGAATGTTTAAAACAACTCCACAGCAATTAGTTCGCCCTCTCCCTGGTATGAGAACCATCACCACATTACAACCACCCAAATCTACTCTTTCTTTTACAGCAATTTATCAATTGGTCTATTGTACAATGCAACGATAGTCGTGTCAACATAAAACGTAATGCGTAAGCAGATGCCTACGATGAGTTGAAGAACCACACAAATGGCTTCTTCCAGAAAGGTGCACAGGCAATCTTATGCTTGAGCTCCTCTCTGTCCAAATCCAACTGCTCCCGGTCGTAGATGGTTCTGCCGGCGTCGATATCAATATCTTCGATTTTGTGGTACCATTTTGTCCAGCTGCCGGCGAAGATCTTGTGGCCGAAGAAACACACCAAAAGGAAAGGCACACCGGCGTAGTTCTGGAAGAAGTTGGCCACATTGGCGTCCTTGGTAGGGAAAAGAGCAACCCAGAACTGGCCAATCAACACAAGCGAGTTGATGATAACCGAGAGCCACGAGCCCCATTCACCGGTGTAAGAAACAAAACCGAGGGTATCCAAGGGGATGTTGTGGTATCTCAAGCAGGCTCTCCATCTGAGGTGGCAGATGCAAAGAGCAGGCCAGATGAACACAATGGAAAGAGCCACAATCGACATCAACCAGTCGAAAACGGTGGCCTGTTTCTCGTAGTCAGCAATGAATGCAAAAATACCAGCCAAAATACTGACCATCCACGCTCTCAAAGGTCTGCCGGCCTTGTCAGTGTAGTCAAACCACTTGGGAGCCAAACCTTGCTGGGCAAGAGAACGCAATAATCTGGAAGACGAGTACATGGCGGCTGTAGCCACAGAAGTGACAGAGTTGAGAATCACTGCGTTCACGATGTGTGGAACAACCTTGACATGGTGGAGGTCAGCAGCAAGCACATAAGGCGAGGCGTCGTTGGCAGAACCGGAGTTTGTACCCATAAGTCTGTCGGAAGTGTAAGGCACCAAAAGGCCAATCATGGTCAAAGTGCCAATGTAGAAGAAAATGATACGAAGGAACACAAGACGAATGGCGGTAGGAAGGGCCGTACGGGGCTTTCTGACCTCAGAAACAGAAAGTGCCAAAAACTCGGTACCACCCATGGAGAAAGATGCAGTGGAAAAACACGTAACCAAACCCTTGAAGTTGGTGATGGCGCCAGGGTCACTCCAGTATTTACCGCCAATGTAGCCAGCTGGAGAAGCGCCCAAATCAATGCAAAGACCCATAATGAAGAACCCCAGAAGCATGAGGAGCTTGACGGAGTTCATGACAAACTCGGCCTCACCGTAACCTTTCACGCCGAAAAGGTTGATAAAGCAAATGAGGAAAAAGAAAATGGCGACGAAAATGTCCGGGTTGAGCTCGGAGTTCCAGAACTTGATGGTCAAAGCAGCAGTGACCAACTCAAGAGAAATGGTCGTGATCCACTGAAACCAGTAGTTCCAGCCAAGCGCAAATGCGATGGAGGGGTCCAAGAATTTCTGGTACCACTCGTTGAATCCACCTTGCAAGTTGGAGTATGCCACGGTCAACTCACCGACGGAGTTCATCGTACAAATGGCCATCATACCGACGATGATGTATGCAATAAGAATGGAAAGAGGACCACCCAGCTTCAATTTCGTGGCTGATCCCACCAAAAGACCAGTACCAAGACCGGAACTGAGGGCAATCACACAAAGATGGGACATTTTGAGCTCTTTGTGGTCCAAGGACTTGTGTTCTGTGTCTTCTCTGAATGAGTCGATGAAGTTGCCCATGAAGCCCTTGTCGGACTCCTCTTCTGATGAGTAGGGCTTGATTTCCGAAATGATCGGTTCAATCGAATCAGAGTCCTTGGGAAAGTCCATCTTTTCGTTGATTTTGCTCATGATGAAGAATGTGTAGCAGGCTCAAAAAAATTTGCCAGGCTTGGCGGTGTCAATATTTTAAGGGAGACAGTTAGTGAAAAGCCCGCAGTGCCTTAAACAAAGATTGTGAAGGGTGGGGCAAGAAAAAAATGCAAAAAAGTTGACAAGAAAGTCCGATGGGGCCAAGCGAGATCTATATGTATCTGGGCTTTGCAGATCAGCAGGTATGGGGAAACGCGGCCGAAGGGCACAAATGATTTGCTATCGATAATCGGGTCAGCTTTTTTTTATCTCTGGCGTTTTGCTAGTTCCGCTGAGATGCGGTTTGGTGGTAAAACGCCGTATGCACCGAGACGCACGCGAACAGCATCTCGTGCACGATGACGTCTCTATATGCCGTCCGCACATGAAAAAAGATGCCTGAAATCCGCATTTCTTTTTCTTGCCATACTGGGGCAGGTCGGTGCGACGGTCTCCGAGTGGGTCTTGACATCGGAACAATTGGTATTTATCCGACCCCACGTGGTAAAGTATACGGATTGAGATTTGACGGGTTCGGGTTTCGGGCTGCTTCCGGAGATACAAGGCCGGAAGCCGAACGCCGGCCCAGGCTGAGCTAAACGGTCGAATCGCTCGCTCTAAAAGGCAGTGCCGTTGATACGCATGCCGCTTAATTTGGCCACAACGGCGATTGCCTTTAAAGGAGAAAACCCGGAAAGACAATGGAGATGAGATTCTGGTTACATTTTACGGTTGATTTAGTGCTACAGCATCTAGATCTCGCCTGTTCTGGCGATTTTTTGGTCTCCCTAGAATTGTTATTAAGTGGTCCGCACTAGGTGAAAACGCCGTGGCGGAACATGAACAGGTGGTACATGCATCTTCTCAAACCAGCTGATTCAGCGGGTGCCTTGATAACATAAGCACGGAACCGGTGGCTTTGGATCTCCAGGTTATGTTACGCAATGCGTGATTAAGCAAGGCTGGTTTGGTCTGAAAGGAGATTTGTAATTAAGAAACTCGTGTTTTGCTGTGTTTTGTTTGCTATACTACTCTGGCTTCGGTCCGCTAACTCGCCGGAATGGGGCTTTGGTTAATAGGGGCATGCTAAGCGAAGGTCCACGTATGGTTTAGGAAAGTGGAGTTGAAGCAGACCCCACCAACAATGCGTGAATATTGATATGGAAATATTCTTCCGCGTCCTGTGATCTCCATCTCTCTCTTGACACATTTCTTGACGTCGGAGGAATGTGGTGGGGTTTCCGAAAGTGGAGACGGTCTGCCAGGTATTTCGGGTTCTCTATTTTTCGTTAACTAAGGGATCTGCCTCGTCTGATGTTTAATCATTTGAGCGGCCAGATCCATAACTGTAACCTTAAGCCAGGTAGCATCGCCTGATGAAGGTTCAGCTCATCTTCTGAGTGAGTCACTGCAACTTGATTTCTTTTGAGCTGATCTTTCGTTTTGGGAGATGTAAGTACAGATTTGGCCTCTGGCTCGTTTGTTATGCATTTCCCTCGGCACAGCTGCTTATCGTTTTCGCAGCCATTCGAGATGCTACTAAGCGAGTTGCTCCTTTTCGGGTCATTTTCTTTTTGTCTCTGTGACGTCAATAATAACCTCTCTCTTGTATTTGATGGAATAGGAATGTACCGCTTTATTATGGTTCCCTTCGTCATGAGGTGCTATCATCGGATGATGCGTTTGACTGGTTTATGAGATCCCAACGCCTTTTGACCTATGATCTCTTTAAAGCGTTTCTTTTCGAAATCTCGTTTTCGTCATTATTAGATTACGATTCTTGCGGTATTGGTTCGGTGTTGGTTCCATTCCCTCATCTAAACGTGAATGAACTCCGCAGCATCCAATCAGGATGTAGACTTTGCAACTACTTTGTACCGAAAACTCTCTAGAATAGATATCCACGATGATCCTAAGATCAATAATGTAGGATATGGACAATTTTTGATATGGCCCAGTCATTATAATACTGGCTTATTCAGGAAAATCAGACATGTCGAGATACCCCAGGCTTGACATACGTCCTGGTCTGTTTAACGAAATCGGCCAGTTAGGTCGATACCGAAGCAATTCCTTCAGCTTTTCAAAGCCAGTTTTACAAAACAGAAAGTTCACAGAGCTTCAGAAGCATTGTTGCCCAACAAGCCATAGTATAAGAGCCAAACTAAATTGCAAGACGTGGGGAACCAACGTCAGCAAGTTACTTAGTAGCCGCTCATAAAGCTGGACCAAACTGATACAATGTACAACTTTCAACTAATCGATTTTCAACGCTGTCGACAACGGTACAGCCGGAGTCGGGAATCTGCGGACCTCATTCCATTATAAATGCCAACTCAATGAGCCGGATGGAGACCAGCCGATTTGGAACCTAACCCGCTCCAATTTCGTTTATTTTACTCAACAATGATTTAAAGCCTTTGCTTGCCCGAATTCAACTTACCGTTCCGTCAATTTTCACTTAATTAGTTAGCATATCTTTTATAGCCGTCCCACTACGATGTCTCACGGCGCATTGTAAGGCCGATAGCCTTTTCTACAGAAGCCAGACACCTCCATTCACCGAACTAAAGTGGAATTAATTTTTAAAAAAAAAATCAGAACACCCCCTCCATCACCTGCCCCTCCTCGGTTATGGTGGAACCATTTGCCTGCACACAGCATGGAAAAATCGCTTACAAACTCCAGACTCCATTGGCTTACTTCCAACACTACATGGTCCAGTTCATCAAGGCGTCAAACCTGTACGACTTCAACTTCGCCACAGCGTCCTATGCTTATTTGAACAAGTACCCGAATCCATTCGCCAAGCACGTGCAGAGCTCCGACACGCTTGAACAATATGTGGATAATTCGGGGATGCTCCGAACCACCAAACTCGTGGTGAAGCGGGGGCTGTTGCCTTTGTTCATTCAGCCTTTTTTGGGCTCGTCCTTGGACCTGTGGATCTTGGAGAAAACCGTCATCGACCCGAAGTCCGGCATCATGTGGGCATACTGTGCCAACGTGGACCACAGAAAATTCATCAAAGTGGAAGAGTATCTCCACTATACGAGCGAGGGGCCACGTACACACATCGAGAGTAAGGTGAAGCTATCGAGCAATTTTGCAGGAATGAGGGAGAAGATCGAGCAGTGGGGGCACCGGCTGTTCAAGAAGAACATGGCCCAATCGCAGGAAGGGCTCAAGTTCGTGATGAACAAGTTCAAGGAGCGCATGCGTCAGGACTCGTGGAAGATGTAGCTGGCGCCGGCGTCGGTTTGTAAATAGTAACGAGGCATGACAGACACGACAGGCGACAGACGACGAGTTGGCGCAAGCCAACGAGATGTCTGTGATGTAGAAGGGGTTTGATGAAACAGAAGGGTTTTGATAAAATAGAAGGTGATTTGATGAAGTAGAGGAAGTTTTAATGAAAGTAGAAACCATTGCAAGGAAGGAGGCGTCCAGGTCGGCTCAATTGGCAGGTACGTTAGTAGGGACCGAGGAGCCGGTCGAAGAAGGAAAGGTGATTTCTGGCTGAACTGAGCTATAAGCTGTCTTGCCCAATGTTGTCTGTGAAAGCAGAAGGAGAGGTCTCTTGGTTGATGATAGGCAGGGTTGATTAATTCCAGCAGAGCTAAGGATCTCAATAGAACGATTCAAGCTAGTGGGGTATCATGAATGGAAAGTGGTGAGCGAGTCAATTGCTTCATTGAAGGCTCTTATCTCCTTCAGATGTAGGTGAATGTTTAAAGGGATAAACTCCTTTGGAGCCGTTCTGGCGAGTTGATCCGCTGGCAGATATTGAGTCAAATCCATAGGGAATGAACAACAGTGTAAGCCGCCTGACATGGCATATATCATTCCGGCGTTCTGATGTGAAAATGTACAAATAACCAAAGGCAGGCTGTTTTAAGATGTTTTTTGGGGCTCTTAACCCAACGAGACTATATATGTGATTAGAGGTGACGCTCGTTCAAGTTTTCTGAATTGGCTTATCTCTTCCATCGAAGCCACCTTCAATATGATCTGTCTATTATAAAACCCATCCATGATTCCCATAGGTCCACAGTAAAGCCTCGCACCAGGCTGAAATTTTGTATTGTTCGTTGATTCTTCAATGGGGCTTCCGGGCTGTCCGGGTATTAGTAGTCTCAGAATATATAACACCTCCAGTCCCACACTTAGCCATTGAGTCAAGCAAATCCTCCTAGCTAGTCAGCCTAGATTATCTATTGTGGTATTATACATAGAGCCATATTCGGATTCAGGCCGAATACTCAGTAGATTTTGGGGACAACTCTGGGTCCATCCAGCAGTTTCTGTTCCACGCATCCAAGACTAGACAGCAAAGGACAAAAGCGTATATGTTTTCTTAACGAATAAAAGCAAAGAAGAATCTACTTATAGACTTCTTTTTAATAATTGACACCTCGCCTCGCAGTTTAAAGGAACGGCCATTGTGGAACCCTAAATAGTGAATTCGGGAACTACGGCAATGTCCATAAACACGACCGGCACCAGGCTTTATTCTCTCAACACTGAACGCCCAAAAGTCGCTATATAGTCAAAAATAGGGACATGTAAATGAACCATCCAGAGGGTCAAGCTTGCTGCTCGACTGGTGAAGCGGACCACGCCACAAGCAAGTCCGGTTTTATTCACACTATTTCAAATTCTCTCTATTTCAGTCTGTCTTTCTGTTTTTCGTATTTTCTTTTCGACTGCTCCACAGCAAAACTCCTCCACAGTGCCTCAGCATCCTTGCTTTGCAGCCACCAGCAACCGGCCCAAATCCACGAAAAAACGAATTCAAATAAAAAAAAGCCCAACCCTTCATAATACCGCCCCAAAATAACCCCTTTTTTGCTCTCCCCAAAATCACAACCCTACCCCAGAATGTCCTATATAACTCCCCACCTTATCGTGCCTTATCGCACCATCCTACAGCTAACCACCGCTAACTACCACTTCTTCCATACCACCAGTATCCAACGCCATGTCGGAAAAAGAAAGACGCCTTCTGCCCTTCGCCTCCATGGACTCCCCATGGTACCGACGCAAACTGCTGCTTTCCGAAACCATGATCAAAGACGAAATACCGTCTATCTACGAAAGCCACAGCTTCTTTCCCGACCTGTCCTCGTACACTATAATCTCGTTGAAGCAGGGGCAGGGTTTTTTGTTCAACCAGGACTTGTTTGCCACGCCGTACCAGCAGCTGCGGGCTTTGGCCAACGAGAGAAAGGTTGCTAAGGTGAGGGCATTCAGCATGTCCAAAGCTAAGAAGGAGAAGAAGGAGGCACAGAGGCGACACACGAGCCACGAGCTCCGTCCTGTTTTGCACCAGCGGGAGGGCAAATTTGAGTCGGCTATTGAAGACGATCTCATGGACGTTGAGTCGGAGAATGCACTGGATCTGGAGCTGGAGCTAGAACTGGATCTGGGCGACCTGGCGATCGTGGACGAGTACGACGAGGACGCTGAAGACGACGATGGCGTAGGCAGAATCGAGGGCTACCAGACGTACGAGAAGGTGAAAGTGGCCGAGGTGGTTGTGGACCCAGACGATACGAGTTTTCTTCCGACCGAGGCCGATAAGCACGAGGCAGATACGGGGGACCCCGAGGACGAGGAGATGGCGTAGACGAGTGTAAGGCGGAGGTGTGGGGTGTTGGATGCCGCCGGGTGGTGATTGGCTGAAGCTGGGGAGACCGGATCTCCATTGAGCATTCGAATGATCTGGACGAATGACGTTTGATGTTCAGTGTGTCAGGAGGGCTTGAGTGGTATGACTGAAAAGCAACCTCGGGCTCAAAGTGGTTTCGGACCCCTAATCTCGTGGGTTTGCTAAACTCATCATAGCTTTGACCACCGGTTGATCTCCGAGAGTCCTGAAGACATTCAACCAGGAAGTCTTCATGACCGTTAGGCAACCACAACTACAACACGGAAGATTCGGGAATCATGGGCCTTGATATCTAAGCTGCAGGGCAGTTTAGCCCACTGATTCATGTGGGTCACAGTGACGTTCAAGCAAAGCTGGACTTCAGCTTGCAGTTTCCTCCACAGCATATCTTAGAGCGTTTCAAGCCCAGCGTCACCTCGTCTTGTTCGTCAGATACGGTAGAATCCGCTCCGAAGCATCCACCCTTGAAGAGAGCAATCTTCAAGACTTTGCTCCAGTGTCACCTCCATGGTCCCTCCACTACGTTCGTTCATGACCGCCGTTATCGAGCCTAAAAATCCCACTCCAGTCAATGGACACAAACCAGCAGCGTTGATCGTCTGGAACATACTCCAAATCCTGGATGGACCGCAATCACTTACTCAAATTGGCTGTATAAAAGCCAGAAAGGCTGCTGAGCGCTCTTCGACTATGGAGACCTTTATTAAATTGAAAGGCCCTTCACCCTTCCGACACGATATTCTATAGACCTTCCACTTGAAAGCGTCTTACTTTTGATACGCAACGGACTAGCAGATGCTTACCATTAACCACTTAACTGGCCTTGCTTTGATATACGGTCTACCGAGCCTTTTTTCATGGTCGTTATCGAATCTTCTGAGATATGGTGGAATATTTGAACTTCAATAAGGGGGCGACGCAGATCT
Organism: Candidozyma heveicola; assembly: GCA_003708405.2. Classification (NCBI taxonomy): domain Eukaryota; kingdom Fungi; phylum Ascomycota; class Pichiomycetes; order Serinales; family Metschnikowiaceae; genus Candidozyma; species Candidozyma heveicola. The sequence continues at coordinate 361,037 of PPOB02000006.1, forward strand.
CCGGATGATGGTTAACTAGGAGGATATGGTTTAAGCACCAAGATTAAGTTGGTTCCTTGAATGGACAGCAGCTATCTGGTTGAACGGGCCCAAATTGACCTTTCAAATCAGGAACTCACTCACCTTACTTTGCCATGCTCTGCCACCAATTAAGCAAACGCCCTCTCTTTTTCTACCATATAGTTGAAAAGCCACTGAAGTCGGAACAGCAACGTCGACTTATCCTCAGCAGAAACCGGACTCCAACTCCTAGAATTCTACAGAATGCCATACCTGAGTACCAGAACTGAAAGCACCTCCACATCCGGCGGACCCAATTGAATGACCACTCTCAAACTCCAATTAACAGAAGGCCCCATTTCACCAAATCTTCTACACTCGCAAAAACCATATTTTTATTCACCGTCTGCGAAAAAGCTCCATGTCTCCCTCCTCTACAGTGCGATCGCGCATCGCCAACTTTCAACTACACCATGACTTCAGTAGCACAGCAGTTCGAGCAACTCCTGTTGGAATTCAGCCAATCACAAACGCAGCTCCAGGACCTCGGGGCCGCCCGGTCACAGCTCGAGGCCCAGCTCCAGGAAAACAAAATCGTGCTTGAGGAATTCGGCGATTTGGACGAAAGCGCCCAGATTTACAAGTTGACGGGCCCCGTGCTCATGCCCCAGGACTTCGGCGAGGCCAAGCTCAACGTGAGCAAGCGAATCGAGTTCATCGAGGGCGAGATCCGCCGTGTGGAGGAGAAATTGCAGAAACAGCAGCAGCTCATGGAAGACACCCGCGGGAAGCTTCTTCAGACGAAATCGCAAATGGCGTGATTCACCCGCGGGCGAGCTGGGAGCGAATGAGATTGAGCAACGACACGGCGTTGAAGAAAGACCACTGCTCCACGGCGTTGTACGAGTCGCCCATCACCCGCACGGCATGGACGTTTCTGTCCACAAAGCTGTTGGTGGAGTCGAAAGGCGCTCTGTCCAGGAGCATGTAGAGCTCCAGCTTCACGTATATAGACGAAAGAAGAAGGCGCTTGGCGTACCACGCCAGGTCATTGGACATGTCTCCGGCGTAGAAGGCGATGTCGTCGCTGAGAGCGTGGAGCTCGGCCAAAGAGGCGCTCCAGTTGTAAGGAAGCACTAGTTGAGAGAGCCCCAGCGCCAACTGGCCCACCACGGGCTCGTTGTACGAGAGGCGTTTTTTCAAGAGGTACGCGGCCCGGTCGTACTCGTCTGGGATCTTGTGGAACTCCAGCTCCGGGTCCATCACATGGTCCTTGAGCTTCTGTCTCTGGTGCTTCAACCAGAAAAGCGTGAGCTGGAGCTCGGCCAGCTCGTTCAGCGGGTTGGCGGCAATGACACTCTGGAGCGAGTCCGCGTAGCCGAGGTCCCGCACGGCGTCGTCCACACACTGCTTGTGGAAGCCGTACTTGGGGAGGTAGTCCAAGGCCTTGGAGAGGAGAATCAGCTCTGGGGCTTTTGTGTTGATGAGGATGTTGGGGTGCAGCGTGGAGTGGTAGCCCATGGCGGGGGCGAAGCGGGCGAAGCGAGCGGGGCGGGCGATATTTTTGATCATGGAGGAGGAGGAGGAGTAGGAAGTGTTGATGTTGGCTGATTTCGCGCACCATAATGGGAGGAGGTGGAGGTGGTGGTGGAGAGTTGGGGGTGTCTTTTTGAATTTGTTTTGGTGGTTTTGGTTGATTTTGTAATTGGTAGGTATGGTTAGTTTGGGGTAGGGTTAGTTTTGGGTATGGCGATTTGTGGGGAGAGGTTGTGAGAGGAGGTGAATATTGAGAGCGGTGAAGAATGGCGATTTTTCACTGAAGGTGGAAACTGGATAATAGGGCGTACGGGCCGGGAGAAGAGTGAAAATTAGGAATTGACGTTGAATTTTGAATTTTCAGATCATCAATTTCCAACACCTTGTGAATCTCTGCTTTGCGTTCTGGCCAGCTACAGATAACCGTGAGAATTGGGTCTAGAGGGGCCCCTCTCGTGGCTCCCTATAATCTTCAATTCTTAAGCGATATTTCATTTAATTCACGCAAAATCAATTCTACACTTCATTTCATTCCTGAAAGAATGCCGACCGTGGAATACCCTCGGCAATAGTGTACCAACTTGTGGCCTGATTTCGCAGCCATTTGTCTCGGAGTAAGGCCCGAAATCGGAGGTGTTACAGAACAGGCGATAATTTGAAACTGGGGCGGGAAATAAATAAACACGAAGTTCGAGCTTGTATTTTTGTTGGATTGCGTAGGGGCACTTTTGTTTGACTGTGTGGGTAGCTCTATGGTGATCTTTCAGCCAACATAGAATTGCGAGTTATAGCTTGAAACAAAGCTGGATTACCCTCCAAATGGCAGCTTCTCATATAGTGTAGTTTCTGTAGAGAATGGCTGGGGAATTGGTTGCAGATGGCGGACCGGAATCGCCGATACCGGCTTTTCAGAGGGTGCTTTGCAGGCATGATTTATTGATAAGGCATTATCAACACTTTGGGGGAGTCTCAAGCACTCCACTGTAAAAGAGTCGAGCTCTGCAGACTGTAATGGCTATTAGGGGATATACTGAAGGGGGTTCAAGCACTGACTGAACACATATCTAGTCAGATCTACCACCTTCTTCCCACCTAAACCTACCTGCTTCTGCCTCATTTGCTTGAACTGACCCTCTTACACTCCATTTTTCGTAACTATCTTTGCCTTGCTGAAGATGAGAGATCCCATCTACCGACTAATAGTATGTTGGTCGAACCTGTAAAGACGAAGTACTGGAAGGCTCTGCAGTGCTTAATCTACACGCAAAACCATATACTGGCCTTTAAATTTGCCGTTAATTGGAACAGTGAACTTTTTTATTATGTAATTATTATGGTCGCAATTTGACGGTCTCAATTTATTTTGAGTCTTTGCCTTTCTTGCAAATATCTCTTAGGAAGGCCCAATAGTTACCGCCTTCTAAATGACTATCAACCTTCTGAGTATTCACAGAAAGCATACTATGTTCTGTGGTATGGGATTTTTACTATTTTCTCTGCTTTACAGGAGCTTCATCCGTCAAACTACCAGTCAAAGGTAAACCCATCTAGTCTTACCTCAATGCAGTTGACAGTTCAACTATTTCACATACTACGAGCAAGCCTCTTTGAGATGGGCCCATTAGATATTTCCTAGCCCTTAAAGCACTTAAAGCCAGAAATATTGGCAAATAATCAAAAGAAACCCTTTTATCAGCCAAGTTCATTGAGTAGTTCATGAGAGGTGAACTCACTATATTGAAGAGAGCAGGACCTGGCCACTTCACAACCCTATTCCTCCACCAAACCCACAACCAAAAAATAAAGCCCCCTGTATCATCCGTCTATTTAAATCCAAAACAAATACGAACTTTATCATCTTCTCCACTCACCTTATCACCACCCGCGATTTGCACCCATTCCTCCACATTCGCACTATCAACTTCTTCCTTACCATGCTAGTATGTGATATCACCGCCACGCCAAAGCTTCTACTAACGATAGTTCAAACCTTGGGCAGAAACGCCAAATCCTCGTCATACGCTCGATGACGAGCCTGATTCGCCACCATTGGTGCCTGAAGTCAAGAGTTCCCTTACCACATCCACTCTACCAGAAACCATCGTGATCGTGCCGAAGAACATCGGAGTGATTCTCGATTTGGTGCCCAACAAGGAAATTGTGGGCCACATTGCCGTGGACTACCCGGATTTGAAGGATTTCGTGCCGAATGAGGAGTACGACGAAGACTCCCAGCTCTACTCTGCTGTGAACCTTGACGCACTACAGCGAAAGTTCAAGGTCGAACAAATCCCCATCTATGCATTTGGTAAGAGCGGCACAGTTTTTGCCGTTGTCGTGCCGCATTTCATGAACCCAATTGCCGAAAACAAAGTGGCCACTGAGATCACCAAATTGGGAACTACCATCACGTCGTGGATCGCTTTGGCGCCTTCGCCACTCAACAACGGCACGTCTTTGTGCAAATTGGACATTGCTCTGTCGGTCGACAACTTCCAGGAGGTGCCCACCATCAAGCCTCCTCACTACATCACGGGCATTGTAGCAGCAGTCACATCCCGCTTATTCCAGAGCCGCAAGTTGGGCAACGCTTCTGTGTTGGTGCTTAATGCCGAGGGCCACCTGGGCTTTGAGAAGGTCGATGCTGACCTGGTAATGGATGCTGCTGAACTAACTGGGCGTTATCTTGTGGGAAAACAGGGCAAAGCTGAGTACATCAAACAGCTAAGTGCACATGTCCGCAAGATCAACTCGGGACTCACACTGGGAATGTACTTGTAGGGTGTTGAATTGACGAATTTTCGAGGTGACATCAGCTGTAGTGGTTCATAATGAAAGTGGTGATTATGGCTAAGTGAAGTCCGGTAACGGCCGATGGTGGGATACAAATGTCTGGTGAAAGCTGGAGATTGGTATTGTGTAAATTCAATGTCCCATGTGATTCCCAATATATTTCAACAGCTTCATACCCAGTTCGTGTCGGGCGGAGGCTTACTTGTAGCATTCCCACTGTCACTCATGCAATGTTCATAATATGCCCTTCTCAGGCATCCTTTCCCACCTCTTGCTTCAAGATTGGGAGTTTCTCATGGACAAGAAACAGTTCCAGAGAACGGATATCGACGAGGAGAACGGGACCTGAAGCAGCCGAGGAACCAACAAGAAGTTGATGAACTGCACGGGAAACCACACGCTATAGTTGATCATAAGGGTCTTAAGGTAAATCTTCCTTAACTTCTCGGTAGTATCGTCCCAGGTGCCATTATCCAAAACCATGGTTCCGTACACGAAGAAACAAAAAAGCGATACAGGTGAGTAGCAGAACTGGTCACTTAGCACCTTTCGAATCACCTCCACCACTTTCGGGTCCTTGGAGTAAATCTGCAAAAACTTATACCAGAAGCACTGGGCCACACCCATGATAATGCCCCAGCACATAAAGCCCGCCAATCTGCTGAACTGAAAGTACGTCAACTGAGGGCCCATGAACACCGGGGTCACACCCGTGTTCGGAACGGGCTCTCCGTCAAGAAACTGCAAAAATTCCGTGACGTGTTCTTCCTGAAGCAGCTCGGTATCGTTGTCCAGATCGTCCGGAAGCTCCAAGCCAGCCTCCATATCGTAAGACGGTTCGTTCACCACCACCGAAAACTGCTCTGCCAGGCCTCTGTAGCTGAGGAGCGACTGTGCTAGAGTCTCGGAAATGCCGTAAAGCACCAAATTGGTTATAATGATCGTGACCAAGGAGCTCTTCATATACAAGTCGTTGTACTTTGTGGTGAGCTTGAGGAGGAACGATCCAAGCACCGTGATTATCACGAAGTTGAGGAGGGGAATATTGTGTATTCGTGGAGCATTGATGACTCTGGTGAAGAGGGATTTGGGGGACTGGGCCATGAAGAAGAGTAGTAGGTGATAAGCGATAAGACGCAGTGCAGGACAGGGTTTAGGTGTGGAGGCCGGTGGTTATACTAAAGGGGGGTCCAAAGGTGGAGACGTCCAGTAGTTAAAATGGGGGTTTTCATTTACTTCGAATTTGTGTTTTGGAGAGAACTGGTGGTTTTTTGAGGTCTAAGTGTGGGTGCAAAATGAGGGAATGGTGAAGTGGATATAGGTGTGATGTTGCAGGATGGATGGAATTTAGGTGGTGATTTCTAGGAGCTAGAGGTTTCTCTTCAATCTGGAATTTGGCTTTCATTTGCGTAGTTTCTGCTGGAGTGATTTATAGGTGCACTTGGAGTTGGGGTAGATTTCCGGAGAGAAGACAGTCTGTGTTTTGGTGCCCTAGAGCAAAGCGAGTCCCTATAGTTGATTGAAGACGCTCATTTCATTTGGATAATCGAGTCTTTTCGGCGATGAGGTTTACTGTAGTAAATGGTGATCAACCTGATACTCTGCACTCAGAGTTCCTCTGACCTGGGTCAATCAGTGTAACATGTCTCTGAAATCGGCTCCAGAAGAAATACTTCACTTTTAATTAGATATCAAAGAAAAAGTAAAAAGAGAAAACCAGTATCTTCGGGATTCACCAGTCTGATGCTTGTGGGGCTTAATGGTAGCACTTTTCAGAGTCGAAGCACAATCTTCCGACGCTGCAATTCATTGTTTCTTGATACTTCCGTTTGTAAAAAGAAATGAAATTTGACATTGACTCGTTTCCAAAGTTTCTATGTCTCGGAGTTTTAAATTTCTGAATTCTTCGATAATGGAGGGTGGTTGCAAAAAGGCTGCGAAATTGGACACTACGTAGAATTGTGAAAAATATGTCCCCATATCGAAACACACATAAAAAGCGAAAGATACCAACTCATTCCACCTCAAATTTAAAAGATATCCCTTCAACGAAAAGAAAAAAAGAACAGATTTTCAAGCGTCCGCCCCAAATCAATCACAACATCACCTACCTCATCCTCCTCCAATGGCTGCGAAATCACCGTATTTCACTTCCCAAGCCAAACCACCAAGGCCAGCCAGCGACTTCAAGACCTACATTCCCCCTATTTCCACCCCCACACAATCGCTGTAAAGGCCCTGAGTTCCCACCACTTTTCTCCATTTCCAACATCCTCACGTGACCGGTCCACGCACGCACCCAATCAAATCGTGAGAAAATCAACTCCCATAATCAACCATCAATCCTATGTCTTACAACAAAGCCTACGAGCCTGTTAGGGGCGACGTTGCCCAGTCGGACTACGAGCTCATTGACTCGGATCCGTACTACACCAGAGTCATCTCCTACTTCAGAGCGTCAGACATCGCAGTCTGGGGTGCTTCCACAGCAGCTTTCCCTCTTGGACTTGTGGCTTGGGAGAAAATGGAGCCTGTGGCCGGAGCTTTCAAAAAACCAGGCAAGGTGCCTGCGCCAGCATTGAGAGCCGCCACCTTGATGGGCTTCATGGGAGGATTTTACCTCGCGTACATCAGATCCAGTAAGAGATTCTTGGGATGGTCTGAAAACGCCAGAGAAGTCAAGAAAGACAGATACGAAATCAAGAAGTTGTTGCTGGAGGAGAAGTTGCCATACCACGAGAACGAGTCTGTTTTGGATGACCGCATGAAGGACATTGCCAACAGAAACTCCCAGTACTCTTTCACCACATTGTTCATTCTTCCCTGGTTCAACATGGCCCACCACCCATACCACGGCGTCAACATCAAGAAGTACTACGAGACCCGTGAGGGCGAGGAGAGCTGGGGTTTCAACTTGAAGCCTTACGAGGAGATTGCCGCCAAATACACCAAGACGGTGGAGTAAACCAGTTTAAAATAGACCAAACCCGGTCGGCAAGGAGGCCAGATCACCGCAGCTGGCTCACGCCGGCTGCATGGGCGCTGCCCATATGTCACATACAGACAAGCCCAGCTTGTAATAACGACGTTGCATTGACCAATTGTAGGTGGGAGAAGCTTGCATTTGAACAAGCTACACTCAGGAAAGTAATAATTAACCAGCACAGTAATCCAGACCAGTGTAATCAGCAGGTAATTCCAGTACATCTACCGTAATATCGTTCTGACTAGCACTGCTGAGGCGTATTTTTTAAGCTATACACGCTGAACCAAAATCATCCAACTCGAATTCTAATCCCTCTTCTTAAGAATTTACTCCTCTTCTACCCATTTTCTGAAATTTGACTCGTTCTCTGCCCATTTCTGATTCTGGCTGAACCTCTATTTGCAACCTCCTGCATGCGCAGTGTTTGTTTACCCCAAGATCACCAAACCTACTACCACCTTCACTATGGCAGACGAAGAGGATTACACAAATCTCCCTGTCGAGGACAAAATCGTCCACAAAGTATGGAAGGTCAGACAGGACGGCTACACCGCGCTTAATGACCAATTTACCCGATCGAGAGGCCCCGAAGACTCGTGTTTTTCGCTATTCAGCCAGAAGCCAGAACTCGTCAAGCTGATTGTGACCGACTCCAATGTTGTGGCGCAGGAAGCGGCTCTTCAGGCACTCTGCCTGTTCTTTGAATACGGAGGCAACTCCAGCAATGCTGCCAAATTGAGGAATTCAGGCCTCATCACTAGTCTCTGTGAGAAAGGTCTTTCATCAAACCGAGCTGGAACGAAGACTAAAGCCGTGGAGGCGCTTCTGTGGATAGTGGAGCTTACTGACAGTGGCGATGCTGTTGTGGAGCAAATTGTGCCCTTCTTCGATAACAGGCTCCCGAAACTAGTGGCTGCTTCTGTGAATGCTGTGTATTCTATTATTGAGCAGTTTGGCTGCCAGGTAGCGTCGCCAAAGCCTGTTATTCCCAAACTAGCCAAACTCTTCTCACATGCCGATAAAAACGTCCGTGCTCAGGCTACAACGCTCACAGTGGAGATCTACAAGTGGATGGGACAGGGCCTCACCCTGGTGCTTATGGACAATTTGAGGCCCGTGCAGCAGAAAGATCTCCAGGCCGATTTTGAGAAAGTGGCCGGCGAGAAACCTACTCAAAAACGACTCACAAGGAAGCAGAAAGAGGAGTTGGCGCAGCTGAATAATAATGGCACAGAAGATGTGGACATGGACGCGGATACTTCACCTGAGAATGGAGCTGCTCCAGCGGAGGAATTTGATCCTTTTCTGATGCTAGAGCCTGTGGAAGTGCTTCTGAAACTACCGTCGAATTTGCACAGTTCTATGGCCTCAGCAAAATGGAAAGATCGAAAAGAGGCACTTGACGAAGTATACGCCGTGCTCTCAAAGGCCCCTAAACTCGTCAACGACGACTACACTGACTTAGTTCGTATTTTCGCCAAGTGCATGAAAGACGCCAACATCCAGGTCGTGCAATTGGCTGCTAACGGTGTGGAATTCTTGTCCAAGGGTCTTAAAGAAGGGTTCCATAAATGTCAGCACTTGGTGGTTGGACCAATGATCGAGAGGAGCAAAGAGAAGAAACCAGCAGTTGCAGAGGCACTTGCCAATGCTCTTGACTCGATCTACCAATCCTCCTCCTTGAGTGATATCCTAGACGAGACGCTCAACGGCATGAAACACAGAACACCCCAGGTGAAGATTTCAGCTACTGACTATCTACGTCGCTGCTTAGCGAGTGCCACTGTGCCTCCCAAAAGATCCCAGATTGATGCGATAATGGAGACTGCCGTGAAACTCCTAAGTGAATCCCAGGAGACAATTAGACAAGCAGCTACTGATATGATTGGCACGTTAATGAAGATTACTGGAGAAAGAGAGCTCTCTGGCTTCTTGGAGAAAGTCGACGAAAACAGATTGGCAAAGGTAAGAGCTGCGCATGACAATGCTGAGGTCAAATGCTCAGCTGGTGCTGCGCTGCCTCAACGAACACCAGCTCCAAAGCCTCAAAAAGAGGCAACCACTGCCACCTCTAGAATCTCTCAGGTGCCTCAACTCCGCAGACCTACATCGTCTCAAGCCATTCCTTCAAAACGTGGAGCTACATCTCCTGCCAAAAAGCCGGAAACAACCAAACTTCCCTCATCTGTGAGGAGTCTTACCGGTCGCCTGTTGGTCTCTTCATCAACCAAGCCGGCTTCAAGTGTCCCCGAACCCTCTGTCAGAGCACCTGCTCCAAGTCTGGAACAAGTTGAGGAGCTAGAGAATCTCCGAAAAGAAAAATTAGAACTCCAGGCACGTCTCAAACAATTCCTGGAGGCCAAAAGTCAGTGGGATAGAGAAAGAGAACAATGCTTCGAGCAAATCAGGCAGCTTCAGATGCAAGTGGAGGAGCTCCAAGACGACAATGCTGCTAAGCGCCAGGAAGTTATTGACAAGGACGCAGAGATTCTTCATCTTAAGAACGAAACCGGCAATGCCAAACTAAAAATTCTCAGCATGGAGCAGGTCATTGCCATGTTGAAGCTTAATCCATCAGGCAAAGAGGATTCGTTGATTGAGGAAAGAAGATCAGACCCACCACAGCCGTTGTTTTCGCCTACAAGAACAACAGACCTTCAAGTCGAATCAAGAGGCACCCACCAAGAGCTAAGCTCTCGGGTTGATCGCCTCTCGATTGACGGACACCAGCCTTCGAATTACCAAGAACCACAAAGATCAAACTATGCTAGTCCGCAGAGGAAGGTTGCAGGTCGCACGAGCAGCTACAGCACCTCTGCCTCCAAAGAAAACGAGTCTGAGGACGACAATTGGAAGAAAGCTGCAGAAGTAACCGCCCAATTGAAGGCCCGGATTGAGAAAATGAAGCAGAGAAACAGGCTCTCATTGAACCGACCATAGGCAGGGTGAGGGAGTCAGAAAGGTGAAATTGAAGTCGTTTAGAGAGGGAACAATCTTATGAGAAATGCTTGGGTCCGAGTTTCTAAAGTCATTTGTTTCTGATTTTCTGGATCTTGTCTTCTACAGCCACACCTCCATGCCGTAAAACAGACGATGCTTGGTGGGTTTTTCATGGGCTCCGACTTTTCCCAGAAAAATAGTATGGACTTTTTGAAGATTTTGGGACCGGCAAAATTACCTGGTTTCCCCAAAACTCGACTTTATCCATTCTGCCTCAGGTCCGACTCGTGGAGGTGGTGAGTAATATGTAGGTCGAGCGCTTGGATTATCGATCTCGGGTTGGAAAAAAAGCGAGTCAACGATTGCCAAACAACTAAAGTGCAGCCCAAAAAGGACGGTCACTACAATTGCCTGCAGCTATAATGTCTACAAAGTTGAAGATTTTGGTTCCCGTCAAGAGGGTCATTGATTTTGCTATCAAGCCCAGAATCAACAAAGCCGGTACCGGCGTTGAGAAGAAGGGAGTCAAGTTCAGCATTAACCCATTCTGTGACATTGCATTGGAGGAGTCTTTGAAGCTCAGAGAGGCCAACAAAGGTTTGGTTGAAAAGATCCATGCCGTCTCGATTGGTCCCACCAAGGCCCAAGATATCTTGAGAACGGCGCTTGCCAAAGGTGCAGACACCACTACGTTAGTTGATGTGGGCGAAGAGGAGGTTGAGCCTTTGAATGTGGCTAAGATCTTGCAGAAGGTTGTGGAAAAAGAGCAGTCCAATTTGGTCATTTTGGGTAAACAATCGATCGACGACGATGCCAACCAGACAGGCCAGATCTTGGCTGGTTTGTTGAACTGGCCCCAAGCCACCAACGCCTCGAAAGTGGAGGTTTCTGGCGACGAAGTCAGCGTGACTAGAGAGGTCGACGGCGGTGCCGACACCCTCAAAGCCAAGTTGCCCATGATTGTTACGACAGACTTGAGATTGAACGAGCCTCGTTACGCCTCGTTGCCTAATATTATGAAGGCCAAGAAAAAGCCTTTGGAGAAGTTGAAGGCCAGTGACTTGGGCGTGGAGATTGCCAGCCGCTTGGAAACGTTGAAGGTGGAGGAGCCTCCAGCTCGTGCTCCAGGCATCAAGGTGGAGAACGTGGACGAGTTGGTTGCCAAGCTCCGGGAAGCCAAGGCCATATAAGCGGGGTTATAGAAATCTATGGGATATGAACCAGAGAGGTTGGTGTAGTGGGTATCCTTGGTTGAAGAAGATTGGGCTGACCAGTTGGACGCAATTGAGTTTGGTTTGTAGCTGATTGGAATACTTTGAGTAGACTTTTAAGTAGCAGAATGTATTGGTTTTGTTGAAAGAGACCAGAGGTCCTATGCTGATAGACTGAATGGTTCGCCTCGAGAGTTGAATACGCCCATTATTGTTGATTCCTGTGAATCGATAGGTATGAAGGGTTAGCAGTTTCAAGTAGTTTATTTCTCCTCTAAGAAGGGCCCAATTTCCAAGGATCCATTGTACAAGCCAAACGACGATTCTCTGATATTGGGAGATGGAAGTATTGAGACTAGTGCAGATGTAGAGAGCCAAGAGATAGCCATTGGGCTCTTACTTTAAGTCAGCCTTGAGCATACTGGCAAAAACTCGCCTTGTACCTGTTAATACATTTGTTTTTATAAAAAGAGAATAATGGTTGCGTTTGCAGCCAAAGGAAAGTACGGAGAAGCAAGCTATAGAGACCTCACACCGTCTCTGGTTTCGTATTAAACCCTTAAAACAACCTCAGCCAAAGACCTTTAAATACAAAAACACGACTTTCACGACTTGCACGACTTTCACGATATCAGACGACTTTTGAAATAAATAGGAAATGCGTTTCTCACTGCTCATATAAAACACATACGTCCAGGGGCCCACCATCCTCCCATTGACCCACTGAAAACCGCCAAATCGCTCAATTCCATGCTGCATCTCCGAATCTCGAATCAAACAATAAAAAAATATAGTTCCACCTCAAAACCATATCACTCTCATCCCACTAATTCACCGCGCGGAATTTCCCCACATATCACCATGAGTTCCCAGGTAGCCAAGTACATCGACCAGTTGTTGGCCAAACCACACCAAAAACCGCTTGTTATCGGCATCAGCGGGCCCCAGGGCCTGGGCAAATCCTACATGGTCTCCCACCTTCTTGAACATTATCGTTCTTCCCAGCCCAATCTTCAAGTCGCTGGTTTTCTGGTGGATGACTTCTACCTTCCCAGAGAGCAGCAGGAGGAGGTGACGAAGCGGGCTAAGGCCGAGGAGAACGAGGTCCTCCAGGGAAGAGGCCTCCCAGGCACCCACGATGTGCCGTTTTTGCTCGAGGTGTTCAGAAAGCTCAGGGCCCAAGAACCAGTGCAGATTCCACGCTACGATAAGAGTGCCTTTTCGGGAATTGGCGATCGCATGCCCCAGGAAACGTGGCAGTCCTTCAAAAGCGTGGACTTGGTCATCATGGAGGGCTGGTTCAACGGATACAGGGCGCTAGAGCCGGGCCTTTTCTCTACAGCATACTTCGGTCAATGGCCCTCCAGCATCGTGCAGAAACACAAGTTCTACCATCTCCAGGAGGTCAATTCGGAACTAGCCAAGTTTCACCCCGTCTGGGACGCATTTGACTACTTTGTGTTTTTGGATACGGATTCTACTGATAATGTGTACCACTGGCGCCAGGAGCAGGAGGACGAATTGAAGAGAACAAGAGGGTCTGGAATGACGAACGAGCAGGTTGTTGCTTTTGTGGACCGGTACATGCCAATGTACGTGTTGTACTACTGGCGGTTGTGTCGAGGAGGCACTCTTCCAAAGGGCAGGAACCTTCGGGTGAGGATCAGCGAGAAGAGGGATGTTCTCGGGTTGGAGATTGTGTAGGCAGGGTTTGAGGGTTTTGATTGTATGTTGTGGTGAATGGAGTGGCTTCACCAAGCTCAACACCCAAACAACAAAAGGTTGAGGAAATCCGTATTGGAGGTGCTCTTCTTTTACGATTTTTCGATGCTATGGCCGAGAGGATGTGGAAACGGTTCAGGGAGATTTCGTCGAGGGTTCCATCGAAATGACATTCGTTCTTCTTGTGACTTGAGATTGGTGTCTGAAATGCACAGCAGGGGTCTATCTTGTGGCTCCCCTAGAAATATTGAACGCTAACAACTCTAAGGCAAAAGTTCGTCGTTTGAAAGGGGTCGGAACTTCTCGAAAAGACAGCTTCTGGGAGATTTTCTGTGCTTTTTCAGAAATTCAATCTCGACAGTGAAGAGATTGATCGCTTTTCAGCGGTCATGGCCATTCAGTGATACTGATAGGAGATTAAAAAGCTGGAGCCTCCGTTTGGGATCGCCTCTGAAGAGAGATGTGAGCTTTGATTACTCAGAATTCATCAAAGAAGCAGGGCGGGTATTTCTGATAGGTTGTCTATCAAAAACCGTCCCTAAAAGGCAGGACCCCTATCACATTAAAGAGGAAGTGTGTGAGACCAGTATTGATGTTTAGAGCATGGATGCCAGTTTTCATCTGGAAATACGCTGTTTTTGTCAACTACGCATCACTGGTTTAGGGAATCTCGAAATATAGTGCTTTCCAATCGCAACGGTCATCTTTACATTAATAGTGCCTACATGTGCTACAATATTTGAAAAGTGTATCTTCATTGACTATAAATCGGAGATCCAAATCACGAAAATAGAAAAAACAAAAATGTTTATTCAGAAAAATAAGTTGATTTAGCACTTGCAAGTGGAGTCGGTGTTGCAGGTGCAGTTAGCACAGGTGCAAGCGGAGCAAGTACAAGATTGAGTTGGAGCGGCCATGATGATTGATAATTTGTTTTTTGATATTTTGGTAATGAAAAAACACAGGCCAAACGGCTATTCTTATACCCGCCAGCGAGAGCCTTTTGCCGCTGAGTCTTTTTTGCCTGAGTGGTTTTTGCGTCATCGATTATGAGGTACTAATGCCTGGATGCGTTCTTTGTGCCTAGCTAATCAGCAAGCTCCAGCCGTTCATGAAAGAAGACCAAAGAAGCCGTATGGGGTCAGCGGTGGCGAAATGGTCTCAATGAAGCAGACAGTGCAGAGGAGATGCAGCATTCTGGAAGGACTAGAACTGGAAAAAACTAGAATTTTTGAAGGCTAGAATCTGGTAAGGCTGGAGGCAGAGGATTCTGAAAGTCTGTCACTCGTCCGGATTTTGATTGGTCATGTGGAATGTTACTAATCATTCAGTTTAGCTATTGAGCGATGAGTTCAAGCCATGTGCTTTGGTGGGATTTCAAGCAGGGAGAATAGAATGAACATTGATCTTTATTGTGAAATTTTGCCAGACGTCAACGACGGATGACGCTTTTGGAAAAGGAATCTCTCGGTGATTTTAGAGCTTTTTTTCATGGTCTAATGGCGTCAACGACAGGTTGGATCACCTCAAACTCACACGGACCTTAGGAAGGCGTCCACTGATAAATATCATTTGAAAATTGCTACGTTTAAGGACTACATCGGTAGTGCTTGAGGGGATCTAAAAGGCAGGAGAACGTGCTGTGTTTGGTGATATCCAGCAAAAGCACCAAAAACCCCTTCTATGTCACTGACTTAATGAACGTTTCAGCAGAGTCTCAGTTGAACGATGACTTTGAAGATTGTGGTTTGAGGAGCAGAAATCCACGGGAACACCATTTGTAACAAACCACCTCCGTTAGGGAACAACTTGTAAGGATACATAAGGCTAGCTCTGCTGAAACCGGGATTACCATGGACTGGCCTAAGTGAAGAGTATTAAAACAGCTACGTGAAAGAGACTTCAGCATATGTCCAGTTGCCTGTTTTGACTTTCAATTCAAAACCTTTTAGACCACCGGAGCTCACCTACTGCCTCTTACGTTCTTTTCGTCGTTGATTTATATGTATCTTCTTGGCGGTGGCCCTGGAGCGGCGCCGAATCTGCTTGTAATGTGAGTCTAGCTCCCAACGTGGATACTCCGACGTCTGGCAATTCAAATGCTGCGCCGTTCAGGCGCCACCAAACACTAAGCACCCCAAGGACGCCCAAGGACGCCCAGGGATACTAAGCACCGCCTGGCGGCTCACTTTTGGTAGTCCTCCGGGTAGAAAATCAACCGCTCCACGCCAGACTCCGTCAACACCACCATTCTCACCACACCGCCCAGCGAGCCATCCCACTTGATGGCCTCGCCCAACGCGGTCTTGATAAACGCCACACACTCGTCCTTCTCCATGTCTGGCTTCCAGTTCTCGTCGCACCATCCGTAGATAAACGTCGAGCCAGAACCAGCAATGGCATACTGCTGCTCGTGGATTGAGCCGCCAATGGGCACCGAATACACCTTGCCCTTGTTCTTCTTGTCGTAGCCAGCACAGATGATTCCCGCTGTCAAGTTGTCCTTGTTGTTGTAGCAGAGTTCCTGGAATACACTGGCTGCCACCTTAGTAGACGGTTTTTCGCCCGGTGGCAACTGGCTGGAGTACACCTGCAAGTGGTACTTGACGATATCGGCAACCGCCTGAGTATCAGCAGCAGAACCCGAGCGGCAACAGTAGATGGTGTCGTGAATCTGGGTCAATTTGTCCAGGACTCTGTTGGCAATGTAGGTCCCGGTGGTTGTCCGGGAGTCGGCGCCGAGAATCACGCCGTCCTTGAAAGTGACCGCCATAATGGACGTGCCGAGGTTGACCTCGCCCTTTTTAAGGTGGTTGATATCGACTGACACTCCGTTCATAGTAGTTAGTGGCAATTTGAGATCACCGCGAATTCTGTGTAGGTGGGTGGTGCTTGGTTTCTGGGTGGTGCTTGGTTTCTGAATATGCCGCTTGAGCTGGGAATTAGGGTTTTGAATGGAAATTGAAATCGGCAAAAGAAGAGATATAGGAATTGTTGAAGAAGGGGGGATGGAGGTGGCGGCTGGGTTGGTGGTGTGCATAATGGCTGGTCGGTGGGTGGGTGGTGTATTTGGATTTCCTTGCTTTTGGAGAATTTAGCTAGAATTGGCGCTGGGGTTTGTGTTTTTATTCGGGTTTGGAGAATTTGTGAATTATGGGATTTGGCTGTTTATGGGTGTGTGGGATTGTGGTGATTCTGTGGAAAAATGGCTGCGAAATGTGTTTTCTAAGTAGTGAGTATGGGTGAGAAAAAAAATGGAGACCATCTTTTCAGTTTAGTCCAAAATACAAAATTTTCTCGTATGAACGTTTCTTTCTTCCACTCAAATATACCAGAGTATACTAGAGACTATTTATCAAATACTTCAAATAAATCATGTCCATTGGGTATCTGTTCATCCAACTACCAATTGAACAAAGATAGCTTCTTAAGAGGAAGATAAGCAGGATATCTGTATTGGTCAATAAACAGCTTTTTATCCTCATATTTTTGAACTGGTTCTTGAATGACATACCAATAGCCTCAAGTTCGAGAATGAGTAGGGCCTGACGTTGAATCTTTGTTTAATGCTTCGACATGTATTGATATCCCGGCAATGCCATTAAGACATTTGAAAAACGGAAGCGAAATAGAGACACAGTCGGCTATAGATGGTAAATCCGGTTTCCTTGAAGTTAGAGTAGTACCACTGACTCTACATTGTTCTTCAGCCAATTTGAACCACTCAGAGTTGGATTTCCTTGGATGAATCCTAGTAAGATTTGAAGCAGCTTGAGACATAGGCAGTCTTTTATTACGTATGAAACTGTGAAGGGCGGAAATCAGTTGAGCATTTTATCTTCCTTGTATATCGAGCACCTTGGCTCCAATTTGGTTTTTGGCAGATCATTTGATTGAAGGCCCCGAAACGGTTGCCGAGTCCTCCGCTCTAAGTCCTATATATGTATTTAATAGTCCCATCTTCACCAACCACCTTGTGCTCATTGGGGTTTGTTCACTTTTGCCCACTAACTTAGCTAGCTAGAGTCTACCAGAATGGCACAATTTATGGTTTTTCTCTCATACCCTATCGTCGACTCATCGGCAGTATTGCCTTCATGGCTCGGTCTAATTCCCAATTCAGTAAAGGTTACGGTGTATCGTCATTTGTTTGCATCCTTCGCTCTCTGTTCCAAACCTTTCTATGGTCTAAGTTTTGGGAGCAGCTGGATCTCCAGTCTTATCGACCATTGGGGCTACAGAGTTGGTCAGTTGCAAATATAGCTCCTTATGTGAGGAGCTCTTTGAGAAGTCTATGGTATCTGAACTCGGCTGCAGCTGATAGGTTACAACTTCTATCCAACATTCTCCATTCTCCATTCTCTTTTGATTCGACGATTTTGTGATCTGCTTTTCTTTCTGGGATGTGAGCTTTCACTAGGGCTTTGTCTCTGCATTCGATCGTCAATGAGCTGAGCTCAAGAAACACAGAACTTCAAGAAAACGCAACCCAACATCGAGAAACTTCACAAGAAGACGAAACCTCCAGACTTATTCATTCAACCCCGCAAACCCATCTTTTCAGTTCAGTAAATGACAGCCTCTACGTCAGCCCTCCGATCTCCACAAGCAACAAACCATTGCATAAGCCTCACCTGATTACTTATACCAATTGAGGTCTGCAACACTCGGCAAGTCACACCCCAATTTGTACCAGATTACTCAGCATATACCCAGCAAACTGCATACGCTGTTTCTTTGACGTTAGACTTGGAGGATCGGGATAATCTCCGACTAGTGAGGCTCCAGCTGCAGAAACCTTAAGCACTACGGCTTTCGGAACATCTCGGATATAAAGGCACCAAAAGGCAAATATAGCCTACCCCATGTACAATGCCAGATCCTTTTAGTAAGCACCCCTTGAACTCGTGATTTCTTGAATTGCTGCTCTTTCCGTCGTGGCAAGAAAGTACTGATGACAAATCTTGCAGCCACAGTGCGGATTATCGATAATCCGAGTATATAAGGCCATTGAGTTTCCTCCAGATCCATTAGAGACAAATTTACGATGGTAGCTCCCAAGACATCCAAGGCACTTAAAGACACTAAGCTCTTCCAACCGATCAAAGTAGGCAAGAACGAGCTCCACAACCGAATTGCGTTTGCTCCATCTACTAGATATAGAGCTTTGGAGGATAACACCCCCTCGGATCTTCAATTGGAGTACTACGATGCCAGAACCAAGTTCCCTGGAACATTGATCATCACCGAGGGCACGGTGCCCACTAAGAAAGCCGGAACGTACGTCAATGTGCCTGGCATTCTCAATGAAAAGCATGTCCAGGCCTGGAAGAAGATCAACGATAGAATCCACGAGAACAAGTCGTTTTCCTCAATTCAGCTCTGGGGCTTGGGCCGTGCTGCTGACCCAGCCCAGAACAAAATGGAGGGCTACAAGTACAAGGCGCCTTCTGCCATTTACATTAATGAGGAGAATGAAAAGGCTGCCAAAGACGCTGGAAACGAGTTGGAGGCGTATACTACGGAGGAAGTCGACGACTTGATCGAGGAGTACGTCGAAACAGCCAAAAGAGCGGTTTCTGCGGGATTTGACTACTTGGAGCTCCATGGAGCCCACGGATATCTCATCAACCAGTTTTTCGAGGCATCTTCGAACCAAAGAACCGACAAGTACGGTGGTTCCATTGAAAACAGAGCCCGTTTTGCCTTGGCTCTCGTGGACCGTATTTCTGCTGCAGTTGGCGCTGAGCGTTTGGCCATCCGTCTTTCGCCATGGGCTAAGTTTTTGGGTATGAAGAGTAACGAAGACAAGGAGGCCCACCCAATTGCAACGTATTCGTACTTCTTGGGCGAATTGCAAAAGAGAGCTGACGACGGAAAACAGCTTGCTTATGTTTCGATTGTGGAGCCCAGAGTGGCTGGAAACCAGGATATCAACCCGGAGGACCAGATTGGTGACAACGGTTTTATCAAAATTATCTGGAAGGGTGTTCTCTTAAGAGCTGGCAACTACACCTACGACGCTCCTGATTTCAAGCAGCTTTTGGAGGATCTTTCCGACGACCGTACCTTGGTGGGATTCTCGAGATACTTTATTTCGAACCCCGACCTTGTGGAAAAGCTCCATGACGGCAAGACCTTGACGCCTTATGATAGGGATACGTTCTACACCCACGACAACTGGGGCTACAACACGTATCCTACCGAAAAAGGTAAGGAGAAGTTCGATGAGGAGACAGAGAAGGCCAGGAAGCCCGCTGCCATCCAGGCATAGAACACGAGTAAGAAGAAAATTAGATAAGATATTGATTGTTGCAGCAGTGGAGTAGAGGCAAAGTAGGAGTACTGTCCATGGAGTGATGCCAATGAATGTATATCCATGATCTGAATCAAGAAGACTAGTTGTTTTTGAGCGATTCTTAACGTTTTGCACTAACAGCGAAGTCATTAATTGCAATTGGATTCATGCTTATCATAAAGTAGAGAGCGCAGGGGATCTAAATTGCGGAAGAATGAGACCTAGAGGTCGTCGCCCGTAGTAGATAGCATGGAATGTTTCAGCATTTGTCAAAAATCCACTGGCTTAGTGAAATTCATGCAACTTTGAAAGAGCCATAAAAGTGGATCCCCCTAATATCAAAGCACGAATCAACTAACCCAGCTGTTGATCTCGTTCAAGTTTCTACCAGAAACTGACCACACATTTGCAGCCACGCAAAAGTAGTTCAAAATCTGCAATGGCCTTCAAATCTAAAATTCCCTCTCCAGCATCTCTCATCCTTCATCCCGGAAAAATCCAGCAGCGGATCATCTAGCCTGTACCCGCATGCAAGTGATCGGATCAACGCTCCACATGCAACTACCGCATAATCACCACGTCTCGGAAAAACACCAATGAAAATACTCCCCCAACTCCAATTCCTGCTATTCTTGGCCACTCTAGTTAGCGCAGTATATATCCCCTCGACCTTCTCCTCCTCCGAACTTGCATTTCTTCACGGCGATCCCAA
Source organism: Candidozyma heveicola (assembly GCA_003708405.2). Taxonomy (NCBI): domain Eukaryota; kingdom Fungi; phylum Ascomycota; class Pichiomycetes; order Serinales; family Metschnikowiaceae; genus Candidozyma; species Candidozyma heveicola. Next base: position 381,235 of record PPOB02000006.1, read on the forward strand.
GGCTACCCACAGAGCCGAATTGACCATAGCCAAGGATATGGTTTTCCGTGGAACATTGTCGTTTGCTCTTTTTGGAGAAGAGGTGCCCCAGACGGTCGAAAACTTCGCTGCGTTGGTCAACATGACTAAAGGCTTTGGCTACGACAAGGTGAAATTCCACCGCATCGTCAAGGACTTTGTGGTACAGGGAGGTGATTTTGAACGTCAAGACGGCACTGGTGGATACTCCATCTTCGGAAAGAAGTTTCCCGATGAGAAGTTCTCCGTGTTGCATAACAAAAAAGGCCGTCTTCTGATGGCCAACCTGGGTCCCAATACCAACGGTGCACAATTCTTCATTACTACCACCAAAGACTGTCCCTGGCTCGATGGAAAGCATGTGGTTTTTGGCCAGCTCATCGGCGGCATGGACATTCTTGAGGAGATGAACAATGTAGAGCTCGATGATCAGGGAAAGCCCACGGTGGATTATGTCATAGTTGAAGGAAAGTCCAGTCCTGTGGATCTCACAAGACAGATGCCTTACGAGGAAGCAAAGAAGGCAGAGGAGCTTGAGCAGGCGGCTTTGCGTGGAGAAACCACCTTGTTGAATGACCAGGTGCATGAGGTGAAGTCAGTGAGTGATTCCATGGGAGGGTTCATTTTCATGGGCGGTTTCTGTTTAGTGGTGTTGCTTTTATGGAGATTGACCCGGGGCGTCAGGAGGAACATGGGTGTGAAGTTTAAGTAGAATGGGGGTTCTCTATGTGGAGGCAGAAGAAGGTTTCGACATGGAGTGTATTAGTGTTTAATACTAGCATTGCATCTAGCCGGTAGAACCTTAACTCTGTTACTAGTATTTGGACAAGTGGTATGGGAGCAGGTTTGTCTCTAGAAATTAGCCCATTTCTCGTGGAGAATACTTTACCAGCACTTGAATATCTCTACGATTAGACTCATTAATGCCAAAGCTGACCAAAATCTTGTGGTTGAAGGAATCCGCCACACCAAGGTCAAATGTCGATTGAAGGAGCAAAATCTGTTCAGATAACTTGAAGGATACCCTGGCTCTGTGGATCAGCTGTGCCAGTTTATGCTTGTCGTAATTCTTAGAGGAATTGCTAAAATCGATAAACCACTCACGCCATTTATGCAAAACAGCAAGTAGCACTAAAATGATAGAGCCTTTGAATCCAAAGAAGGGGGATTTTCAACCTCAAGCATAGTCCTTGGTTTATTGGTAATTCCTACTTGCCTATTCTTGTGTATGTCTCCAATGTACTCTCAATTTCCCATCTTATTACGTAACAAAGATACTCAAGACGCTTAGTCGTCGATGAAACCCACCAAATATAAACATTATCTTAATCAGCTTAAAAAAAAAAAAAATCCACAATCAAACATCTTTTTGATCCAGTCCAGATACACAGTCGCATTTCGCAGCCAAAATATCAACTACTCGCCTACTCCAAATCACCCCCACTATACCCCCAACGGATCCCCCAAATATCCACGTTTTCCCCCACTGTGTCCCCCACTTCCCCCACAAGATCCCCCACGCCATGGAACTACCGATCGTGCTCGTCAAAAACCTTCCCTACGACGCCTCCTCAGCTCTGCTCTTCGAGCTTTTCTCCAAATACGGCCCTGTCAACCAGCTACGGGTCTCAGACGGATCAGCTCCCGCAGGAACGTGTTTTGTAATCTACACGGAAATGGAAAATGCCAAAAGAGCCGCCAAAGAACTCAGTGGTATCAACTTCATGAACAGGTACCTAGTGCTGAGTTTATATAAGGTAGACGAGGATTTGGGCCAGGCAGCATCTTTGGACCAGCGGCGAAAAGCTCTTGAGGCGTTGAAAAAGGAGAACAACATTGAGTAGTCGGAATAATTGAGGAATGGGTAGTTTGGAATGGTGCTTTTGGTTGAAAATGAAACGAGGAGGCCCTTTAATACATTATTTGGGATGGTGACAGGAATTTTGGGGTCAATTGTTATCATATATCTCGGGGAACTCGGCAATGGTACCCAGATTCGATAGCAACTTGACACTCCCAAATGTCTACAAAACCGGGACAAGGTGTTTTGAACTAAGACATCGTCTTAGAAATCATACTTTATACTATTATTCTACTGTTTTTGTCCCTCATGGAGAGTTTTCAATCATAAAAACCATAGAATTGGACAAACTGGAAATCCTTTGAACAAGACTTCTGCAGAATACTAACCTCCAAATACTCCGTCAAAAACACTCTTACAACATCGTTAATAGCCTCGTAAGATGCTTCCAAATCTTATAAACTCATCTTAATGCATCCACAGCTTTCCCAGCTATTTCTTCCGCTACGACTTTGTGTCACTCTATCTAATCTCCTATTCAGCACGCTACAGTCATCTTTCAGTATATCTATTTTGGCGAACCCAGTGACTTAAATAGAACTATCTAGTGGAAAGATCCAAAAGACCCAAGGTGAAGTAGGCGGCCAAGCCAGCGAAAACCAAAGCAGCAACACGGCCCACCTTGGTCCAATAAGCCTTGGGCGAGTATTTGTACGTGACGTAACCCGTGAGCTTGCCCAAGTCGTCGTACAAGTTCTCGAAAGTAGCCGAAACCTTCACGTGGCCCAGAGAGAAATCAAGGTAGCTCTTCTCGTCAGACACAGTGAGATCACGGGGCGTGATTGGCGCCGAGAAGTTGAGGAACTCGGCACCTTCAGGCAAGTACAACAGCAACGTCACGTTGTCGTAGTAGATGTCCTGGAGCGTGTTCAAAAGAGGAACAGACGCAATGTAGGTGTCGGACTCACCGTTCACCTTGTGCAAAAAGTTCTCGAGTTTGTTGGTCCAGCCGAGGGTGAAGTTGTAGTTCCAGCCGCCAAAGAGCGGGTAACGAGGCACAAAAAGAAGATGCTCGTTTTTGATCTGGTGGGTCGAAACCATGCCGACCTTGTCGGTGATGTAGTAGTTGTCGTAAGGCATCTTCTCGGAGATAGGGAACTCCAACTGGGCAAGAGCAAAGTGCTTACGCAAGATCTCGTAACGGCCCTTCATCCAGTCGACTCTGGAAAAGCCGTCTTTCAATTCAGCGCCGTTGTTGGTGAGTTCGTAGTACTCCTCGGTCTGGATCACGTCGACATCCGAGGCTGGGAACCAGATATTTCTCTCGAGGTTGTAAACGCGTTGAACAGGCGTGTTGTGGTCGTACAAAAAGCCCATGGGCACCATGGTGAAGGGCTTAATATGGACAGTGACAGGACCATACACCAAGAGGTTTTCCTCGACTTTGCCCTTCAATTCAGGCACATCCTCGGTGGCCTTGACGTTGGCCAACTGCAAGTCCATTTCCTGGCCCTTGGTGATACCGGTGAAGGCCAAGGAGTACTCTTCAGTTGGATACCCAGAAAGAGGAAACTTGTTCATTTTGAGCAACAACTTCTGGGGCTCGTCCAACTTGATCTTTTCTGGGAATGGCTGCAACGTATTGCTGTACGAATAGCGCACCTTGAACTCCACAGACGAGCCTGGCGCCACGGGAATGGGGAACTTCACCATGTAAACGCCGTTATCAAGCTCAAACGGCTTGATCTCCAGAGCCCCCTCGGAGAGAGTGACCCCGAGAAAAGAAACATGGGGAATTGCGTTGAATCCGTCGTTGACAGTGAAAATGTACGTGTCCAAGGGCTTGTCGGCGATGTTTTTGGCTTCAATAAGCGCCCATTCTTTGACATACGACCGAGCAAGGTCGACGTTTCTGTAGTATTTTGTGTTTTCCCAGGCCGTGCCCGCAAAGGGGTTGAGTGCGGTACAGAGCGACGCGAAAAACGCCGTGTAGACGAAAGACAACCAGAGCATGGTGGGTGGTTTCTGTTTGGTGATAATTTTGACACTTGGTGTGTACTGTATGCAGGTGTGGTTGGATGTTAGGTGGATTCGAGGGCCAAAGTGGCTGGATTTGGGTTTCATATGATAGTATTTTGGATTAGTTGGCTAATTGGCCATTTCGGTCCTGGGCTGTTGGCGTGGATTGTGGCGGTTCTTGGTTATGGTGAATTTCGCTAAACGCGCTTATAAGAGGGTGGGTATTTGGCTTGTTTCTGATTTGGTTGAGGTTTTGTATGGAAATTGTTAGAGGGGCCGAAGTTGATGTTTTTGTTAATTGGCATGTGGCTGACATCTGAAACGGAGCTTACTGCACTCAGAGATTGTTACTTGGAGTGATCTTTGGAGAATCTGGAAAACCAGGCCCACTCAGTGTTGCAATATATGTCTTGTAAGAAAGGAGTAGTCAGAATTAATCTACAAATTGGGCGTGTAGCTGTAGCCAAAGAATACTGATTCATTTGAGTCGCATTGGCATTTCCACGCTGGACCTGTTTGGTCTCGGAGCATAAAAGATGGTGCTGTGCCGAAGGAATCAGTGGATCCCCATAACAATATGAATGAATATACTAAGGTAGGAAGGGCTGTTATCAAGAGCTAGAAGTTCAGGAGTGGTAAAATCAAGGGCATGCTCGGTAGGCATAAAGCAGAGTCGGAAGGTTTAGAAACAAGATGTTGCAATTGGAATATTCGTACATCAATAGAGAATATATTGAGATATACACCAGATTGTTAGTGAGAGCATAGAAGAGGTTTATTGGTAAATATTGACATTGAACGTGAGTCTCATTTAGGGGACAATCGGAAGATGACTTAAACAGAGGAGATACATGAGAGTTAAAACAAAAGACCAGAATTAAGCGGAATGAGGTATTTTATGTATTCTTCAAAAGTAGCTTTCTACCCTTATTCTAGACTAGAGCTCTCAGCTGCCGTTGTTAGTTCTAAAAAAATACAGTAGTATTCAGCACCGGCTAACACAATGAGATATTCGTGATTAGCAGATAGTGTCCCACAAGGGCGAATTCTAGCAAATAAGTTTTTTTTTTTTTTTTTTTGTAAGTTTAGCTTGTCCAAAGCGTCTGACGGACAATTAAATTTGAGCGGTTCATTGAACAGACTCATGGTCAAATATTCGATAATTCATTAACAATACATTTAGTGTCAAGTAGGCAATTTTAACTAAGCATCCACGAGATAAATTGGGACTTGCTGAAGGTATTCCACCCACTAGTTCCAACTCTTAGCTAGCCATGGCTTGTGAACCAGCTTCCACTGCTATTTTTACTTTCCAAAAGATCGACCATACCCTCAATAAAGTGGGAATCCTTCTGACCCCGAAAACCCAGCTTTTCCTCAGAAATTACTTTTTACAATTGTGTAGGACCTTAGAAGTATTATTTAGCTTAACTATGGCAAAATGGAACGGCGTTCTCTCTTTTGGTGCGCTTATCTTGGACCTGCCACAAACAGACTAAATAGCACATAATATGCCAAAAAGAATGACTGCTTTGACACTGTACTTTCCGCAGCCGTAAAAAAGTGTCAGGTAATTGCCCCCTCAGTAGAACCTTCCTTTCCAGTATGCGTCAGTGTGACTGCAATCATGTAGTTGGAAAGGAAGTTACAACGATTTATTATTTACTCCGGGGTATAAAAGGTCGTCTTTCTGAGTAGTTTTCTTTTCCTTATCCACCACTTTTCTTATCACTTTTTTTATCACAATGCCAGCAATTATCAGCTCCAGCATTGAGACTTCCCAAGAGTACAACTCTTGCAACAGACCAAGACCACAGTTCTTCAAACCTAAAAGAACTGCCCCAAGATGTGAAGACATAAACCGTCTTAGAGCTTGGTACCACTTCTTCTCTTCTAACAAACCCGCCAGAAAACCAAAAAAGCTGAGAAAAGCCAAGGTGTTGAAGATGTTGAAGCAGCTTGAAGAGCAAGAACAGGAGCCTGTTCAATTGCCCAAAAAGCACCCCAAGAAGCTGAGAAAGCTGAGAAGAACATCCAAGAATAAGCCTGTCATTGACCATGGAGACGCTTTTTTGCCCAAGGATTTCCTCCACTTCCAGCTTATTTTGGAGGGACTTGAGCCTCTCAATCCCGTCCAGCCAAAGCAGAAAGTCAAGAGAGTTTTCCTTTCTAATGAAGGGGATTCTTTCTACATCTCTGACTTTTTCCACTTCCATCTTATCATCGACGGAGTGGAGTCGCTCATTCCAGGGGTCCCCTCTGAGTTTGAGATTGAGTTGCAAAGAAAAGATGGCCCATGTGAGCCTGTTTCTGAGCCAAAACTCTCTGAACCAGAAAGGTCAATTACTTCACCAATTGCAATTCCTCAGAAACCACTTTCTGAGCACCTTTTGCCCGGTGACTTCCCTATCTTCAAAGTCTGGGCTTCTCAACCCAACCAGACTTTCTTGCCAGGAGACTTCCACCACTTTAGGAAGTCTCTGAGAGAAGAAGCCTCTTTATTCCTTCCTAAGGATTTCTTATTTTGGCAGGGCCTCTTGAGCCAGAAGTCCCTCCAGTCCTACGACTTGGGCGACTTCCTCCAGTTTCACCTAATTCTTCAAGAGCTTACGCCTTTGAGACTTAAACTGAAAACATTCAGCTCAAAACCAAAGAAGGTCTTTGTTGCAGATGGCGGCCGGCTTTTCATCACAGACTTCCAGAACTACCAGTCTATAGTTCCAAGTCTCGAGGACCTTGACCTCAGTGAGCTCTCTAACTACGAGTTCATTCTTAGTGAGGAGCAGCTTAACTCTTCTCCCGAGGAGTTCTTTCCCCTGGACTTCCTCTTTTGGAAAGGTATCACCAGAGTCACTGAAGTGTTCTTACCGCTGGACTTTCCCCACTTCCAGCTGGCCCTTGAACTTGATATGGAGACTAGCATAAAGACCTCAATTCTTCCCGAAGAGAGTCTTTCACTGCAGACCGGCTTCTTACCAAAAGGCTTCTTCCTTTGGCAGAACAAACACTCGACAAGTCACTCTTCCCACTTTGGCTTTCTCGATTCTTTGCATTCTGACCCACCATGCGGTTTAAGGAGAAAGGATTCTCTGGACTCGTTCTGGGAGTCAGAAACGGAGTCAGATGTGTCTTCCATATTTGATTGGATGGTTCCACGGCTTCGGTTTTTTGATTTCGGCGTCAACAAGCTTGAGGATTGCCTCAAAGAGGTGGATTAGGGTGGCTCTACAGGTAGAGCCCTAGGATAGGTTATAGAAAACAAATAAAGAAAATCCTCAACGATACTTGTAGAGCTTGTCAATTCATCTGGTGTTTTCAACCAGTAGATGGTGTATCCGTCCTTCTTTTAAGTGACAAATGAAATGTTCTGGTATAGAGAATTGCTGGGTCCATTCAAAAGTCAGCTTTGTCAATGGTGCTCTTCTGGAGTTTCCAAGTAATACTTAGACGGTTCCTGGAAGTATTGTGCTCGAAGTAATAAGAATGGCAATGTCTCAACTTGGCATAACTATGACCCATGGTTTTTCGGGTTTCCATTTCTAAATGGTGCCTGTTTAGATTATCTGCTAAGCATTTATAGAAAAGGAAGATATGGCTAAGTAATGAGAGTCGAGTAATGTTTTGCTTGACTTTCAGTAGCTGCTCTTCCTGCCCTATTCTGCCTCCCATAGCACAATAAGTCATAGCTCGTTTCATGGTTCTGAGACTCCATTATCAACTAGCCTTCATATACAAATTCATCATTGGAATGACAGCTGACATCGAGATACTCTTCTAATGTCTTGGTTCATGATGTGCTTCATGAAGTCCTTCTTTCACCACCTCACGATAGCCATCTCTTTAAACGCTTAATATCGCAGATTCAATCTCTTCTCTGCCTTTGTTTATATTCTCTTACTCGGTAAATTAGAATTTTGGACTCGAAGAATGGGCAACCCGGGATACTTTGAATCTCCCCTCTTGTATCGCCCAGCATGAAAAATACCATCTTTTGGTCAAACCAATTAACTGAGCTTTCCCTTGTCTTCAAAACTGACTCTCTGAACCAATATTTCTCCCAACCCCAACTTTCATCTCAAAACAAAGAAATTGCAGCCATTTCGTTACACTTACCGAGCTCCAACAACCCGCCAATTACATCCCCCATTTCAAGCACCAATAAAACTACATACCTCTATAACCGTAAAATCTCCCCATTTTGTCTCTTTGAAAAAATATAATCAACCTAGTCTGCCCCTCCTTCTGCCCCTCCCGCAAGTATAAAAGCACACGCATTCCCACTTTTAATTCCCCAAAGCGCCCACTTTTCTTCTTGACCAACTCCCCCTACTTCCCCAGAAATCGACACAGTTGTCCAAGAGGCTTCCTCTGGTCGACGTGGCGGTCCACGAAGGTTCATCCGTTGTGTGGATCTGGTGGTTGTTGGTGGCGTTGTTCAGTAGTTATTGGTGGGATTTTTGGGCGTCTCAGGCGTCTTGAGCCGGTTCCAACGGCGCTCTGTCTCTTGCTTCTTCTTGGTTGTTAGCGGCGACGCTGTTGGCGCCGATTCGATGTGTAAGTTCCCGATATTTACGGTTCCTACGGTTGATTTCCTCAAAACCGCCTGATCAGCGTTTTTGCGGTTTTCGGGTGGCAAAGCTGGTGTGGGGTTATCTGGTGATACGTGAGCGCTGCGTATCTCTGGGTGCCCTTGAGCTCCATTGGCTGAGCTACCGCCGTAGTATGCTCGATTGACGAAGCTTACACATGGTTACTGTATTGACGGGATTTCGCCACAAAGTTTCCCTTTCTGGCTTGTTGTGTTGTGCAAGCCGGGAATGTGACTGTCACGACACGCCAGTGGTTTCCCTGGGCATCTGCCTAGGACGGCTTGGACGGCTGTTTTCCAGGGCCTACAAGCAAGCCTCTCTGGTACTGGAATAATGTCTCTTATCTTAACTCTCGGGGCTGTCAGCCAGCCTTGCTCTTCGGAGGAACTCGCGTTGGAGTTATCATGCCGCGTGAGGTAGTTGCAAATGATTATTGGTGGCACGGAGTTTGCAGTCGGCTCTTTGTTTGAACGAAAACAGTATCCACTAGCTGTTTGGGTCGGAGAAATCTGACTATACACGATGTGAAGCTCCTCGGCGTCTCCTGCCGGGTGTGGATCATAAACCCTCGGGAAAGTCTAACCAGCTTTTCTCTCTCTCAATGCTCCTCGGATCTGGCTGTTTGGCCGGTGGCTGATATGCATTAACGCCCTCGGAACTCACTGCTGGATCGGGAGGAGCCCCAAGTCGGTGCTGCATGATGGCCGGCTTGTGGTATCGCTGACATTGTGCTTGTGGGGCATCGCAACAAACCCTGCGCCATCAAAAGAAAACACGCTGCTAGCTGCGGTTTTCTCCAAGTCAGGCGATTTGGTTTTTTTTTTTTTTTTCTTCTTTCTTTTTGTTCTATATAATATATAAAGTCGATTTAATGCAAAGGGGCTTGACTGCCGTGTAGTAGATGCTTGGTTGATCGAAGTATTGTCAAATGCGTCTTGATGCATGGCTTACTGGACATGCGTAATCTCTGACGCACTTCAGATGTCTAATTGTGTACCGGCATGACACAAGCTGTCAGTGTTTCAGAAGGTGTTTACGTTGTTTCGAATACGAAAATCCCCCAATCTGTTTACGAAAGTGTCTTAAGAATTTGAAGCATCTGTCTAAAATATGGACCATGTTGGCCTACACCACAACTTCTCTGCTATCTTGTAATCAATTGGACTACCGATCGCCAAATTTCATTTCATATGGCTTCTTGTCAACATGCGGTCAGTGAACATCGCCTTCCGGCTAGCAACTCCCTCGAAAAGTAATATCTGTTATCTGCTTTCAACCTGGTGGTAAAGAGAGCAAAAGATTTTTAGCGCCCAAGTTCGAAATTTATGTCACTGACATTGTTTGAATTTAAGAAAGTATCAGATTGACTTATATATATAGAACGAGAGTCATTTCCGTAGGGAGAGTATCTTAACAATAGCAATTTAAATTATTAGTACATTCCTTGACGTTGATAACGGTTCATGGAACTGGGGGTAGCTTTCTTGAAGTAGGACTTGTTCTTGCCATAATTTCTGATCAGCATTTGCAAGTCTAGTTTCAGGTTTTCGCTTATTAGCCAGGTTGACAAAAAGTGAAAAGTCAATTCCCTTGCGTTTTCGTTTGGCACCCCTGGTCTTCCTTAAACCGGCTATCAAATTCTGCCTTTGCTTATTGCCGAAAGCCTCGGCAAGCACATAGCTAGTATGTTATAATGGCATAGTATTCGTCAGCATCACAGCTCTATCCGATTGAAAGAATCGAGTGTTTGAACTCTGGTATTCTGGAAATATGCTAAGTACCCATATTGAGATTGGTGAATTCGCCGAGCAATTTTAAATGGAAATCAATGGATCCCTTTCACTTCAACTTGGCATAGTGGTATTTAACGGCTCTGTGGCTGCTGTTGTCAAATGGGTTTATTTTTGTCGAGGTAAAATGGTCAATTAGTCAGGGGAAGACTATTCCTGCTCCAGCCTTGGCAGATTTTATCAGGCATCCTTTAGCAACTATCGGAGTCCCTTGATCGTTTCTGTTGTTAAAACGAAATAGCCGACTTTTTGAACACCCCAAAGTGAACCACGTTAGGCAGAATTCAACTTATGAGTCGTTCTTTATCGTTCGTGATGCCTTAAGCAATATTTTTCGACGTGGGGGCTTCTTCCAGTTCCATTTGATGCCAGTTCTTCTAATTTAGGGCCCCTTAGAGAATTTCCCTTGTCAAAAAAGATGTGGACTGTGGTCATCAAGAATTAATTGTCATGAATGGCGGCAAAATCAGCCGTAATCGCCCAATTTCAAAAATACCGCAAGGCCTAGATAACAAGCAGGGCTTACAATGATCAAGAATGGTTAATTTTGTCACTGAAAGTGGTCATGTTTGTTTAGAGTATGCGGCATTTTACTAGAATTGATAAGGTCATTTGCTCCCACAGGAAGAGGCCAGTTGCATCAAACTACAATCTATAGTATTCTCCTGTTCTCTGGCTATCCAACCGTGGTGATACCACATCAATTACGTCAAAACTAAGCGACCTATTTGGATTTGACATTTGAAAAAGTCAATTTCAAAGGGGGGACCCTTGGAAATCCGATAATTTTGATAATTTTGAAAAACCGGTTTTCGGATGTACAGGTTTCTGACCCAGTCTAGTGGTTTTGGGGAGGTACGGGTTTTATTGATAACTACAAAACGTCCATTTAGCTGGGTTTTTCCGTTTTGTAGCCGATTAAGGTTTGAGTACGTAAGCATATTTCCAAAGCTTATACTGTGTGGAACCCAAACCTTGCAGCTTGTGTGGTGCTCGAAGAAAAGAAAAGTTGTGCGCTAATCTGGAAGTATAGCTCCAATAGACAGGTAATTTGTAATAGCCGTCTTTCATAGACGAAAAGAATGTCATTGTTTAAAGCTTCGAAAGATTCAGAGCCCTTGATATGACGTCCAGTGCTGCAAAAGTCTGAAATCTCGAGTCATCTAAGAAAATCTGATTCTTCGTAGACGCCCTAAACTTTGCCTTAATATCGATAGAGCTCTTCGATCCTAGCGAAGTCTCTAGAACTCCATGAAGAGTTTTGGTCCTCGGCTTTCCTGGACCCCATTTAACCTTCGACCCTCAATTCACTCCCAACCTGGCAAAATCTAGCCGAGCTGTCCATAGCTGGCAATTGAAACGTGATCCTCCAAACAAGATAAGACGTACGACGACATCACCACTTCTAACAATTCTAGAACACCAGCTCCACTTCCCTTCACTACTCCCAGACTCGCCTATCATTCAAGGTCTCAGATAGCCGAGTTCTGCCTAGCGACTACAAATCCCAAAAGAGCTGATTAGACAGGGCATTCTCAATGCAGCCTAAAAAAGAGTTCGCCCTCTCGTAAATGCCCTTCAAATGTGTACAAATTCTCGTCGGCGCAATAGAATTCCTTATCTATCGCGGTCCGATAAGCGCTGAGATAACGGTGCTGACAATTCCTGGTGCTATAGATCCTTGCATATGTATAGGCGGTTAAGGCACTGCCGACGTTCTTACTGCTTTGGGCGCCCTAGATAAGAAGCCGTTATCAACAGAAAGCTTATAAGTACACCTTCAGATGCAACGATGATCACCAACAATGATCGACTACACTGAGGTGCCGGGCACCGGGTTCTTGATCGATGATCGGGAAAAAAAAGATATCATTTTGATTCCAACTCCGTCGGATGATCCTAACGATCCGTTGAACTGGACCCCTGCCAGAAAGAGACTCCACATGTTCTGTATCGTGGTTTTCACATTTGCAACCGGAGTTCCTGGAACTTGTATCAATTCGGTGTTGCCTGAAATCACCAAAGGCACGGGCATCAGCTTGGGGGACCTCAATGCTGGCACGGGGTACTCGTTCTTGTTTTTGGGAATTGGAAATCTTCTATTCCAGCCATTGGCCTTGCAAATCGGAAAAAGACCAGTCTACCTCATTCTGTGCCTTGGCGGTGGTTTATTCAACTTGTGGCTCCCCTACTGTCGCTCCAATGGAGAGTGGATTGCCGCTAAGATTCTAGCCGGGCTTTTCACCGCTCCTATCGAAGCCTTGCCTGAACTTTCCATCTCTGAATTATACTTCGAGCACGAGAGAGGCATGTACATGGGAATCTACGGTCTTTCGCTCTACGCTTCGAATTACATAGCGCCTTTGGTGGCCGGATTCATCGACGAGAACCTGAGAGACATCACGCCCGGAGGCTGGAAATGGGTCATTTACTGGGCGGTCATTTACGCCTGTATGAGTTTTGTGTTTCTCTTCTTTTTCATGGAGGAAACCGCTTACGAGAGAAAGCTCAAGGTGTCCAAGAACGAGGATGGAGAGCCTTTGGCTGTGGTGACTTCTGGAGGAGAGTGGGAGAAAACCCGTCCTATGGTGACGGTCAATTCCCGTTCCCTGGGCTCCGACAGAGAGAATTTGCACACCATCACGAATATCGGCAACCAGGCAGAGTTGGTTTCGGTGGACGACGCTCCCGCCTATAAACCAACCAAGACCTACCTCCAGAAACTCTCCCTCACTCTGGGAATCAAGAAGAAGTTTCTCATGTGGGAGTTCTTCAAAACCAGTTTGCTCATGTTCCGTTTCCCCATTGTGCTCTGGGGCGGTTTTCTCTATGGCTCCACGCTTATTTGGTACACTGTGCTCAACGCTACTTCTGCCAGTGTGCTCAGTGCTCCACCATACAACTTCTCCAGTGCCATGTGTGGTTTGGCCTATGCTTCTCCGTGTGTCTTCACCGTTCTAGTGTACCTTTACGCCGGCTGGATCGTCGACTGGTTGAAGGTGAAGTTTGCCAGAAGAAGAGGCGGTATCACCGAAGCCGAGGACCGTCTTTGGGCCTTGTTGCTTTACTTGATCTTGGGGCCTTGCAGTCTTATTCTTTGGGGTGTGGGTGCCTACCACGGTATCCATTGGTTCGGAGTTGTCGTGGGATTTGGACTCACAGCTGGTTTGTGTGTTCTTGGATGTGTGAATGCCGTGACATATGTGGTGGACTGTTACCACGAAATTTCGGGTGAGTCTATTGCTGCCGTGGTTGTCATTAGAAACATCATGAGTTTCGCTGTTGGTTACGGTATTACGCCGTGGGTTGACCACCTGGGCTTGCAGAACACTTTTATTGCTGCTGCGTGTATCTGTCTTTTCTGTATTGCCACGTTCTTTGTCATGATGTTGACAGGAAAATTCTGGAGAGTCAAGACGGGGCCCATGTATTGGGGTATGGTCGAGAAGAAGCGCCGGGCTATGGGAACCCACCACTAGACGATTTATAGAATAGAAACGGTTATTTTGATAGGCGATGTGAAGTTTTCCTTGCCTTCTGTATTGTTTGAGGAGTGGCTTGTTGCTTCGGATAATTCAATTTATCATATGTAATACACTCTGGCGACGAAAAAAGAGAAATGGTATCTGGCATGCATAATTGAATTGTCTATTGAACTTTGAGCAAAATGTACTGATCATTGAAATTATCCAGGCTGCTGTCTCCTCGTTCCAGTCGAAGCTTTGATCTTTGGTACATACTAGGTAAATTGTTTCTTAAGAGGCCATCCACAAGCCATGAAAAGTACAATTCCTCATTTGGTTGGATTCTGAAGATTCTGGGGATTCTTGTACTGTCACGAAGGCAAGAAGTGTCATTGTCTGGGTCGAAATGGGTCTCAAACCTGAGTCTTAAGGGGATATTGTACTTTCTGGAATTCAGGTTAAATTGGTAACTACGGTTTTGAAATACACATGTCCCAGAGAAAGGGATCCAGGTTGTGTGGTTTTGGCCTCAAAGACCATTTTATTCATCCAAGAAGCTTCAAAGGCTCTGGTACGATTGCATTTTGGTTGAAAACCTCACAGTGTAGTCTACGAGCCGTTGCTGTCGAAGTAGCAAACTCAACACATCTACTATGGTTCGTTTTGGGCAAAGGCTCTTGTTATCGGTCCCAGCTAATGATTGTTTTGTTGAAATGACGACACTCTGGTAGGATGGGTTAACGGTTGGAAAATTAACAAAAGAAAAAAAAGCAGCTTCTAGAGCAATATTCCACCATTTTGACTCCAGGCATCTCGAGCTTCCAGTGACTTAATAACCGTTAACTCAATTAATGGCGCTGTCATCTCCAATAATCTCTTGCATAATCAAATTGACGAGACCGGCTTAATCGACAATGTCACTGTCACTTCCTTAATACTTACCTCCCTCACAATAAACCCATCCCACCTCCAACACTTCTACCAATCGAACTACATCTCTACTGCTGTATTTTAATTTTTTTTTATTGGATCCTATGACCACTATGCGTTCCGAGGCCTCTTGTTTCGGGAAGCCCTCTTTCTGTTGCCTCTGGTTCGTTTCTTCTTGAGGCGCCAGAGACAGAAAAAGTCGCTTGGCCAGAAGACGACTTCCTCTTTTTGAGAGCGTTCCAAACGCTTAACAGAGTCTCGGAGCGGGGAGGTTTTCAGCTGTTTATTACCTTCAATGGGGAGGTTGAAGGTAGGAGTTTTGCTGTGAGCCTGAAGTGGAACCTCAAGGACAGAAGATTCCTTGGCTGGGGAAGCCTGAGGTGGAACCTCAAGGACAGGAGATTCCTTGGCTGGGGAAGCCTGAGGTGGAACCTCAATAATGCTGGACTCAATTGGAGCCTGTTTGGCTGCAACCTCAATTGCAGCCGGTTTGGCTGGAGTCTTTTTGCCGGACTCTCTGGTTGGGGAAGCATCCCTGGAGTTCTCCGGGGTGGTTTTGTTTGTAGAAACAGAAGAACCGGAAGAGGAGGCACCCTCCAGTTTCGTAAGAAACTCTGGCTCAGGACTGCCTCTTCTTTGGCGAGCCATTTTCATGGAGCGCTTTTCTTTCTGGAGAAAGAACTCCTTTCTCTGCTCCATCTGGAGCTTGTCGAGTGCATCCAGATACTCTTTGAGCTTCTTGTCGTAGTGCAATTGCCCAAGAAAACGCAAGTAGGGGTCATCACCGGCCTTTTTCATGTGGCGAGACAAGTCCTCAAACTCGCCTGGGTTCCACAAAAGCTGAACCGTGCCGGTGCCATGGTTGATCAAAATACGACCGAACGGGTTGAAGACAGTTTTGGAGAAGTCCCGTGGAAAAAGGATATCGCCGATTTTTGTACACTTGTAGCACATTGTGGGTTAGCTGTGTGGTGGTTGTGTTGTAGTTGCAGTGGTGTATTGATAAGCTTTTCTTTAGAAAGTGTAGAGTTCTAACGGTTGGCTAGAGCTGTGATAAGTGGTGGGTAGAGAAGAAAACAAGTGGGAATTTGGCCCTCTATTTATGTTCTTCGGCCACGCTGTATTTCGTGGTAGGAAACTCGAGTGGAAGGAGAAAGGAAACTCCAGGGAAGGAGTGGTCATCGCATGTACGGCGAAAAAGGCAGGTCCACTGCAGCTTCCTGCTTCAGAATTGGCGGAATGACCTGGCAATGGCCTCTTTCCAAAGTGGTGGATTATGGAGTCATGGTTTTGGTGGCTGCAAATTTGGTGATACTTGGAAACTCCGAGCGGAACAAACATCGTTTTCAGCGCTGGAGGGTCAAAAGAAGACAATAGATGCTCAATATCAATTTCAGTTGATGGCTGCTCAATAAGTGTCAATTGGCTTTTACAGCTGGCTGTTTAGTTTCGTGATTCTTGTTGACCAGAAATGAGCTGAAGGGTGTACCCTGTCTGTAGATTACAAGCCTTATAGTCACACGTTCTCTTTCATTTTTTCTACAAATTATCTTAGAAAATGGTTTCAGGGCATGCCAAAAGCTCAGGTCCAGGCAGGGTCAAGAAATGGCAAATAGTTACTTGTTCACTATAACTTACTAATCCACGCTTGGAAGACTAACTCATCAAAAACAAATGCTACTTTCTTGAAAGAAAAGACTCTTAGCCCTTTTGCCAATTTCAGGCTTTCACTAGGTTTTGGAACCTCGTGGATTTGTGGGCATTGTCATTCTCTAAGGAATATACCAATATAGCTGCAAAATGGGGCTTCTTTCTTCTGGGGTATCGAAAGTTGTAAACTACAGAAAAGCATAGAATTATCGCCAAGCTCCTAGTTAATTTCGTCCTGTTGACTAGCTGTATACCTGGAAGCTAGTTCTTGGTGCTCTAGAATGTTGGTCATATAACGATGCCCTCTTTCTCCATGGAGCCTACCGAGGAATCCGTACCAGACAAGATTTTCAAGCACGAATGCAAAAGCAGTCTATTCTTAACGAAACTCAAGGGTTGGTGTCAAGTTGCAGAATTGCATTACCTGCTTTCCCTCAACTCGAGGTAAAGCGGCATTCTATAAAGGCAAGACTCTATTTTGAAGAATTTTTGACGAAGTCCTCTGGCCACTAGTCCAGCTCGTCCTCCAAAAATTCCTCGGTGATCATTTCCACCTCAATGCCCTGGTCTTGGATCAAATGTCCAAGTTCGGCCTCAAGATCGGAGATATCCGAATCATCATCAGCATCGGTGCTGTCTTCAATCAAGAAGGTATCGTCGCTGTCGTCTGTGGCATCGCCAAACTCAAACAACAATTCTTCAGCTTTCTCGGGTTTCTTTTCACTCTCGCTCTTCTTTGTCTTCTTGCTCTTCTTCTCCTTCTCTGGCTGGAACTTGACCAACTCCTCCCGGTACCTCCAAAGCTCGCCAAATTCGCCTTTAGCTAAAGCGGTGAGAGCTACTGAGCCCAAGACTCCAGGCACAATATAGAGCAAAGCAGGCTGGCCCTGATCAAACACGAATACGGCAGCCATAGTAGCCACCAAAGCGGCAACATAGCCCACCATGGCAGCAGTGAAATAAGTGGGCACGCCAATACTGCGGAGTCTGTGGAATGCCAACTTGTTCTTGGAATAAAACAAGTGGTAATCGAATCTGAGGCACAAGGCGATAAAGAAACCAGGCATCATGATATCGCCGAGTCCGAGCAACGACGCAGGCAGCAGCAACTCCTTGTGGGTCAAACCAGCAAATTCAGAGAGAGTGTAAAGCGATTCTGGGCCACGGGGAAAAACGAGTTTGCCAGGCATGTCAAGACCGGTAGCCACAGACATCATCAAATGTGATTTAAAGACAAAGTAGATGTCGTAGAAGAACAAGCCAAGGAGGAGAATACCCGCCACCTTCACGTTGCCCACTTTAATGAGTGCACATCCGTTTATAGCCAAGGCAGAGGCCACCACATTATTCACAAGCCAATTGGTCACAGGCAAATCGTAGCCGGCTTTCAAGGCCGGGTTGTGATAGAAATAAGCGCTCAGGAAGGCCACCGAATAAAAAAATGCCCATTTCCAGTGACTATCGTAGACTAGCGCAGAACTCTGGTCCTTGGTTTTGAGCTTAGGAAGACGGACGAGCTGGGCGTTATTCTCCTCCCACATGAACTGCTCAAACTCCTCGAGCTTCTCCTTCGACATGTCCATGGATTTGGTATCAATACGCGAGTAGGAGCCCAGAGGCAAGCTGTTCTCGTCTGAGAAGGTGATTCTGGTCCGTTTGATAAAGAAAGCCGAGTTCCCCTTCAACCCGAGCCAGTAAGCCACGTTTCTGGCGGCAATTGACGAGAGCAGGACCAGCAGGCCGAATGCAGCCATTACCAGCACAAGCAAAAAGTAGCCGTTGATCAAGGCGATTTTCAGCAAGTCCCAGTTCCGAATCACATAGTCCAACGCATACAACGCTCCGGCGGAGAACACAGGCAACAATACCGCGTGTTGCCACTTCAACGTCTGGAGGTTTCCCGAAGCGGCCTCTTCTGCCTCTTTCAAGACAAACGGACTTCCATCCCGGTCTGTTTGGTCCCAAAGCGGCGATTCTCTGTCTTCATTGGGGTCAATCGCCGCCTTGGGCTGTTGGACTGTGACGTAGGCTCCGATGAACACAAGAACCGTGGCCCAAACGCCGAGGAGAATAAAGGCGGTGGTGTTTTTGTCAACTCCGGTTGCGTAGAGGTAATGGGGAATAGCCACGGCAGCTTTGTCTAGCACTGGGAGCTCAGCAAATGTGGAGTTTTCGTTGACCATTGTGGGTCAGACTGTGGATTTTGTGGTTTGAAGGATTGGAAAGGTGGTGGAAGTGAGGTGTAGTTAGTGAGAGTAGTTGATAGTTGAAAAGTGAGGGTGAGCAGTGATAAGTGTTGTGCTTGTAGAGAGGAGGTGGATTTGGAGGAGTGGTTTTGAAGAGGTTTCTGAAGGAAACTTCGTCATTTTTATAGGCTTGGAAAGAAGGCGAAGGAAATCCTGGATTTGTAGGTTCACGGTTCAGGTCATATAGAGGTTTCAGTCCAACGAACCACGGCGTTCGGATTCATCGAAATTTCCGAAAGCAAGGAGATATCGTTTTCAAAGCCTTTTATAGAGAGGTATCAGTGGAAGCCGGTCCGCTTTTCTGGCTCCATGGCGGAGTCTGGTGCTTCATAGTCAGTTTGCAGCCGTTCGAAACTGTGCAATGATGAGCCGTCAGGACCACCAATTTTGCCCTGTTCGTTGAAATAGCCATTAGCTTCTATACTTCGAGTTTTGCGCTATCATCCTTTTAGGTAGCGGCATGTTGCTCGAGTGGCACTTGAGTGAAGCTACAAACTGCTTGTATCAACGAGACAGTGTTTCTGTCTGATAAAACGAACTCAATTGAACAGCCACAACCTTCGAGATTCAAAAACTACTCCAATTTGCATTTCTACCCTGCTTCCTTTCGTCACTGCACTTACTAATCATCGCCACCTCGTCTAACGGCATTGCTATCGCGGTTGCAAAATCATCAACCATTGCTACCACCATGTCCTCCGCAAAACAAGCAAATTCCATAGCCCTCAAGTCGACCCGGCTTTTCCAGCCTATCCAGATCGGCAAAAACACCCTCTCCCATCGTGCCGTTTTCGCTCCGAGCACCCGGTTCAGAGCACTTCCAGATCACACTCCGCTGGATCTCCAGCTAGAGTACTACGACAAGCGTTCACGGTTTCCAGGCACCTTGGTGATTACTGAAGGCACTTTGCCGTCAACCAGTACCGGCATTGATGCTAAGGTGCCGGGCATTTACTCAGAAAAGCAGATCCAGGAATGGAGCAAAATCACAGCGAAAGTCCACGAAAACGACTCTTTTGCGGCAGTTCAGCTCTGGGGCCTCGGCCGGGGCGCTGATCCAGCTCAGTCGAAGAAGGAGGGCGTGAAGTACCGGGGCGTTTCGGAGATTTACCATAGTAAGGACGCAGAAACGGCTGCTAAAAAGGCAGACAACGAATTGCAAGCGTACACGACCGGAGAAGTAGAGGAAATTGTTCGTGATTTCGTGAAAGCAGGCGAAAACGCTGTCAGGGCCGGCTTTGACTATGTGGAGCTCCACGGAGCCACTGGTTACCTCATCAACCAGTTCTTCGAGTCTAGTGCCAACAAACGGACCGACAAGTACGGAGGGTCGATTGAAAACCGGGCCAGATTTGCTCTCGAGCTTATAGATGGTCTTAGTGCTGCCATTGGGCCAGAGAAGGTGGCCATTCGGATTTCTCCCTGGCTCAAGTATACGGGTATGAAAGCTGAAGAAGACGACATTCATCCCGTCGCCACGTTTGGCTATTTTCTAGGACAGCTTCAGAAACGAGCTGATAACGGTAAGGAAATTGCCTACGTCTCGCTTATCGAGCCCCGGATTCCAGGAATGCTGAGCAACGAGGACGAATTCGGGAGCAACGCTTTTGCAAAGGCCGTCTGGAAAGGCAAACTTATTCGGTCTGGAAACTACACCTACGATGTTCCGGAGTTCAAGCAGCTTTTGGAGGACATTGACGACGACCGCACGTTGGCTGGTTTCTCCCGCTACTTCCTTTCGAACCCAGACTTGATCTACAAGTTGAGAGACGGAGGTGACTTGGAGCACTACGATAGGAAGACGTTTTACACCTCGACCAATTGGG
The DNA here is from genome assembly GCA_003708405.2 of Candidozyma heveicola. Lineage (NCBI taxonomy): Eukaryota > Fungi > Ascomycota > Pichiomycetes > Serinales > Metschnikowiaceae > Candidozyma > Candidozyma heveicola. Next base: position 401,568 of record PPOB02000006.1, read on the forward strand.
GGTACAATACGTGGAACGGCTGGGACGAGGCTGTTGAGTATGACATGAAGACGGAGAAAGCCCGGAGACCAGCGCCAATTGGAAGTGAGTAACTGGAAGAGGTGGACAGAAGAGCGAGATAGACGCTGGATAATAACACTAGAGAATAACACTAGAGAAGAGACACTAGAGAATAGACACTAGAGAATAGACACTAGAGAATAGAAGCTAGAGAATAGACACTAGAGAATAGACACTAGAAAATAGACACCAGAGACTAGAAACTAGAGATTAGACACTAGAGATTAGATATGATTACAAAGCTAGAGGTTAATGAAAAGTGCACAGGTAGCTGTGGTGTAGTATAATTGTGGAGGCGGAAAACATGCAAGTCTTCCAATGTTCAAGCTAAATGACTTATTTTCTTTCTTCATCTAAATCAGCTGAATCAAACCAAGCCCTTTTGACTGTAGAGTGCCTTTTTTCCTCTGCCCAAGCCATTGACCTACCAATGGCCTTGCAGCCATTTGAAGTTTTGAATGCAATTGCCTTTTCTACACTAGGCTTAATCGAGTTGCCTTGACTTTCGCCGCTTCCAGAGTCCAGCTTATATAGGCGTTAATGCAGAGAATCTGACATTCGATGGTAACGTTTATGAAGAACATCTCATTTCATGTACCCTTCTTTTTAGTATATAAAAACCGGCATAGGCCGACCATCTGAAACCTCTTTTGTCAGTACCTCCAATTTTCCGTCTGCTTCCATTTCCCGTTCCCTTCTGGCCCCTCTGGATTCTGAAACGTGCTCACCTCTAGTGGTTTCAGAGTCCCTAGTTGAAACCCCTCACCTACAAACCTTTGACACCCACAAATACGATAAATACCGACTCAATTCTGTCTTCCAGATTCAAGCCTAGCTCGAATTGCCCGCCAGTCCGTGTCACGTTGGTTTTCGTGTTTCTTCCAGCTGACGAGATTGTATCCAAAACCACCAGATCCGTCAATCTAAAGAGACCAACTTTTCAAATCCAAACCACAATTTCCCGAATCAGCTTCCCCTAGCTCTCCACAGACCCCGGTCTTCAGTTAAGCCCACCTACTTCCTCGCGTTTGAGCCCTGGACCAATCTTCAAAACTTCGATTTTCATACTCTCCATTCTGCTTCACTGCCACAAAAGACTACAAATCCCCGGAACCCAAAATCAAAAGCCAAAGTCCAAAAATCACAGCAAACATCAATCCACTCCATGCTCCGGTCTGGACCCGTTTTCGCAGCCAATGGCTCCAGTAAACCCCCACTGATTCTGCACCAAAGCCCCCAGAATCCCTCCCAAAATACCACCATGTCCATCCAAATCACCCAAAACGTCCAGATCTCATTCCAAAAAATCCTCAAATTTCCCACACCCCCAGAAATCACCTTACGGCCCGTGGGGCTCCCCAGAAAACCTGCACAGACACCTACGCTTTATTGCTCGCCACAAACACAACGTCTAAATACACCCTCTTCTATAATGTCTCTCCAGGATCTCATCCCGGTAGTAAACAAGCTACAGGACATCGTCACGTCCACACAGTTGGCCGACATCGACCTTCCTGTTTTGGCGGTGGTCGGCTCCCAGTCATGTGGAAAGCTGTCCGTATTGGAGAACATCGTGGGGAAGGATTTCCTTCCCAGAGGCACTGGAATCGTCACCAGACGCCCGTTGGTGTTGCAGTTGATTCATGTGAATCCGGACGATGCTATAGTCACCGAGAATTCGCCGCTGGACCTTCCAGAAACCTCTTCGGAGGTCAGCTTGGAAGAACACTTGAGACGCTCCAACGGACGCGCCAGGGAGCCTTTGCTGGAGTGGGGTGAGTTCCTCCACATTCCCAACAAGCGGTTTTACAACTTTGACGATATTCGCAAGGAAATCGCCTCCGAAACGTTGCGGATCGCCGGCCAGAACAAGGGAATTTCCCGCTTGCCCATTAACCTCAAGATCTACTCCCACAAGGTGCTCAACTTGACCTTGGTGGACTTGCCGGGCCTCACCAAGATCCCGATCGGCGACCAGCCCACGGATATTGAGAGACAGACCCGCTCGTTGATTTTGGAGTACATCCAGAAACCCAACTGCATCATCTTGGCTGTTTCACCCGCCAACGTCGACTTGGTCAACTCCGAGTCGCTCAAATTGGCCCGCCAGGTCGACCCTACCGGTAAGCGGACCGTTGGCGTGTTGTCCAAGCTCGACTTGATGGACCAGGGCACCAACGCCTTGGACATCTTGAAGGGTAATGTGTACCCGCTCAAGCTTGGGTTTATTGGCGTGGTCAACCGCTCTCAACAGGATATCCAGGACAACAAGCTGCTTGACGACTCGTTGGAGTCGGAACAGCAGTTCTTCCTCAACCACCCTGCCTATCGCTCGTTTGCAAGCAAGTGCGGTACCCGCTACCTCTCGTTGACTTTGAACAAGATCTTGATGAACCACATTCGTGAGCGTCTTCCCGACATCAAGGCTAAGCTTAACACGTTGATGGGCCAAACCGAGCAGGAGTTGGCCTCCTACGGCGACTACCCCTCGATGGCTGACTCCAAGGAGGGCCGTGCTGCTTTGCTTCTCAACTTGATGACCCAGTTCGCCAACAGCGTCGTGAACTCTGTCGAGGGAACCTCCTTTGACGACGTGTCCATCAAGGAGTTGTGTGGTGGTGCTCGTATTTATTACATCTACAATGAGGTGTTTGGCTCTTCCTTGGCCTCCATCAACCCTACTCAAAATTTGTCTGTCAAGGATATCCGCACAGCTATCCGTAACTCCCTGGGCCCTCGCCCATCGTTGTTCGTGCCTGAGTTGGCCTTCGATTTGCTTGTCAAACCCCAGATCAAGCTTTTGGAGGATCCTTCCCGCAGATGCGTGGAGCTCGTCTACGAGGAATTGATGAAGATCGTGCACCTGATATGCAATGCTGGCAGCCAGGTCGACATGACTAGGTACCCTAAATTGCAAGCCAAGCTCATGGAGACTGTGAGCGACTTGTTGCGCGAGAGATTGGGCCCTACGGTCAAATACGTGGAGTCCATGATCGAGATCCAGCAGGCCTACATCAACACCAACCACCCTAACTTTGTTGGTGCTGCCAACGCCATGGCTTCTGTGGTGGAGGAAAGACGCAAACAGCGTGAGCAGGAGCTGCAATCACGCATGAGAATTGCAACTCTGAAGATCTTGGGCAAGTCCAAGGATCCAGAGAGCTCTGACGACACCGAAACAGAAATTCCTAACGGTCAGATAGAAGCAAAGGACATTGACATTGACCAGATTGACGATGAGGTCAAGCCTACGGTTGTTCGCAAGCACAAGAGAAGCGACTCTTCAAGGACACTGCACACTCACAGATCAGACACCACACACGGCCACGAATCGTACTTCAACTACTTCTTCGGCAAAGACCCTATCATGCATCAGCAGCACTTGCAAGCACAAGCGCAGTTGAACCCCACCCCATTCAAGTTCCCGCTGCCTCAGGAACCAACATTGCAATTCAACAACAACTTCATCAATAACGGTGGAAGCATGCATAACGACATGAAGAGCCTCAACTTAGAGGACCGCGACCACTCTCAGAGCCCTGTCCTGGAACAGGCAAACGGACATGTGGCCCACCTTGAGCATGGCGAAGAGGGTGACCTTAGTGAGCTCAACGAGCGGGAACAGCTAGAGTGCGAGTTGATCAGACGGTTGATTGTGTCTTACTTTGGTATTGTGCGGGAGATTGTCCAGGACCAGGTGCCCAAGTCGATCATGTGCCTTCTTGTGAACTACATCAAGACCAACATCCAGAACAGGCTCGTGGTGAAGTTGTACAACGAAAAGTACTTTGACGAGTTGCTTCAGGAGGACGAGCTGATCCAGTTGGAGAGAGAGAAGTGCATCAACTTGTTGAAGACCTACAGAGAGGCATCCAAGGTGATCAGTGACGTTGTCTAATGCCTTAGACGTTTGCTTTGCCGTGTATATATATTAAGCTTTTTGAGGCCGGCTCGTTACGTAGAGGTCGAGGCTATCGACGATGCTGTTGTTGAGCAAGGCCAGCTTGTTCAAGCGGTACGAGATGGTCTTTTTGTCGTCGATGACGTTCTCCTCGTCGTGGATTATGCCTTCTTCTGGTTCCATGAAGCTGAACCTCAACTCCTTAGTAAGTAGCGCCGTTCTATTCGAATTTTTCATCGTCACATCCACTTTTCGGTCCTCCAAGAAGCGTATATCGTCCCTGTCTTGTAGATAGCCCAAACTGTAGCGCAATGAGGCGAGGTACCCTAGTGAAGCCACTACCTTACATTTCCATGTCTTGCCTATATCTCGACTTAGTTTATCTGAACCGTGGACAAACTTCAGGGGAAAAAGAGACCGTAGAGGTTCTTGCAATAGGAGCTTTTCAAGATCCTCCTTGACGTCCATCACGAGGTTTGTGAGGTCGTTGTTCAGAAGCCGAAGCAGGTTGATGGACGAAAGTTTGATGATGGAGCGGTCGTTTATGGCCACGGTGTTGTTCAGCACAATTCGCCGTCTATCGACGAAAACACGTATCGGAATTGCATTTCCGGGCGCCACCTGGACGTATGTGGTTGTTCCTGGCATGGGAGGAGTTTGTAGTTGATTTTGAATGGTTGCGAAAAGTAGGTGCACCAGAGAAGAGTTGGACCGAAGCGGGAGATTCATGATTTTATTAAAATCTTTTGGATACGGGGTAAGGAGGAATTGAATTGGTTGATGCTTCTTTTGTTTTTGGACTAAAAGGTCTGGTGATCCGGCTTGGGTGATGTCTGGGTTGAATGAGGTATCAATGAACCAGGCTGGTGCTGATATACGGGTTGTTATGTTGAAGATCAATTGAAGAGCTCTGATCTTGGCTTTGGTCTCGAAATTGCCGCTTGTGTTGAAGAGTTGATTGTCCATTGGTGTGTTTCTTTGTGACCGAGTCTCTTGAGCTCTAGAGCCTCCAGACACATGGTGTTCGTGTAAGTGTTATTTTCATTGCAGGAGTCTGACGAAGCTAAATTCACAGAGACGTTTCGGTTGGATGCCGAGATAGAGCACCAATCTCTTTGAAGCCTCACAAGAACCATTCACATAGCCGCTTACTTAAGAACCTCTCTATGTTCGATTTGCTCTACTCACAATCTTTCAATTGCATTTAGAAACTAATGAAGAACAGAACCATACCATTGGCTTGCGATTTTCCGGCTCGACTCAGGCTGAAACGGCATTAGTGTTCTTCAGCACTCCACTAACTTCCAGCTACACCAATACATTCCCCACCCAGATACCACTTTCCAGCCAGTCCTTCCAATCCATTTCACCAAAAAGAGCTCTCTCTCGAACAATTGCACTCTTCTTCAATGAAATCATCTGGACCCAGACTCGTTTCTGACCTCCTACACCATTCTCTCATTCATTCAATTCATAACATAGCGTCTACAATCTGTACACGAAATAAGGGCTCTTGTCGCCCATCTGGACAAGCTCCTCGGACGTCATGCCGTCGTACTTTCCAGAAACTAGATCCTTCCGTTTTCTCCGGTTGCTGAGCAAATATCCAGTCAAAGCGATCAACGAAGCCACTATTCCCATGGCACCGAATCCAAGCTCCAAAGCGTGGCCAAGCGTGAAGTGTGGGGCGTCCTGGTCTCTGTAGAAATTGGAAGCAAACGCTCCAGAGAAGTTTCCAAGTCCGATCTGCACGGCCATTCCAATGGCTCTCTTGTAACTTCCACCTAGATTATTGGCAAGCCAGATGGTCGTCATTGGGAAGCCAGCAGCGCCAATAGCCAAAACGAACATGGCGCCATAAATGGAGTTGGGCTGGGTAACAGGCGAATACACCAAACACACCAAAAATCCCACAACAATACAGAGCAAACTGAAAATCATAAACGGCGACCGGTAGCCCACTCTGTCGGAAAGATACGCCATGGAAACACAGAAAATAGCGCCACAGATGAATGGAGGTGCCAGCATAAGCTGGGCTTCAGTGGATGTGTAACCCAATGAGTAGATCACCGTGGGAGCAAAAAGAGCAATTCCGTAAAGCGGCACCAAAACACCCCAGCAGATGAAAAGCTGGACCCATATCTGCCAGTCCTTGAACGCTTTCCAGATATACGCCTTGCTGCCCAGGCCGTCTTCACCGACCGTTTTCGATAACGGTTCGTCTCCACCAAGCATTTTCTGGTTTTCGGCATTGGACGAGTACTTCACCTTCCACACCACATAACGGCGCTCTTTGGGCGAGAGAAACGCACATTCGTGGGGGTAGTTGGGAAAAATGGTAAATGAGTAAACGCCCACCACAAAGGTAAGAAGGCCCTCGAGAATGAAAATCCAGCGCCAGCCCTCGTAGCCGCCAATTCCGTCCATCTGGGCAATTGCCGCCGCCAAAAGCCCTGAAAAAGCACCGGCCACAGACGCTGCACTGAAGAAAATGGCCTGTCTCTTGAGAATCTCCAGCTTCTTGTAGTACCTCGACAAGATGTACGAAATGCCAGGGAACAAGGGCGCCTCAAAAAGCCCCAAAAGCGCCCGGGTCGCCAAAAGCTGGTCGTAGTTTCGAACGGTGCCCATAAGCGTCATTACTATGGACCAGAGCACCATGGTAGTGGGAATGAACCAGCGGGGCTTCACACGGTGCAAGAGCATGTTTGACGGGATCTCCATAGAAGCGTAAAAAAGGAAGAAAATCGTCAAACACATGTTGTACTGGTGGTTGCGCAAGTTCAAGTCCTGGGCGAGTCCTTCGATTTTGGCATTGGCGATGTTCCCTCTGTCCAAGAAACTGAGCAAGTACAACACCGTGAAGAGTGGAATGAGGCGGATATCCATGCGGCGAAGCAACTTCTTGTCGTTGATATCTGAAAAGTCCTCCACTTCCTCGCTGCTGATGGGTTCCACATCCGACACTACTCCCTGTTTTTTGTCGGTGTCTGACAACTCCTCGTAAGGTTTCACGACGGAGGGTTCGCTTACTTCGTCTTTTGACATTTTGCTTGTTTCTGAGCTGTAGTCGTCTGAGCTGGACCTGGCCTTTTATATCTTCGTTTCCATCCTCCTCTCCACCTACACCAAGATAGCGCTTTCACCAAAACCGCTGTTTAGGCAGCCAAGCGGTTCCCCCCAGTTCACGTCCAAGACACGATGGCTGCGAAATCATCTTGACAATGTGGTTCGATGTGGGGGGAACTGCTCCTTCATAGACCTAGCATTGTTTTCCCCAGATCCTGATCATCCCAGATATACGAACAGTGCTGGGCAAGAGAGAAAGCAACGAACATTGTGTTCATGCTTCGAGACCGGAGTTTCCCCATATTTGGCGTTTTAGCGCTATTTGGGCTCCCGATGGGGCTGTGGGGGTGTTTCTGGGGGAGCCAAGAAAGCGCTGGTTTGGGCGGTGGACCAGCTCCCTTTGAGGAATTGGCGGAGATAGCGAGATATCCAGCAAATAAAAGGGGGTTTAGTGGCAGGCGGCTGAAATGTTGGTGGTTTGATTGGCTTTTGCTTATCAGCTTCGGACTTTGATAAGACCCTGCAGCTCCAGCTTGAAAGTAATGGAACTCCCAGATACGGTAAAATGTGGCCGATTTCCAAAGAATTGGTCAATTCCAAGAAAAGTTACTCGTGGTCCGCAGATGGCGTCCCTGATTGCTGTTCTATCGTCAAAACTTGCCATACCTGAAGCGGGGGAACGTGGTATCTACAGCTTCTCCCCTCAGCGGTGATACTCTAGTTGCTGGGTATGCCAATGGAGATTGGGCCAATTGGCTCTTATTTCCGTGAAGTGGTGAAGTGGTCGCCAAAAGAAAGAGCGGTGGTGAAGTGAAGATTTGGCAGTTAAGGGGGATTTGGTCTGAAGTCTGGTGAAAGTGAGAGAACCGTAAGAATTTTTAGTGGAAGAGATATCTGATTTCTTTTTCCAGAGAATCTAAAATTGCTAGTTGAATTTGTATTTGGCTTGAATTCGATACGTCCTGGTTGAGGAAATTGTAGCGCACGGGGCGGCTGCAAATTGGTCCGCCAAGGACGAAGAGAAAGTAGGTGAATGGAAGAGGTTAAGCAGGAAGTGGGGAGCTGAAGAGATCTTCGGAGTAGCTGACCTCTGGGCATCGATGCGAGAAACACTCTTCGAGGTCTCGGAAAAGCTATAAGCTCTTGACGCTGAAGTCACGTATTTCTCGTATAAGCTGCTCTTTTTTAGTTTTCAGCAAGATGTCCAAAGAAAGAAGTCAGGGTGGTTTAAGTGATTCTTGGAGAAGTGGGGATCATCACATTGCAGATACCAGTCAATACACATTGTCCATACCCAAAAACCAATGCCCCAACTGAGTCGATTCGTTTATACTTCTCCATGGTCAGGCGGTAATTACGAGGAAGCACTTTTGTATCATAACATTGAGCCATTGAATCGGACTACCCAAATGGGAGTTTCCCAAGCGAGAAAGACTATTCTGGACAGGTAACAATCGATGTGCTTGATTGGGATACGCGGGCTCAAAGTTCTAGTGGAGGAACTCGTAATTTCGATCAAATACAGCCATGCTACAGAAACAGCCCTGCTACAGGTCTTATTGCAAAGATGCCAGAATGAGTAGATAATATACCGAAGGACCCTGATGTTAAACTTGTGGATGGGCTCTCCAACACTATTTGGTCCTTCTAACACCGCTTGATGAAGAATACCAAATCGACTACCTCAATTGTTTTGACCGAGAAGCTTTGTTAGAGAATATACACCTTAGTATTCAAATCACAGCATTGAGTGACCCAATGGCCCGATACTCCTCTAAAGATTACTCCAAGTCAATCCTTGAGTCCCCAAGACTCAGTTCAAAGCCAGCTCTTTGAGCTTCAGCTCCTGGGAAGTTACTTTATTCGACGAAGTTCAGCACGCACTATTACTCAATATGACAATCCAAAAGCCAGCTTCGGTATTCCCCGCCTCACCAGTAGAACCATAATACAATTGCCTTGCAACCGCTATCATCGCACCATAATATTCGAGCAAAACCTCAGTAGAGTCAAATCCCAATAATATAAAATATCCTCACGACTGGTAGAAGCATTCCTAGAGCTAATTATCCACAACAAGGACGTTCCAGGTTCTCCTTTCTTTTACAGCTCTTTTTTCTATGGAGTGATCGTCATCTTCAACAGTATTGTGTAAATCGCTAGGTAATGAGAAAACAATGACAAGTCGAATGATCGGTCACCTTCATCTTTAAAAAATGCTTCTTTCTTTCATACAATCACCCACATTCACGGACAGCCAGCTGTCAGAACTGCATCTCAGAGATCCATCTACTTCCTCAAGCCATTCCAACCGACCCTGAATCCCAAAAACCAACGGCTTATTTTTTCGGTCTCTCTGAAAATGATTCAGAATTTCTCAAAACCGCCACCGCCTTCACATTCCCGCTCAAGTCATGATCCCCACTTAACCGAGACCGGATCAAGAGCCGAACAATGACTCACTAGGCATAGCAAGGTGTCTCATCCGGAGGCCAAAATCCATCCACCAAAACACCTCAAAAACACGAAATTACCAAATTTCTCCATCCTTCTCAAAACTCCCCCAAATTTCCCAAATTCAACCCTGGTAGCCAAAATCTCCCATTCCAAAACCACAATACTCCGTGGTTGCAAAAGATCGCGCCTCGATAACGTGGGCATGGGCTTTTCTGCAGTACCCGCAGTAACCCACTCTAGATAACAGAAGATCACGGACCCTGACCAACACCTTCTTCCTCCCACTTCGCCGCTCTTTGCATCCACCAGCTTCCGTTTGCAATGACACTGTTGGCGAAAGTGTATGTTGCGCCTCGACCTTCCCAATCGGGAAACTCCCCTGGATTTTACTAACCCCAGCCCAACAAACCCAAAGCGTGGCCACCGTCTAGGTACGTTTCTGGCTACCTGGAACAAGATCAAGGCCGCTGCGATCGATACCTCAGAAAAGGCCGAGAATGGCGTCGTGGATCCCGATCTGGCCACCCAGAAAGAAAGTCCCGATACCCCTGATGGCACAGCCAAACCGGAACCCAAGAGCCTGTCCAAAATCGTTGAGTTTGGGCCCGCTGGTGAAATGTGCATTTACTACCCCGACAAGAAGAATCTCGAGCTCTGGGACTGGGCGTCCCCGAAAGCAGGCACTTATCGGGGCGATACGCTCAATTTGATAAGAACCGTTCATGTAGGAAATAGTGTGGTGGCATTCAAGGTGGGTCAATTCTTCGGTACCTCCAGCATTGTGCTCTCCACCAACGACTACATCTGCTTGTACGACACCCGGACGACGGAATGCGCTCATTTCCGTCTTCCTTCGTTCTTTAAGGCTCCACACACTATCAAGCTTTCGCCCAGCATGTTCACCGTTGGCTCAGCCAATGGCTACATATACCTTTTCAAAGTCAGCCAGGGCCCAAAATGCTTCTTTGACTTCTACACTCTGCACAACATTTTCCAGAACATCACGAGGCCAATTGCAGATAAGGATAATATCACCACCGAAGCGCTTCTCCTCAAAGCATGTGTCTCCAACGACGCTCCTGTCTTCGACATCCAGGGCTCCTGGTTCGTCTACTGTCCCACAAAGACGGAAATGGATCACCAGAGGCACCTTCTTCACTCCAACTCGAACTCGACAAAAAAGAAAGGAACGCGGCGGGAATTCTTGTTTACCGACGTCAAGCTCCCGCCCTCTGGGCCCCTTCTCATGCGTGTGGTGTCTTCGATTTCTGGCTCTGCGCTAGACAAGCTCTATGCCATTTCGGAGTCCGGCTCAAAGACGATTCGTGACTACTGGCTGAAGCCGAAATCCACCAAAAGCAACATTTTGGAGAAAGATGTTTCGCTTCACTCAATAAGCAACAATATCAGCCAGACGCTCTACTCCACGGCTAACAAGCTCAAGAAACTGGCTCGTGACTCGGGTGAACACAAGTATATTCGTATCATCAACCTCGACAGTGGTCAAATGATAGCCACGTTTAAGCCGCCTTCTGGTGTCTCACATCTTTCACTCAGTCCTTATGATCTCCAACTCGTTCAAGCAAGTGCCAAGGGAGACTCGTTCTATCTCTGGGACTTGTACAGATTGCCCAAGGAGGCATCGTTGGTTGGCAAGTTCACCAGAGGAAATACCAGCGCTACCATAAGCGACATTTGCTGGTTTGTCAATTCAGAAGGGCAGTCTCTGGACGATGCCACAAATTCTGGTTTTGGCTGCATTTCCAAGAAAAGCGGTTCTCTTCACTGGTACAACATCAACTACTTATCGCGGGGAAACCAGTCCAACAACCACCCCAACAAACTAGGCAAGAAACAACACCAGTTGTCCAATGACCAGTTTCTTGACTCGTGGGTTTTGCCGTCTATTGGCGCTGCCAAATTTGTCAAATTACCTAAAGTCGCCAATGTGCCCTCTCGTCTGAGTGAGGAATCCACCTTAGACAAAAAGCTCTACAATATGGATCAGCTTGCCTTCTTCGATGATCGTGGCGAGTTGAGGCTTGTTTCGCCGTTGAATGGAAAACACACTTTCAAGTATGTGTTACCTAAAGAATGCCAGGCGAAAGAGCCTTTGAAGGGTGTTGGAAGCATTTTTCCCTTGCCTCGTGCAGCTGATCAACAAGAAGAGAACAAGACTCTCGAAAACCCGTTGTCACAAACCGAGATCGAGACTTGTAACCAGTATCTCAGCGTTATTAACGACAAACGGTTTGAACTCTCCACGTTTGATCTTGACGACGAGAAAGATGTGTTTGACTACCTTGAAGAGATAGGACTGGAGATTCCGACCAGAAGAGTCGAGTTTAGAGGCGCTTCTGAACAGCAGCCTGTTTTCAATAAAGATGCTGTTCCTGGCCTAGACGAGGGATTGTTGATCAATCCTGACATCTCTGGAGATGAAGTCTAGCAGCTGATCTGATGCAAGATACTATATTATTATACAATTCCAAGTGTCTGGAACGGCTACGAGAAGAAGAATCTAGCCAACTCTAAGATTGCTCCTCCTCCGATCAAGAAGGCCAAAAGGAATATCCATGTTTTCGAAACAGGGAACTTCGTCTTTTGCACTCCTCTTGGCTTACCTTGCTTATTGACATTCTTCTTGGCAAATTTGGCATTAGCTTGCCTTTGCTTAAGAGTCTGTGGGGGCTTATGTTAGTTTGAACGGATATCTCACGGCTTAAGGACGTACCATTTTGAACTTGACGTTGGTTGATCAACAGGACACGTTTGTATGCGAGTGAGAGGGCGTGTTGTGGAGCTCTGATCTGTGCAGGACGGGGTTAAATCGACATGTTTCATCAGTCCCTATATTCAGCAAGGAGGCGGAAAGGGGAGCTTTCTGGCTGGACAAATCTTTCTTCGGCTTGAAGTGTTTCTGGCCATTTTTTAAAAAGAGAAACATAATCTGTTGTGTCCACGCTCGCTGGAGCCGGTCTCCACTGGGCTTATCTATATTCAATCCCATAGAAACAAAAATAAACAAATCAGCATCGCCCTTTCGATAAACCTGGCAAATGAAGGAATCCCATTCCAAAAGATCACGAAATCAAGAAAAAAAAAAACTAGCGCAGCCAGGTTTCGATCCTGGGACATCAGGGTTATGAGCCCTGCGCGCTTCCACTGCGCCACTGCGCTCTTCGAGCGTGAAAACTGTTTCCCTGCGCTCTATACCACCTATTTGACAGCATTGTGTGCACTACCAAAGGTGTTTATATGCAGGCGCGTGCCATTTGCAACCTACGCTAATTTGAAGCGCTCCATCTTCAAAGCTCTCTGGGTCAGATAAGAATTTCCTTCAGTAGCGATGTCAATTCGATGGGCATCTTTATGCTTGCCGGCTGTTAGCATCCCTGGACCTTCCCGTGCCTCACCCGGCTGCATGTTACGCCTGGCCGTTCGAGCCACTAAGCTCCACCAGGAGTTGAAAGGACCCCCGAATAGCCGATCCCTCAAAACTGACTTCTCGAATGATCAGAGTCAGAATCCTAGAAACTTGTCGCCAAAACCCCCATTGTCCAAAACATGTCATCTTCTTTGACATACTTGTAACGTTCACCTGCATACCCTACTACAATAGGTCCCCTGCAGTTCCTATCTAAAACCTTCCCCTGCTTATATCCCATCTTTGCCCCGGCCTCCCAAAATGCCCCATTCGTGGTACAGTCTCCCCATAGACTTGCAGTGCCGGGTGCTAGAATATCTTTCGTTGGATGAGATAGCGGATCCAGTGAACCGGTGCGCCGATATTTCACCCAGCTTGAGTGCTTTACGGTGGAGGTTGAATCAACCGTACATTGTGGTGACGAACCGGTACCGGCAGCCGCTTCTCCTTGAGAAATTCAAACCGGCTTTCACCACTCTGGACAATTTGGAGATTGTGGGGCCCAAAGAGGTCGTGGTTCTCTTGGACAGAATTGGCACTGATAAGTACGTCACCTTGCTGTATGTGGTGTGGCACCTGTTTGACGTCAATGATCTTTTGTTGCTTGTCAAGGACCTCCCACATTCGTGTTCTTACTATGTGGAGATCGAATTTGACCCCAGCGTGCCCCATGTATATGACTTGTCCATGATGGTAGACCAGCTTCATACTGTCTTGGGTCTGAGTCTCAAGGGATTGGCTATACGGGACTTTGCCGGCGATTTGAAGCTCGATATGCATAAGTTGTGCTCGTTGGAAGCGCTTCTGCTTATCAACACAAACGTCACATTCACCACTTTGTTCGATAAAAGCGACCAGCTTCAGGACTTGACCTTGCATCCAAACTGTGACGGAATGACAACCAACAACCCCGCTGAGCTCAGCCAGCTGCTTCCAAAGAACTTGAAAAAGCTCCGCTTGGGCCAGGCCGTCGTGGTGGACCCGTCTCTTGATTATGAGATCCCCAGAAACATCACAGACTTGACCTTGCAGATTGTCCGTGATGCCACGCTAAAGTACCTTCCAACGATCATCGAAAAAAGCCTGTGTGCCCGTGAATCCTTCATCTATCAGTCGGGTTTGGCTGAGTGCTCAGTCCATGCCAATATCGACCACATACTGTGGCTTCTTACAAAAGAGAACCGCCTCACCAAAGTGGGCCTTACCAGCATCAAGAACGAATCGGGCATATGGGACTTGCGGGCTTACGAGCTGTTACGAAGCATCCAAATCTCCAAAAGTAATGTTCAGCTGCTAGAGTTGCCGGTGAACACAGTCCACTTGAACTTGTCCAGCAACAACATCACGGATCTTGTGGAGACGGTATTTTCAAAATTGACGCCGAAAATCGTTTCTTTGGATGTCTCGTGTAACCCAGCTGCTTGGAGCAATCACGGAATTGTGGAGTTCCCTGCTTCACTTGTTGAGCTTCACCTAGCCAGCTGCAATATAGGCACGAACATTGACAAATTCAGGTTTCCGCCTGCGCTAGAGCGGCTCAATCTTGAGCAAAATGGCCTTGTTCTGCTTGACGGTGTGAAGTTTCCCAATCCAGCCAAACCATTCACGCTCGAATTGGGGTGCAATTTGCTAACAGACCTCCACAACATAAGGTTCCCCAAAACCACCAGAAAGCTCTTTTTGTGTGAGAACCGGATCCAGGGACATTTGGACTTTTCCCACGATCGAAACGGCGAGCCCACCCAGATCCAGTGGCTCCTGCTTTCCAACAACTACATCGACTCTCTTGCCGATGTGAGACTTCCACACCAGCTCCGGCTCCTTGAGATCGACCGTTGTCCTCTAAAAATTCTTGAGAACGTTGTTTTTCCGTCTTCCATCGAGGAGATAGCGTTCATCGGTTGCGAAATCACAACCATCCAGAATGTCGCTTTTGAAGAGAACTCCAGTCTAGTCCACATTGACTTGACGCACAATCGAATCGACTGGGAGAATCTCCGACGGCTCAGGCTCCCGCCTTGTACAAAGCTGATTCTACTTGGCGGAAACCGGATCGAGGGGTTGGATCTGGACTTCCTCACCCAGTTCACTGGGCTTCGCTGCTTTAGCATTCCTTCAAACCGGCTTCGCCAGATTTCACTCCAAGTGCCAGAAAGCACCCGTCTTCTAGACTTTGCCAGAAACAAAATCAAAGACGTCGAGCTTCGTTTTCCTGAAAAAACCCATACTCGCCTTGGAGCTGTAAACCTTCTGCGCAACTTGCTAACTCATATTGACCCATCCATGCTAGGGCACGGAGTAAACAAGACATACCATTCCAGTCTTGTTGAGCTCGATGTTTCTGGAAACAACGTCAAGGATACATTCCACGAAGGCTTCCCAAACCTGCTTTCTTGTGTCTTTCTCAGTGGACTGGGGCTTACTGACCGGTATGGCTACGACATCGGCGCCAACATCTTGGGTCAAGGCTACTGCATGGGCAAGCGAATAGAAAGTTAGAGGAGGAGTCTGTGGATCATGTTAATAGTCCCGAAGCGGCATGGGCTTCCGAAGAAGGCCCTCCAGGGTGGAGATGATCTGATTGATATTCCAACTGCGAAAGTGTTCTCCTGTGCCAGTTTAAACTGGTGGTAACCGAATACCTCCAGGGCACACGAGAAGGCATACGCGTTGGGCCTACAGTGAGGTTAAAAAAACGTGTATTGTTGTGGAGTAAATGGAAGTGAAAATCTCATCTAGTATAGGCGGCGGCGGGTAACCTGTGTTGTATGCAGGTCGAGGGCCCCCAGCTGGGATTTGATTTTTAGTTAGAAGGGATTTTTTGGAAGGAGAGCGGGGGATTGATGAGTTGGTGTGTTCCGAGCAGTGAATTGTGTGAATCTTTTAGCATAGAATTTTGGGTGTATGTGTATGTATTGCATTTATCGAAGCTTATTTGTATGTTTTCGCAGCCAAATGAATCGCACCATGAAAGTTGAGAACCAGGTAGGTATCAAGGAAATGAAGATTGGATGTTTTCTGAAGTTGGCGAAAAAGAAAACTAAGTTGTAGCTTTTTTTTGAGTTGGCGATACTGGGCAAGTGGCACTTTTGGCAAATTTCTCGGTAGAAGGTCACTTTATGGGTCTTTATTGTGTTGCTGAAAGAAAAAAGACTTGCTCAACTGGCGCCTTCAACTTATGTGGACTGAGAAGGGTTTCTGACTATGGTATATATATCACGACATTGGGACACACATGGAAGTATACGTGGCTGGAGGGTGTATCAAAATTTCACAATGCTACTATCCTGTTCGACAACAGTGCTTCCAATTATGTAAACAGCTTTCGAAGGATAAGTCAATGACACAAACGAAGTGAATATTTCATTATCAACTCTTTTAATTGACTCAATTGAGTACCGTAAGGGTATTCAAGAGAAAATACTAGACGATCATCTCGCTATATTGACCAAAAAGAAAAGAGTTGCTTTTCATGGCACAGTTCTCCTGTGAAACAATTTCAAATATTGGCAAATATCCGTATAGAGCTCCTAGTCTGTTGATCTCGATACATACGGAGTTGTCATTAAACAGGATGAAAGTCTGTCTTCAGACGTGATAGGAGCTTTCCACACCAATGCATCAAAGATCAGAAAACAAATCAAAAAAATATCATCACGAGCTTTATCGATTTCACCATTGAGAAGGCCGCTCACATCAGAATAGTGGGTCACCTTTGTCCACTGCCGTTTCCTTTCATCGCACTCAACCACTAAGGTCAGCCTACACCTGATTCACTTCGTTGAACCAGAGAATCAAATTTTTGGTCACTTCTAGAAACGTTCTACACTTTATTCAGAAACTACGCCCGACAACAAGACAAAAAAGACACTTTTTACCCAGTGGACCCTCACCATTTTCAGCTTCTCCTACTTATCTATTGTTCGCACTCCCAGAGCCACTTAACGAGAACCCACAATAATGGCACTAATTTTCAGGCGTTGAGGGCCCATTGTTGGGATCTAGGCCCTGACTTTTTGAGCAAAAGTGTGGGAGATTAGCAGATTGGGCTGAAAATAGGAAATTCAAAAATCACCGAAAATCAGCAGAATATCATTTTTATTATTTTCGCTGCCATTGGGCCATCGATGGATCTTGGCCAAACAGTGAGACTACGTGCGGCGTGGCGAAGCAGAACTTACTACACAACCAAAGAAATCAGAAAAACACGAAAAAGACTCAAACCGCCTACCCCTCCAAATGCTTAATTTGCAATTTAAACAAAAACTCTAAACTCCCATTTTATCATCGCCCTGAAGACAGCTGGGTTCCAATCGAAACGCCCACATACAGGACCCCAACAAACACGACCCAGTTTTTCCGTAATACCCAAAGCCAACACATTACGTCCTGCACACAACATGCGCTACCCATATATACTCCGGGACCGAGCCTTTGTGGACCATTTTTGCAACCATTTTTAAGTCAATGATGAAAGCAGAAATCGAGCAGGAGCTTTCCCACGTGCTTTTGACTGAGCTTCTTGCTTACCAGTTCGCCTCGCCTGTGCGCTGGATCGAGACCCAAGATGTGTTTTTGAAAGACCACAATACTGAGAGAGTCGTTGAAATCGGACCTTCTCCTACTTTGGCCGGAATGGCCTCCAGAACGATAAAAGCTAAATATGAGTCCTACGATGCCGCTCTCTCTTTGCAGCGTCAAGTGTTGTGCTATGCCAAGGACCCCAAGGAGATCTACTATACCCCTGATCCTCCAGCTGAAGAACCCAAGGAGACTCAGGAAGAAGCCGCTGCTCCCGCTGCTACTCCAGCTGCTCCCGTGGCTGCTGCTCCAGCTGCCGCAGCCCCGGCCGCCGGTCCCGTTGAGTCTATCCCCGATGAGCCAGTCAAGGCCTCGCTTCTTCTCCATGTCTTGGTGGCTCAGAAGCTTAAGAAACCATTGGACGGCGTGCCAATGACCAAGCCTATCAAAGACCTCGTCAACGGTAAATCGACCGTGCAGAACGAAATCTTGGGTGACTTGGGTAAGGAGTTCGGCTCTACCCCAGACAAGCCCGAGGATACCCCCTTGGAGGAATTGGCTGAACAGTTCCAGGACTCGTTTGCTGGAACTTTGGGCAAAACTTCCACCTCCCTTATTGGCCGTTTAATGTCTTCGAAAATGCCCGGTGGCTTTTCTATCACCTCCGCTAGAAAGTACTTGGAGTCTCGCTACGGTCTTGGCTCTGGTAGACAGGACTCTGTGCTTTTGATGTGTTTGACCAACGAACCAGCTGCTCGTTTGGGCAGTGACGCCGAGGCCAAGGAGTTCTTGGACCTGGTGGCTCAGAAATACTCTTCCCGTGCTGGAATCTCGCTTTCTTCGTCTGCTTCGACCGGTGCTTCGGCTACTGGAGGTGCTGTTATTGATTCCGCTGCTTTGGACGCCATGTCCGCCGAAAACAAGACGCTTGCCAAGCAGCAGCTCGAGGTTTTGGCCAGATACCTCCAGGTGGACCTCAACAAGGGTGCCAAGTCGTTTATCAAAGAGAAAGAGGCTGGCATCGTTCTACAGAAAGAGCTCGACTTGTGGGAGGCCGAACACGGCGAATTCTACGCCAAGGGCATCCAGCCCATTTTCTCCAACCTCAAGGCCAGAACTTACGACTCGTACTGGAACTGGGCTCGTCAGGATGTGTTGCTGATGTGGTTTGACATCATTTTTGGCAAATTGACTTCCGTGGACAGAGAGACCATCAGTCAGTGTATCCAGATCATGAATAGAGCCTCCCCCACGTTGATCAAGTTCATGCAATACCACATTGACCACACACCAGAGTACAAGGGTGAAACATACCAATTGGCCAAGAAGCTCGGACAGCAGTTGGTGGACAACTGTAAGCAAGTCTTGGACGTGGACCCAGTGTACAAGGATGTTTCCAGAATCACCGGTCCCAAGACTACTGTGGACGCTAAGGGAAAGATTGTCTACAACGAGGTCAACAAGGAGTCTGTGCGTAAGTTCGAGCAGTATGTCTACGAAATGGCTCAAGGCGGTAAGTTGACCAAGAGAGACGCCCAGCCTACGATCCAGGAGGACTTGGCCAGAGTTTACACTGCCATGACCAAGCAGGCCTCTGTTTCCAAGAACACCAAGCTCGAGCTTCAGAAGTTGTACAAGCAATTGACCGATTATATGGAGAAGTCCGAGGAGATCGAAACTGCCCAGGTGACCAAGGACGCCTTGAACCGCCGTTCAGGCACTACCACGCCTACTGAAGAGGACGAGTCTGCCTCCACGGACGATGAAATCGCCTCTTTGCCTGACAAGACGTCGATTTTGCAGCCAGTTTCTTGCACCATTCCCCAGCAGACCATTCCTTTCTTGCACTTGCAGAGAAAGACCAAGCTGGGCTGGGAGTACGACCACAAATTGTCGTCGATGTACTTGGACGGCTTGGAGAGTGGTGCTGTCAACGGTTTGACTTTCAAGGGCAGACACGTTTTGGTCACTGGTGCCGGTGCTGGATCTATTGGTTCTGAAATCTTGCAAGGCTTGATTTCCGGAGGTGCCAAGGTCGTGGTCACCACGTCCAGATTCTCCAAGAAGGTCACTGAGTACTACCAGGCGATGTACTCCCGTTACGGTGCTTCTGGCTCCACTTTGATTGTGGTTCCATTCAACCAGGGCTCCAAGCAGGACGTTGATGCCCTTGTGGACTACATCTACGACTCCAAGTCCGGTTTGGGTTGGGACTTGGACGCCATTATCCCATTTGCAGCCATTCCTGAAAACGGCAATGGTTTGGACAACATCGACTCCAAGAGTGAGTTGGCCCACAGAATCATGTTGACCAACTTGTTGCGTCTTTTGGGTGCTGTCAAGGCCCACAAGACCACCGACACCCGTCCAGCACAGGTGATCTTGCCATTGTCTCCTAACCACGGTACCTTTGGATTCGACGGTCTCTACTCCGAGTCCAAAATCTCCTTGGAGACGTTGTTCAACAGATGGTATTCTGAGGACTGGTCCACAAAGCTCACGATCTGTGGTGCCATTATTGGCTGGACCAGAGGAACAGGCCTCATGAGCGCCAACAACATCATTGCCGAGGGTATTGAGAAGATGGGCGTGAGGACCTTCTCGCAGAAGGAGATGGCTTTCAACATCTTGGGTTTGTTGACGCCTGAGATCGTCAACTTGTGCCAGGAGGAGCCTGTCATGGCCGACTTGAACGGTGGACTCCAGTTCATTGAGAACCTCAAGGAGTTCACGTCCAAGTTGAGAACCGACTTGGTTGACGATGCTGACGTTCGTAGGGCTGTTTCTATTGAGCAGGCCATTGAGCAGAAGGTGGTCCACGGCGATGCTGTGGATGCTCTCAACTCCAAGGTGACTGTCCAGCCTCGTGCCAACATGACCTTCAGCTTCCCAGACATGAAGAGCCACAAGGAGATCAAGAAGGTTGCGCCCGAGTTGGAGGGCATGTTGGACCTTGAGTCGTTGATCGTGGTGACCGGTTTTGCCGAGGTCGGTCCATGGGGTAACTCCAGAACCCGTTGGGAGATGGAGGCCCACGGTGAGTTCTCTTTGGAGGGCTGTATCGAGATGGCCTGGATCATGGGCTTGATCAAGTACCACAACGGACCTATCAAGGGCAAGCCTTACGCTGGCTGGGTGGATGCTAAGACCCAGCAGCCTGTGGACGACAAGGACGTCAAGGCCAAGTACGAAGAACAGATCTTGGAGCACTCCGGTATCCGTCTTATCGAGCCCGAGTTGTTCGATGGCTACGACCCAGAGAAGAAGCGTATGATCCAGGAGGTGGTTGTCCAGCACGACATGCAGCCATTCGAGGCTTCCAAGGAGACTGCTGAGCAGTACAAGCACCAGCACGGCGACAAGTGTGAGATCTTCGAGATCGAGGAGTCTGGCGAATACACCGTCAGAATCTTGTCGGGAGCCACTTTGTACGTGCCAAAGGCGCTTAGATTCGACCGTTTGGTTGCTGGTCAGATTCCTACCGGCTGGAACGCCAAACACTACGGTATTCCCGAGGACACCATTTCTCAGGTTGACCCTATCACCTTGTACGTGCTTGTCTCCACTGTCGAGGCTCTCTTGGCTGCTGGTATCACCGACCCATACGAGTTCTACAAGTACGTGCACGTTTCCGAAGTTGGTAACTGTTCTGGATCTGGTATGGGAGGTGTTTCTGCCCTCAGAGGCATGTTCAAGGACCGTTACAAGGACTCGCCTGTGCAAAACGATATTCTCCAGGAGTCTTTCATCAACACCATGTCTGCTTGGGTGAACATGTTGTTGCTTTCTTCCTCTGGTCCTATCAAGACACCTGTGGGTGCTTGTGCTACTGCTGTTGAGTCTGTGGACACCGGTATTGAGACTATCCAGTCCGGTAAGGCCAAGGTTTGTATTGTTGGAGGCTACGACGACTTCCAGGAGGAGGGCTCGTACGAGTTTGCTAACATGAATGCCACTTCCAACGCTGTGGACGAATTTGCTCACGGCAGAACTCCTTCTGAGATGTCCAGACCAGCCACCACCACTAGAAACGGTTTCATGGAGGCCCAAGGTTCTGGTATCCAGGTCATCATGATCGCCGACTTGGCTATCAAGATGGGTGTTCCAATCTACGCCGTTTTGGCCATGACTGCTACTGCTACCGACAAGATCGGCCGTTCGGTGCCTGCTCCAGGTAAGGGTATCTTGACCACTGCCAGAGAGCACCACGGTCTGTTGAAGTACCCATCTGCCATGATGAACATCAAGTACAGAAACCGCCAGTTGAAGCAGCGTTTGGCACAGATTGCCTCTTGGGAAGAGTCTGAGATTGACTTCTTGGGTGACGAGGCCGAGTTGGCCAGAGAGGACTTTGGCAGCGACTTCTCCATCGAGGACTTCACTAGGGAGAGAGCCGAGGAGATCCGCCGTGAAGCTGCCAGACAGGTTGCTGACGCAAAGAAGCAATGGGGTAACAACTTCTACAAGGCTGACCCTCGTATTGCTCCTTTGAGAGGCGCTTTGGCCACTTTCGGCTTGACCATCGACGACTTGGGTGTGGCTTCGTTCCACGGTACTTCCACCAAGGCCAACGACAAGAACGAGAGTGCCACCATCAACGAAATGATGAAGCACTTGGGCAGAGCCGAAGGCAACCCTGTCTTCGGTGTTTTCCAGAAATACTTGACTGGTCACCCCAAGGGTGCTGCTGGTGCTTGGATGTTGAATGGTGCCATCCAGATCTTGAACTCGGGCATTGTTCCTGGTAACAGAAACGCTGACAATGTCGACAAGTTGTTGCAGGACTTCGAGTACGTCTTGTACCCACTGAGATCGATCCAGACCGACGGTATCAAGGCTGTTTCTGTGACGTCTTTCGGTTTTGGCCAGAAGGGCGCCCAGGCCATTGTGGTCCACCCAGACTACCTCTTTGCTGTTTTGGACGAGTCCTCCTACAACGACTATGCTGCCAGAGTCACTGCCAGAAACAAGAGAGCTTACAGATACATGCACAACGCCATCACGAGAAACTCCATGTTCAAGGCCAAGGACAAGGCTCCATACGGCGATGACCTCGAGCAGCCAGTTTACTTGGACCCATTGGCCCGTGTGGAGGAGAGCAAGAACGGTCTTGTTTTCTCCAAGAAGGGCATCCAGGGTGAGAAGGCTTATGTTTCTGCCAATTCCGAGTCTACTGCCAAGGCATTGGCTTCGTTGAACAACGGTTCCAAGGGTGTTGGCGTCGATGTCGAGTTGCTTTCTGAGTTGAACCTCGAGAACGACACTTTCATCGAGAGAAACTTCAGCCAGAACGAGATAGCCTACGCCAACAAGGCTGCCCACCCCCAGGCCAGTTTCACAGGCACCTGGTCTGCTAAGGAGGCCGTTTTCAAGGCTTTGGGCGTCAAGTCTCAAGGTGCTGGTGCTGCTTTGAAGGACATTGAAATTGTGAGAGACTCCAACGGCGCTCCACAGGTTGTTTTGTCTGGTGAGGCCAAGAAGGCCGCCGCTGCTGCTGGTGTGAAGAACGTCAAGGTTTCTATTTCCCACGACGACTTCCAGGCCACTGCTGTTGCGCTCAGTGAGTTCTAGTTATGATGTAATTGGAAAGAATAGATTTATAAGAGATGGGTTACGAGATGTAGAATGGTCAGTTTTTTTGAGCAGGTTACTATAGCAGGTGGCTATTAATGCCAGAACTGTTTACTCTGTTTTGTGTTCCACTATGAAAAGAGGTGTTGAAGGAAATCTAGGTCTTGGTTAAAATGGGAATCTCCACGTATGAATACTGGACGTGAAGCTAGCGAGACTATAACAAGTAAAGAAATTTCAAAAGAAAGGATAAAATCTCCCTTTTACATGAGAGCTGTTCTTTACATATTCACACCGATGTATCACTATCTTCACCTCAGGGCTCCCAACTTACACTGTAACAATAATGGCATAAAATGTAGAGAAGACAATGGCGATTTGGCCAAAAGACATGCAAAATAGAAAAGAGAAATATCATATTGAAAGCATCGATCCGTCGTTCGGAGGAACGTGTTCCGTAACTTAGGCAACATAGCCTTGATGCCATTGAGTAACATAAGTCCAACGCCGAAGCACCACAAACCCAAAATTTCCAAGACCACCACCTCTTCAAACCTTCCATAGAACCAATTCTCTTTTCCTTTTCAAAATAAAGCCAGAAATAATTCTCCCTCTGTTTTAATACTGTCTACTGTTTGCCCAGGAATGGCTGCGAAAAGCCAAGCAACCACTCATTGACGATTCCAGACACGGGTTAAATAAACAATTCCATCAAATTCAGCCGCTCTAAACTCAAAAATCTCTTTAAAAACTCCACATTTGCATTTTTTCGAGTATCGACATTCTTTCGGCCTCGGATCCCGGCAGCGGATTATCCGGGAAAGCAATCTACAGTACAAAATCTGCTACAACAAGAGCATTTCACCCATAAACAACAACCCCCAAAACACCAAAATCACCAAAATCACCAAAAGCCGGCATTAATGCCAAAATACACGAACTCTTGGGATGGTGGACACACTAGGTGCAGTACACGGCCCGATTACAAGAAAAACCCCAGAGTGCGGGACAAAATACAGAAAAAGTAAAGGACAGATCGGCCTTACTTGAATACAGAAGCCCTATCGCCGAAGGCTTCACACGCGACTAGACATTCCTCGATTGTTGAGCGAGCTCGATTGAGCGGCGTGTAATTTTCAGACTTTCAAAACAAGCGTTTTTGACCGAGTTACGCCCACCCTTTAGGTCAAGACTACCATGAGTGAAAGTGAACAGCCCAGCGTTGTGGAGGATGTTCCAAAAGACAAGGTGGAAGACTTGGCTCCCGAGGTAGAGATCCCACAAGACGGGAGCTTCTCGCCGAAGTCTGAACCAATTGAAGACGATTCACTGAAAACCAAGGATACTGCAGAGTCCGAGAACACGGATGCTTCTGTGCCCGTGGAGGCCCCTGAATCGACTCAGGAGGAAGAACCAGCCCAAGAGACCGAGGCCGATGAAGAAAAAGTGGACAGTGAAGAGAAAAATGCTGAAAATGGCAACAAAGAAGATGCAGCACCAGAAGAGCCAGCAAAGACCGGAGAGGAAAGCACGGCTGACGGTGTTGGTACTGATGAAGTTGTGGAAGATGCAGCTTCCCAAGAAAACGGCTTCGCCCACGATAAGCCATTGCCTGAAATCAACATCGGTGGTCCCTCTTCGGAGCAAGTACAAGAACCACCCAAGGAGCCCGAGCTACCCACCAAAAAGTACTTCAACGCCACCGTTGACAACATCCAGATCTTTAACAAAACTTTCGAGCAGATCCTCGGCAGCAAGGAGGCCAAGAAGAACGATCTGTTGAAAAATGCTACCCAAAAAGCCATTGATTCCTTGAACAACCTGTCGTCCAGGGATCCTCATGTCATGTTTGACGCTTTGAAGATGGCCTGCGAGTTGGGCAACCACGAATTGAAGAGAAATGCCGTGGACCTATTTGCCAAATTGTTCGATTATGCTCTGTTTGAGGATGAGAGTGACAGGGTCAAGCTCACTGATGATTCGGTCGATGTGGTAGCCGCCTGCTTTGAAGGCGAAGGCACTGATCCCGAAGTTGAGTTGCAAGTGGTTAGAGCCTTGATGCATAGCATCCTACTAATGCCAACCCACGGTGCTTCGCTTTTGAAGGCAGTGAGACAGATCTATAATGTGTTCATTTTCTCACTTACTCCCCGTAACCAGGCCGTGGCACAGGGCATTTTGACACAGGTGATCGGCGCCATCTTCCAAAGGGTCCAGGAATCTTTGGCTAACAAGTCTAGAATGTCTGAGTCCAGCAGTAATCTCAACCTTAAGCTGGAAGACTCTCCATCAGAGGGTGCTGAACCTCAGCAGAAGCTCACGCTAGCGGCGTTGGAAAACAACTCTAGCCTTGATCTGGAGCGTGTTAAAGAGGCCAACTTAGCCTCTGAGAATGACGAGGACTTGGCTGTCAAGGACGCATTCTTGATCTTTAGAGCCATGTGTAAGCTCTCCATCAAGGATCTTGACACCGACAACGTGGACATGAAGTCCCACTCTGTTCGCTCCAAGCTTCTCTCGCTACACATCATTCACACCATCTTGAAAGAGAACATTGATATATTCTTGAGCAAAGATGTTGTCATTCTTTCTTCCAACTCCGATGATAGAACTCGTTTGATCGATGCAGTTCGCTCATACTTGTGCCAGGCTTTGACCAAGAATGCTGCCTCGCCTCTTGCGCCAATTTTTGAGTTGTCTCTTGAGATCTACTGGCTCTTGATATCAAACTTGAGATCCGATTTCAAGATGGAGATTCCTGTCTTCTGGGAACAAATCTATATGCCAGTGGCTGAAATGAAGACATCTACTCCTCATCAAAAGAGATACCTAATCTCTATCATTGAGCGTCTTTGCAGCGACTCGCGGTGCCTCATAGAATTCTATCTCAACTATGATTGTGACAGTGACCAACCTAATATTTGCGAAAAGATCGTTGACTTGTTAACAAAGTTGTCCTTGTCCCGTGTTGAGGTCACCTCCGCTCAAAAGGCAGCTTATCGCGAGAATGGCCGCAAGGGAATCTCCTTGTATGACATTAGCAAGATCGCCAATTTGACGAGTTCGTCTTTGTCGTCGAAGCCACCAGAGCCAGACATCTACAACAACTTCCCCCTTGAGTATGCCATGAAAATGTCATCCATCAACTGCACTGTCGCGTTCTTGAGGTCCCTTTACTCGTGGGCTCAGAAGAGCCTTAATTCATCCAGCAAGATCAGCAATGGCTTTGGTTCGAGAACTAGTCTCAATGCGGGCAGAGCTTCGAATGGTGAGTCTCCCAGCTCAAGCCAAATCAACTCAAGAAATGCATCATTCGTTGCTCCTACTAGCGGTTCGGAGCCACCAGAAGGTAACGATGATCCCGAGCAATTCCAGACTCTGAAACAGAGAAAGAAGGCTTTCTTGGAGGGTGTCAGACAATTTAATCAGAGACCCAAAAAGGGTATCAAGCATTTCATTAACAATGGCTTCATCAAGTCTGAGGACCCTGAGGAAATCGCTCTCTTTTTGCTTAATTCAGACAACTTAAACAAAGCTGCAATCGGTGAGTATCTCGGCGATGGAGACGAAAAGAACGTTGCTATCATGCATGCCTTCGTGGATCAGATGGCTTTCAACAATACCGGCTTTGTCGACGCTATGAGAACATTCTTGCAGGCATTCAGATTGCCAGGTGAAGCACAGAAGATCGATAGATTTATGTTGAAGTTCGCCGAACGGTATGTTCTTGGAAACCCAGGTATTTTCTCAAACGCCGACACCGCCTATGTTCTTGCTTACTCTGTCGTGATGTTGAACACTGACCAGCACTCTCCCCAAATCAAGAACCGCATGACAGTCGACAGCTTTGTGACAAACAACAGTGGTATTGATGATGGTAAGGACCTCCCTAGAGAATTTCTTGAGAAGATCTTTTACGAGATTCAGCAAAACGAGATCAAATTGCAATCTGAGCAGCATGCTGCTCTTCTTGCAGGTGACACATCTGTGGCCTCAGGTACATCAGTTGGATTCTTCGGTGGTAGAGACTTGACGAGAGAGGCTTACTTGCATGCTTCGAAGGAGATGTCTACCAAGACTGAAAAACTCGTGAAAAGTTTGGGAAAAAAGGCAAAGTCTGATGATGCACATGGCTCAGTGTTCCATGCTGCATCGCACGTCATTCATGTCAGAACCATCTTCGAGACTTTGTGGATGTCGATTTTGGCTGGTTTGACTCCGCCATTCAAGGAGTATGATGAAGAGGATATTACCAGTGTGTGTCTTGAGGGTATCAAGCTTTCGATCAAGATCGCATGTATGTTTGACATTTCTTACGCCAAAAAATCGTACCTCAGTGCGTTGATTCAGTTCCAAAGCTTGTCGAACATGGAGAACATTAAACCTAAGAATGTGGCCGCGGTCCACATCATGTTGGACATTGCTATCAGTGAGGGCAATCATTTGAAATCTACTTGGACTCAAGTTCTCACTTCTATCTCCCAGCTAGAGCGTTTGCAGTTGATTGCTCAAGGCGTCGATCAAGACTCTATCCCGGATGTCTCGGCCGCCAAAATGATAAACAGAACATCCATTGATAGCACCGCCTCTTCAGGGTTCTTCAGTCTGTTCACACCATCTCAATCGGCATCAATGAAGTTCCATAATCAGCAATTGACGCCTCAAGCTGCTCAACTTTTATCAAGAACAGAATTGAGTGTCGCTATGGACAAGGTTTTCACTAATAGTGCCGAGTTGTCTGGTGAAGGTATCAAAGATTTTATCGAGGCCCTCAGCAAGGTCGTTTCCGAGGAGATCGAGTCTTCTGGTCTGTCATCAAACCCAAGAATGTTCTCTCTTCAGAAAGTTGTCGACATCTGTTACTACAACATGAGCAGAATTCGTTTGGAGTGGTCCCAGTTGTGGGCCATTATGGGTGAAATCTTCAACGTTGTTGGTTGCAATGCCAATATCAACGTCGCTTTCTTCGCATTGGATTCTCTTCGACAATTGTCAACCAGATTTATGAACATCGAGGAGTTGGCCCAGTTCAAGTTCCAGAAAGAGTTCTTGAAGCCTTTCGAGCATATCATTATCCACAATCCATCCACTGATGTGAAGGATATGGTTGTCGAGTGCATGAACAACTTGGTATTAGCAAATGCTGCTCAGATAAAATCTGGATGGAAGACAATCTTTAAGGTGCTTACTGCGGGTGCTCGTGAAAAGAAAGACAACATCGTGACCAAGTCATACAAGCTTGCGTTCACAATTAACAAGGAATACAGTAACCAAGTTCGCCAGCAAGACTCATTTGCAGACAAAGTTGAGTGTTTCACTCAATTTGCCAAGAACGAGAAATTCCAAAAAGTGGGTCTTCTTTCACTTGAGGTCTTGCTGAAGATGATTGTCAAGATCGCTAATATCACTTCCGAGCAGGAAAACAATGGCAAGGTCATTATCGGAGGTTCAGAAAACACCGACACTTTGAGAAAGCTTTGGTTCCCTGTATTATTTGGATTCTATGATATCATCATGACTGGAGAAGAACTCGAGGTACGGTCGAGGGCTTTGACGCACTTCTTCGACGTGCTTTCAAAGTACGGCGCTAACTTCAAGGAGGACTTCTGGGATGAGATTTGTCACAAGCTTCTATTCCCCATTTTCGGTGTCTTGGCTGAACCTTGGAAGTTGAAGTATGCAGAGGATGGAAGTGCTTCGGAGAGAGACAGAATTTCTTTCTGGGTGTCCACAACGTTGATTCAGGCGCTCAACAGCATGGTGTCTCTCTTCACCCAATACTTCGATAACATCACGCCGATGGTACGGGAGTTTTTGGATTTGTTGATCAATTGTATCTGTCAAGAGAACGACACCATTGCCAGAACAGGTAAGGCTTGTTTGCAAGATTTCTTGATCAATAATGCTGGAAGACTCGACGATCTGCAGTGGGATTTGATTACCGATGCCTTTGAGTCCTTGTTTGATCTTACCACCGCTCATGAGTTGTTTGACTTGGATCCTTTGAAGAAGCAGGGCGCTCAAGACGATGGTGTTGATGAGCCACTTGACCTCAACGACACCTCCATTCAATCGCAGGAAATGGCGTCCCCAATTGCAGACGAGGCAGAGGAGAGATTGCAAAGATCCAGAGACAAGTCGTCGATTGTCATCAAGTGTGTTCTTCAACTTTTGATGGTCGAAACCTTGCTGGAGCTCTCCGTGGAAGAGGCTTTCTACGACAACATAACCCACCAGCACCTCATGAAACTCGCCCATTTGTTGAAGGCAAGTTACAACTTTGCCAGAACGTTCAACGACGACTACGAGCTCCGAGTCAGACTTTGGAACGCCGGAGTGATTGAAAGGCTCCCCAACTTGCTCAAACAGGAGACTATGTCGTCGGCAGTTTTCTTAAATATCATGTTCCGCCTCTACTGCGACAACGAGAAGGTTAGTGGCGTTGCCAAGGACGAGATCTTGTCGTCGGTTGTTCCACTTTCCAACGAAATCGTGGAGAAGTTCTCCGAGTTAGACGAGTCCAACCAGCAAAAGAGCATTTCTACATGGAAGCCCGTGGCCATTGAAATTCTCAAGGGATATGTGGAGCTTGACGACTCGGACTTTTCGAAACATGCGCCGGCCATGTACAAGCTCCTCCTAAGATTGTTCGACAGAGGCATGTCGCAAGAGTTGAGAAAAGCAGTGCAGATGTTTTTCAGAAGAGTGGGAGACACATTTTTGGGAAATGAGGATGCCTAATTTGGAGTGGCTGCAAAAAATGGTCTCAGGGAGCATTCGGCAGGAGCCCCATATCTCGGTCACGCCTCACGTGAGCTCAAGGCTGATTGTTGGTGTGGTTGGGATTTTGAGACTGGGGAAGTTTCGCAGCAATTGGTAAGACAAGGCTCCACAATGTGCGCACCAGGATGTGGTGAAATAAAGCGCCCCAGTTGGCCGTGGAGATTGAAAAGAGTCTAAAGTGATCAATCGTGAAACTGCGAAACTGCCGACAAGCCAGCTTCTCTCTCTATTTTATTAGCTGACATATTTAGAAAGCCAGTTCTACCGACTTCCAGGAGGTACGGGTGTGCTCGTTGGGTGTTCGCTCTGACGGTTTTTTTCTTCTATGAAAAATTTTCTTTGGGACTTTCTTCTCCTTGCTGAACTCCGAACGCTGTCAATCACGACAATCATGTCTTTTGAAAACAAGGTATGTTAGCCCATTGGGCCTAGCACTGGCGACGATGTATTGCGGGTCAATTCGTCATAAGACACATTCCCAAATCGGAAATTGTAGCAAACTGACCGAATGGGTCCACCGTTGACGTCGGCGACCAATCGTGTCAATTGAAGAAGGAGACGCCTCCTAGAATTGCCTTCACCAAATATACCAAACTCGTGCCTTGTGCTGCCGTTGGTTCGGCTTCCCCAGAAACCCCGAAATTGAAACCACATACTAACTCTCCAGAACTTATACGCTTTATTGGGCAACGACGTGGAGGACGAGCTGGCGCTCCCTCCCCAGACCCCAAGAGAGGTTGTGAAGAACACCACTTCTTCTAAGAAGAGCGATGTTCCTCCAGCCAAGGCCGACCCTACCAGAGCCAAGAAGAACAAGAAGGGCCCTACCGGCAACGAGGCTGCTCTTAAAAACAAGACCAACAACAAAGACGTTGCTCCTCCATCCAACACCGCTTCTCACAAAGAGAAGAAGCCATTCGACCGTCACTCCAGAACCGGCAAGACCGACTCCAAGAAGAAGTTCAAGCAGGGCTGGGGCTCCGACGACAAGAGAGAGTTGGACGACGAGACCAACGCCACCGGTGATGCTTTGGTCGACTCGGAGAAGGACGCTGCCGAGAAAGGTGAGCCAGCTCCTCCAGCTGCCAAGTCTTTGCAGGACTACTTGAGCGAGTTGCAGCTTGCTGAGAACAACTTGGACGGTAAGAGAACCGTGAGATCCGCCAACCAGGGTGCCGAGGAGAAGTGGGCCCAGGGTGAGGTTGTGGAGAAGCACACCGAGGATTTCGTCAAGGCTACCCACGCCAGAAAGCAGAAGCAGAAGGCCTCGAAGGAGAAGAAGTTCTTGGACTTCACCGCTATGTTCCCTGACGAGGCCCCAAGACCCCAGGCTGACTCCACCAGAGGCGGTTTCAAGGGCTCCAGAGGCCCCAAGCCAACCAGAGGCGGCAAGGGCGGTAACGCCAAGAAGGCCCAGCCTCCTGTTGTGAACGACAAGAACTTCCCATCGTTGAAGTAAACAGTTCATGAGTTCTTGATTTCAGCGGACCAATTACGCCAGTATGAGCAATACACGAACCACTAGCAGAGGATGTAGAGTAGTTTAGAAGCAGAGAAGATGTGGAGAAGACAGGCTGGTTTGGATGGTTTTGGGGTCTAACATTAAAAAAAGGCTCAGCTAAACATACGTTATTCCTAGTGGCTTATGACCAATCATAGTCTGCGTAATACTTGGTGTTGCCTGATTTTTCATTCATTTTAGAGCGATTCATTGATAAACAACACTTTAAGACTACTGTATTGGTTAGCATTTATTAAAGGGGAAGAATTGGCAGCGCTCTTCCACCTTCCATGTTCCATATTGGAATTGGTGAATTTCTGAGGTAAACACCTGTAACTTCGACTCCTGTAGATCTGATTACTGATGAAGAACACCAGATTCAAAGGCTGGAGTGCTCCAGAACGCAGCAGCCTTGCAATTGAGTTGATAATTTATGGGTTAGATGTGTTCTGGAAGGATCAGGTCTTTCCAGGCTTCTTGGGCCGAGCATTCAAAGAGAAGTGTGCAAACTACCTTGACAAATACAATTAATCTAGACCCTGCTCTGGTTTCCCAAGAAACCTGGCTGTTTCAAAAGGAAATCACAGCGCCAATAAACTATCAGTGCTGTGGGTTACAGTGTCTTTCAAATCAGCAAAATCAGTGGAGAAATAATCAAAAGTCGAGAATTCTCCTCCGCTTCATCGATGTCAGCGGGGCAGTATGAGCCAAATACTAATGTAGAGCCCATCGAATTACAAAACAGACAATACGTAAGAAATACTGCCGACTCTTTATCTATAGTTGTGGTAATTGTGTTGGTTCAAAGTCTCAATTGGGCCACACCTAAATCCCGAACACACCACAATTCAAAACACTCCGTTCAGTATCCCTTAATTCTGTATTTTTTTGGTCTTGTTACTCGGCTTTTCATCTACCTCAGGATTTCACGAGTCGCTTTTGGATCTCCAAGACGACTCAGATCAATCCATACCTAGAGGCAACGAAAACCCATACGTTTATGGTGGATCCTACTAGGAAACCGTTCATAACTTGCTTTTCATCATAAACCGGTTTTCAGCTCAGTTAAATGAATCAAATGGAAGATTAAAACATCAACAGTGTTCACATAGAGCTTGCATTCTACTAAAGTCATAGGAGAGGCATGATTTGGTGTTTCGGCAACAACAAGCAACTTTGCTCCATACCAAGAAATATAGACCACTACAACTGATCCCCAATTGACATGATTTGACTTAGTGAAGGATGACTTGGTCTCATTGGCACCTAACGATACTAACAGAACCTCACCATTACAGTCAAGTACGGCGCCTCTGAAACACAACAGGTCGGCTTCACCTCAAAATCTACGAGAAACAAAACCCCTGCTAAATCAGAATAATCAAGCAAAAGTCAAAAACCAATCAAAATTGTTCCCTCCCAACCTCCACCTCACTGTGGAGACTCAACCAACCCAGAGCATTCCAGAAACAACTAGAACCGTACGTCTGGGAACCACAAGCCTCCATGCCCCAAAATAACATTCCATCAGATTCGTGACCTTCCAGAAAATCACACTACCAGGCACCCCACTGTGCCCCATTTTTAGAGAATGACCAGTCACCGGCTGGGGGCCAATGTTGGGCTCTGGCCAAGCCTTCAAGGCAAATCTGTCAAGCCTCCTACATTTTGGAAATTCCGATTAGTTAAAAAAAATCCCGAACATCGGACCATTTCAATCCATGGACTCTCCAGAGTAAGGCCTGAGGTTGCGCCTCTTATCCGGATCCGGATACGGCAGGTGCGGGTCACACTGTCAGTATGTGTCATTCAGAGGGTCCGAAAAACAGCGGGACACTGTGTTGTGTGCAGGAATGACAACGTTGTGCAGGAGATTTTCACTTGCCCGAGGCAAGGAGGTCAGCATTGGCAGGCAGCGGGAGCGGAAATGGCGAGATAAATTGCAAATCGCTCGTAGTATGGCGTGTTGTCCACGACTCGGCGTCACGTGTGTCCTAACCCCGCCCTCGAAATTGCTTTTTCACAGCCAGCCTGTGGCGGCCCCCACCGAAAAAACAACAAATTGTCTCGGTGCGACTTCAGAATGTAGGACCCGCCTTATATCGTGCCTGAGTCTCACAAAAACACATATGGATTTTTCAGTTGCTTAACTTGAAACCCAAAATAAACCACTTCTTCCCGCAGACAAAAGCACCCACTTCAAACGACAAACACAAGACCGCTCATTTTTGAACAAAGAATAACCTCAATACCCCAGATTTCATCCCGCCGTCATGAATTCAGAATCCGGGGTCCACGAGGAAACCGGTGGTAATCCACACCAGCCCGCCAATTCGAAGGCGACCGCTTCGTCCAAGCACGTAACCAAGTTGTCCACGTCGTCGCCCGAGGCCATCCGTGTTGCTGCCGAAATCACGCCCACACGACTTGCCAATCTATTAATAAAGAAGGGCCCGTTACCTATTCGATTGATCACGTCTCAGTTGGCCGTGGAGGTGCCTGGGTTTGATCTTCTCTCGCTTTCCAAACAGAGGCGTCTTATCATGGCCGCCATGGAGGCCGGAGACGTGGAAAACAACGTTGTTTTCGAGAAAATCGGCTGGGGTCAGTGGGCCGTTCGTCGCAAAGACTCTGACTACATTGTCACAGAGGGCAACTCCGCCGACGATAAGAGCCGTATCAGCGTCCAGGAGCTCAAGGAGAAGGCCAAGTTGGGCTGGTCCAAGAAGAAAGATCTGGTGCCTACGTCTCGTAGAGACTCCATTTCCAACGGGAAGCACAACCTCCACAACGTGAACGTGCCACTAGACGCCGCTGTGGAGTCCGAGCTGGAGCTGGAGGAGGAGAATTCGCCTTTCTCTGACGACGACCTCCCCAGAACGGCCCGTTTCGAGGAGGACGATAATGCCATAGCCGAGGACTCGGACGAGGACGACATGGACACAGCAGAAGATGGGCTTTTCCAGTTTGACGACGAGTCGAAGGAAAAACCCCGCAAGAAGCTGCCTCCCGTGCTGTTCGCCAATAGAGTGCCTTTGAAAGTGCTGCCTCCTCCACATCTCCTGGGCTCCCGCCGCAAGTCTTCTGGTGCCAATTCCGTCACGAAAAACACCCACACGGGCTTCACAAACAGACACCAGTTGTTCTCGCGGCTGAGGCTCAATTCCATCGAGAACTTGGACAACTACATCGCCTCTTCGGCTCGCGGGCTGCTGCTTCTGGTCTCCTCGCCTCCTCCTGCGTCGTCAGTTGTTTCGCCTATTGGTTCCTGGCTGAACAACAACGGCCACCTTCACCCAGGCGTGACGGTGTCGCCAGACAACTTTGGCAATATTGGAGGCAGAAGAAAACTGAGCTTCAACGAGTCCAGTATTCGTTCCACGTTACTGTCGTCGTTACCTCGCAACGGCACGAATATAAAGCTGTCCAAGCAAGATGCTTCCGATACCGACGAGGAGGATTGGGCGACTATTGGTGCTGAATCCTTGCGCAAGCACAGTGCTGGTTCGCTGACTACTCCAGGTAAGGAGGACTCCCTACGTAGTGAGGAAAAGCGGGCTGCTCGTGCGTTGGTGGACTTGATGTCGATATGAGGAATTGGAGAAAAATGGAGAATGGAGAGGTGAATGTGATGGATGGTGTCGAGCCCCTCTCTAGTTGTCTAGGTTGTGTAACTGCCGCGGGCAGGTCCTTGCGGGTTAAAGTATAGAAAATGAATCGATCAATATAGCGAAGAGTAGTAGCGAGTTAGGACTTGGTATTGTGTGTTAAGTTTTGAAAGAGTGATATAGAATAATCTCATGGAAAAACTAGTTGTGAAGAGACAGAATTAAGTAATATGAGTGGACCACAACCCCTTGACCTACAAATCATGATCCTGAAGCCAAAGTTGATTTACTGGAGCAACTAAAACTTCCAAGTCTTGTGTCGTCCATAAGTTAATTATAGGCCATGTCCTAAGAGTATTGCAACCGCTTTTCAAAAAGCATTTCAACGAGAATGGCTCGGTTCCTAAAAATCCTTACAAGATAGGCTGTCCTAGCTAGACTGAGCAGAGAATAAAGTCAACTCAAAGGGATTTGTCAATCCAGGGAGGCTACTTTACTTTAGACTGTGCGGTTTTACGCTATATCGTTGTAGACTGATCCTACTCCTGGACAAACACACCTCTTAGATTTGGGAGATCGCCATTAGAAACTTCGACATTATTTACATCATTTTATTTTTTTCTTTTAGGGCTACGAGATCAGAAGCCGAACCCGGCGATGCCAATCAGTAGAAACCAACTGATTCCTGGTCCAGACTTGAACCGCCGAATCTATACTACGTATGTCTAAGTCTCTTACCAATGTGACTCCACTTTCCCTAAAGACACCCATATTTGATATTTCATAATTACCACTCCTTTATCAATTGCAACATTCCCTCATCACTCTAATGCTTTTCGCAGCCAAACCCATCAGGGTCCTTTTTCCTTATCCAAGACAAAGCTTATCCCATTAAAGCCCACAATAAAAACCTACACCATTACAACACAAAAAGAAATCATTGAATATGATTCCTTTTTTTTTTTTCCTCAACCCTGTCTGGTCTAACCCCTTCCAGCTTTGTACCACTAGACGCGTGTATTTCACCCAATTAGGAATACTTATGGCGCGGCCGAAAAAACGTATATACCCATCTTCCACTCTCTTTTCAAAAACCCACGTTCCCAATGTCAACAACAACGGTACTTCCTACCGTTCAAATCAACGTTAACTATAATGAGCTCAAAACACTGATCAGAGACTTTTTCACTCATTTCAAGGCCTCCTCTGATGTGGATCTTGATGTGGAGCCAGAGTTGCAAGAACTGGGTATCAAGTACTTGGACTTGATGCAGAAAGTCGCCAACAGAGACATCACCACGCTCTACGTCGAGTTGGACGATATCAAGGCGTATCAGGAAAACCAGTTTTTCTCGTCCCAGCCTTCGCAATTGGGCCTGATGGACTTGGTCAACCAGATCCAGAAAAACACCTACCACTTCACCGAGCTTTTCTCCTCCGTCGTCGACGAATTGATGCCCGAGCCCACCAAGGACATCTCGTACAAGGACGACGTTTTGGACGTGATTTTGCACCAGAGAAAGTTGAGAAACTTGCGTGTTTCCCAGGAAAACACCGATGAGCTCAACTCCTTGAACGCTGGCTTGTCCCAGCAGACCAACACAGACTGGCAGAACTCGCAGCAACTGGGCGACTTGTTGCAGGAGAACATGTTTCCTCCAAAATTGACCAGACGTTACCACTTGTACTTCAAGCCTGTTTCTGGTAGAATCAAGGCTTTGGCTGTCAGAGACGTGAAGGGCAGCCATGTCGGTAAAATGATCACTGTGAGAGGAATTGTCACCAGAGTGACCGACGTGAAGCCCTCGGTTCTGGTGAACGCCTACACTTGTGATAAGTGTGGTTACGAGATCTTCCAAGAGGTCAACTCCAAGGTGTTCCAGCCCTTGACCGAGTGCTCGTCGGCAGTGTGCAAAACAGACAACCAGAAAGGCCAATTATTCATGCTGACGCGGGCGTCTAAGTTCCTGTCTTTCCAGGAGGTAAAGATCCAGGAGATGGCTTCCCAGGTTCCTGTGGGTCATATTCCTAGAACGCTTACCATTCACGTTAACGGCGACTTGGTCAGACTGATGAACCCTGGTGATATTGTGGACGTCTCTGGTATTTTCTTGCCTTCGCCATACACGGGTTTCCGGGCTCTAAAGGCCGGTCTTTTGACTGAAACTTATTTGGAGGCTCAGTTTGTCCAGCAACACAAGAAACAGTACGAATCGCTTGACATAACGCCCGAGGTGAGAGAACAGATGATGGCCTTGAACAGAGAGGGCAACGGCACCATTTACAGGCGTTTGGCGCAGTCCATTGCGCCCGAGATTTACGGCCACTTGGATGTTAAGAAGATTCTTCTTTTGCTTCTCTGTGGAGGTGTCACCAAGGAAATTGGCGACGGCATGAGAATTCGTGGTGACATCAATGTGTGTCTTATGGGAGATCCAGGTGTGGCCAAGTCCCAATTGCTTAAGTCCATCAACAAAATCGCTCCCAGATCCGTCTACACCACTGGTCGTGGTTCTTCTGGTGTGGGTTTGACAGCCGCTGTGATGAGAGACCCAGTGACCGACGAGATGGTGCTTGAAGGTGGTGCCTTGGTGCTTGCAGACAACGGTATTTGCTGTATTGATGAGTTTGACAAGATGGAGGAAGGCGACAGAACAGCCATTCACGAAGTGATGGAACAGCAAACTATCTCCATTTCGAAGGCTGGTATCAACACGACATTGAACGCCAGAACCTCGATTTTGGCCGCCGCTAACCCCTTGTACGGTCGTTACAACCCCCGCTTATCCCCCCATGAGAATATCAACTTGCCAGCTGCGCTTTTGTCTCGTTTTGACATCATGTTCTTGATTTTGGACCAGGCGTCCGAGGAAAACGACGAGCAGCTTGCAGAGCACGTCACGTACGTCCACAGAGAGGGCAAGCAGCCCGAAATGGACTTCACGCCGTTGGACCCTCACACTATCAGACAGTACATTTCTGTCGCCAGAACGTACCGTCCTGTGGTTCCCAAGGAAGTCGGCGACCACGTGGTGCAGCTGTACATCCGTATGAGAAAAGAGGCCCAGAGAAACGAGGGCTCCGTCAAGAAATTCGCCCACATCACCCCCAGAACGTTGTTGGGCATTTTGCGTATTTCTCAGGCGCTTGCCAGAATCCGTTTTGACAATGTGGTGAGGCCCACGGACGTGGACGAGGCGCTCAGGCTTCTACAGGTGTCGAAGTCGTCGATGGACTCGAACGACGATGTGGAGAGAGAGGACGTGACGTCGAGAATCATGGGCACCATTCGTCGTTTTATCAGAGAGCAGGACCCCGACAACAAGACCATCAACGTGGTGGAAGTGTACACCAGATTGGCTGGAATGGGCTACACACAAGAACAGATCGACCAGTTCATCAACGAGTACACGCACCTTGGAGTGTTGCAGCTTGTGGATGATCGCGAGTCGTTGTTGATTGTGGAGTAGGGTGTTGATAATGCGCAGTGAAGGATATCGGAAGGCAGATTGCGTACCAGGGCTCTTTCTGCCCCCACATGTATTTTACCTTGAATTAATAAAGAGAAACAGGCAAAGAGAAGACTATCATTATGGTGAATGTAGAGGCAGTGAACAAGGCCGCTAGAGGCCCTGGGAAAATGAAAACCACCCTGGATCTGATCCAAACCGAAAGCGATATCACAGACATTCCCAACCCTAAAACGCCCATTGTTTCTGGAGTCCTCGAAAAACGGAAACAAAGTGCCACTTCTGGCCAGCAATTCTCCAGGCGAGGCTCGGCCAGAGATACCCCAAGCCCTCTTGTCAGAAACACGGTTCCAAGTAACCTAGATCGGTCTGAAGAGACGCCCCCATCCACAGAGCTGAAGTCCACCAGCAAACTCCGTCCATGGGTTCTAGAAAACAAAGGCTCCGTGGCTCGAGACCACATGGCCAACGAAAGAACGTTTTTGGCCTGGATCAGAAGTGCTCTTGTGACTCTCACCTTAGGCGTGGCTTTCATCCAGATGTACTCAATTTCGTCCCGGGCCACCACTGCCTTGGTCAAAGATGCAGATGTGGAGTTGAGGCGGAAGTTGAGCGGTGAAAATGCCGGTCTAGACGTCTTGGCCCGGCCTTTATCCATTATCTGTGCTGTATTTGCTGCCTTCATGATATTCTCTGGTTACTGGAGGTGCCTTCGTGTTCAGCAGGCAATGACACAAGGGCAATTCCCTGTAAGTCGTGTTCTTACGATTGGTGTTGTTTTGTTTGCGTTGGTCGTGCTAGGGCTTGTTCTAGGATTGGCTGTGAAGACCGGGAAGTGGTAAACTGGAGAGGAGGAGCTTTCGAGAATGAGAGTGCAATGGAGAAGAAGTGAAATCTGGTAATTTGGCGGCAATATGGAAAGATTCGGGCTTACGTGTTTCTGGGGAATTGGGGATGCTTGAGGAGTCAATTGGCCCATCAACCAAGTAGTCCAATTCAGTCTGATGAAATCCCCGATTATGTTGCCTAAACACAAGAAACCTACGGAAGTGCCAGAAGTGAAATGTCAAAATCATTTGTCAACTGCCGGACTTTGCTGGTCAACGTACTTCTTTCCTCGTCTTGTTCTTGTTATAATGATGTTGAGGTATTTGCAGCCAAGCCATTCAGATCCCATGCCGAGGCAGCTACCAAAAAACCTCCAGGCGCAGAATCATCCAAATTGCATTTTTTAATTTTGAATTAATTGCTGATTTGATTGCCCCAATCCAACAAACACGTTCACCCAAGAAGTCCCATGCTTTTCCTCCAAAACGGCAGAATGTATGGGTGCGCGTTGGACGAAAAACACCAAGCAACAACCAGCACTCCAGCTCAGTTAGACACAACCAACTCCCAAAAAAAACAATTATGTCTGACTACGCGTCGCTCACAGTGGCTCAATTGAAGGAGCAGCTCAAAAACAAGGGATTGGCTTTGGACGGAAAAAAGGCCGACTTGGTCCAGCGTCTTGAAGAACTGGACTCAGGTGCACCTGAACAACCCAAAACAGAGGAGTCTGCGCCAGCAGTGGAAGCTGAAGAGCCCAAGCAGGAGGCAACAAAGACAGAGGAAGAGCCAGCTCCCGAAAACGGTGCTAAGCCCGAGGAAAAGCCCAAAGAAGAGAAACCCAAAGAGTTGACCCCAGAGGAGAGAAAGCAATTGGCCGTGGACCTTCTCACGAAAAAGATCAAGCGTGCAGAGAAGTTCGGTGACGAGCAGCTGGCCGAGGCGGCTCGTAAGGACTTGAACCGTGTGGAGAAGTTCGGTGTGGATCCTGGTACTGCTTTGGCCAAGGAGATTGGATTGGTGGACAGAAGCATTAACCTGGGCTTGGGCAGCTTCAAGAAGCACCGGGGAAACAAGAAGAACAAGAACCGGGGCAACAAGGGCAAGGTGGGCAAGTAGGCCCCTCAGGAATTGCCGTATGGAGACTTTGTTCAATAGATATCAAAATGTACGAGTAATGTTTGAATTCCCATTTCTTGTTTCAATCGCAATAAGTCAGACGGCCTGGCCGATTTTCGTTTATTCAGACCTGCAGCGGCAGACGATTAATTAGTTAGGCTTATCGATAGTTTTTGTGTGTGCGATAGCATAATGGTGATCTAAACCGATAACGATGAAAACAATATTAGAGCCAAAAAACTTGTTTGAAAAATACCAGGATATTCCGAAAGACGTAAATTATTCCATTTTCGGGCTACCCAACTACTGCAAAGAACTTATGGGAATTAGCCTTCTTGCACTAGGCGCCACAGTGGGTGCAAATTCGCAGCCACATCTTCACCATAGGCATGAATGAATATTTAAGATTTGGAAACTCTGGAATTTTTCACTCATCTCAAATCTCCAAAATGGCCCCAAGTTTCAAGGTTTTCTTCTCCGAGCTCAATGATCCACAGCACTATGCTAATCTTCAGGAAAGCATCAAGAATGGCAAGATGAGCGACTCCAAGGAGACCATCAGTGAACGCTCCAAGATTCTCTATCCAGAATACTTGGTTGCTGCCACTCCAGCGGAATCCAACAAATACAACAACCAGAAAAACCCAGACGGTGCCAAGAACGATAAGGGCCATTTGGGAGACCCTGAGTTCAAGAGTTTGTTCAACAAGCCCCACAAGAAGTTCGATTTGTCGCCCAATTTGGGAACTGAAATTGACGGTATCCAGCTTAGTGAGCTTGATGATCAGGGAAAGAACGATTTGGCCTTGTTCCTCGAAACCAGGGGGTTGGCTGTATTTCGCAACCAAGACTTCCGTGACAAGGGCCCTGACTTTGCAGTCAACTTCGGCAAGTACTTCGGTCCCTTGCACATCCACCCAGTGGCTTACTCGACTGAGAAGCACCCAGAGCTTTTTGTGACTTTCAGAAAAGCTGGTGATGGCTCCCGCTACAAAGAGCAGTTCAAGAATATCACCTCCACCATCGCCTGGCACTCTGACGTTTCCTTCGAGGAGTACCCCTCTTCATTCTCTTTTTTCGTTGCTTTAGAGGCACCGGAGTCTGGTGGTGACACTCTTTTCCTTGATGGAAGAGAGGCCTACAGACGGTTGTCTCCACAAATGCAGAAGTTCCTTGAGGGCCTTACTGCGATCCACTCCAACCAGGGCCAGAACAAGTTTGCTTCCCTCCGTAACCAGGTGGCCAGAATCAAGGCAGACTACTTCACTGAGCACCCCTTGGT
The DNA here is from genome assembly GCA_003708405.2 of Candidozyma heveicola. Classification (NCBI taxonomy): domain Eukaryota; kingdom Fungi; phylum Ascomycota; class Pichiomycetes; order Serinales; family Metschnikowiaceae; genus Candidozyma; species Candidozyma heveicola. Next base: position 443,165 of record PPOB02000006.1, read on the forward strand.
CAGAACTCACCCAGTCACTGGGGACAAGAGTTTGTTCTTCTCGAGAATCTTCGTGCAGAGGATCAAGGGCTTGAAGCAGTCAGAATCTGACGCTATTCTCAACTTCCTTGACGACCACGTAAACAACAACCCTGAGTTCCAGGTGAGAGCGTCTCACAGAGGCACTGACGCTCGGTCTGTCATTTTGTGGGATAACAGAATCTTGATGCATTCCCACTGCAACGACTTCTTGCAGCACCAGACTACGGCCAGACACCACTACAGAATCACGGTTATTGGCGAGAAGCCATATTTGGATACCTCTGAGGCCAAGGACGACGAGAAGCCCCAGGCTTACTAGATCCCCTGGTGGACTGGTTAGTTAAATGAAGAATTGTTTTATAGTGAATTGCCGTGGTGATGCAAATTGCGGTGCAATGAGCATCTTGTGAAGTTTACGGGTTTGAAAATGTATGAAAGATTGGTTTTAGGCAATGGGTGTAGATGTTTCGTAATGAAGTTTGACAGCGAGGCTTATAGACGCATGTGTCAAATTCTGACAGATGAACAGATGAGGCAGTCTCTTCATGGAAATGCTTTACATTGGGTTTTGATTGAAGTTTGGGAGCACCATTAATGAAATTTTCCCGTGAGAGCAATTTTCAGAGGCCCCTATAACCTAGCTCTAGGTGGTCCGTAGCAGAGGATTAGTGATACATAAATGGCTTGCTAACGCAGACAGAGTTTGTCTCCCATGGCTCTTCAATTTCAAACTTTTCAGAATCCATATTGAAAGGGCTGGGGCTCCCGAGTTCGCCTGGTAGTCACCAAACTCACCTTCTTCCGGCCTCGCAATTGAACAGATGTCCTGTTTGAGTCACATCAACAGTCGCAATCTAAGCGGAAATCTGCTTTCCCGAAGCGAACTTTGGCTTACAATTCGCTGAAGAAACTATGTATCTAAATGGGTGAAGAAAAAAGGTCAAGAAGGCGCTTCTGATAGGGCCTGCGGCTTCTACAGTTTCACTATAGAGTTATACCTGGTCAACCCAATCTCCAGTGGCCCTTCAAGTAATATATCCAATTTGCCAAGAGTACAATATCACCAGCCCAGATTAGCCTCTCTCGCCTCTGCTGCTCCTGGTTGGACCAATACGCGGCAATTGAGGAACTCCGAAATGCCTCATATTCAGCCTCATTAGCACGGCTCCATCTTCTCATTAGCCACAGCACAGCGAAAATCGAAGAATTTACTATCAACTCCTAAAAATCGAAAAACCGATATTACGGACTTTCTCAAATTTCACCCAGCTGCTTTGCACCCACTATATCTCCTCCGCTTCTTTTCGCACAAAAGTTATCTCAACTAACTATGACAACTGAACTCTATTACGAGGCCCTTCCTCCTCAATTGGTGCCTAGGCATTACGATGTGTCTGTTTTCGACTTTGACTTGGAAAAAGACTCTTACAATGGTAAGGTGGTGATCGAATTGGACATTGTGGAGGAGACAGACGAGTTGCACTTGCATTATCGAGACTTGGAGATTGGCGATATCAAGGCCAACGTCGAAGGCCGTGAAGTAGGTGCCAGTGTTACCGACCAATTCCAGAAAAAGGAGTACTTTGTCATCAAATTCGCCGAGAAGGTTTCCCCAAAGGGCTCGAAAGTCCAGGTTACCGTATCCTTTAAGGGTATTATCCAGACCAACATGGCAGGCATCTACAAGTCCTCGTACAAGGAGGACGGACAGACGAAGTTCATGATTCTGACACAATTTGAGGCCACAGATGCCAGAAGAGCGTTTCCTTGTATGGACGAGCCAGCCTTGAAGGCTACTTTTGTGGTGAACATTACCTCTGATCACGGCTACACTGTATTGGGCAATACGCCTGTGGAGAAGCTTCAAGAAAAGGGCGACCAGAAAATCACTACTTTCCAGAAAACACCGATCATGTCGACTTACCTTTTGGCGTGGGCAATTGGCGAGTTTGAGTATATCGAGGGTTTCACCAGCGAAAAGTACTACAACGATAAGCCATTGCCTGTGAGAATCTACACCACCAAGGGCTACACCAGGGATGCCGAACTTGCACTTTCCTTGGCCCCAAAAATCGTGGACTACTTTTCGAAAATCTTCGAGATCAAGTACCCTTTGCCCAAGTTGGATCTTTTGGCTGTACATGCTTTCTCTCACAATGCCATGGAAAACTGGGGGTTGATCACCTACAGATCCACTGCGCTTTTGTATAACCCCAATACCTCGGACCCAGAGTATAAGCAGAAAGTCGCCTACGTTGTTGCCCACGAAATTGCTCACCAGTGGTTTGGAAACCTTGTCACCATGCAATGGTGGGACGAGCTTTGGCTTAACGAGGGTTTTGCTACTTGGGTGGGCTATGCTGCTGTGGACTATTTGTTCCCTGAGTGGGACATCTTCAGTGCTTTTGTGTCCACCTCGTTGCAGACTGCTCTTAAATTGGATGGTTTGAGAAACTCTCACCCTATCAAAGTGCCAGTGGAGAATGCATCTCAGATTGACCAGCTTTTCGACCAGATCTCCTATTTGAAGGGCGCCTCCACTATTCTCATGCTTTCTACCTATTTGGGCACCGGCACCTTCCTCAAGGGTGTGGCCCATTACTTGAACGCAAACAAGTACGGAAACGCCACATCGTTGGCTCTCTGGAAGAGTCTCACGGAGACCTCAGGCCAACCGGTAGATAAAATGATGGAATCGTGGATCACCAAGATCGGGTTCCCTGTCATCGAGGTTGCACACCAAAATGGTGATCTTGTCCTCAAACAGTCTAGATTCTTGAACGGCGGCGGTGTCAAACCCGAGGACGACGAAACCATTTGGTGGGTACCTCTTAATGCCGACGGCGACAATGTGGACCAGTTAGACCGGGACTCGATCGATCTGAGAGAGGCTACAATCAAGAACTTCGACTTGAGCGGTTTCTTCAAACTCAACAAGGACTCGCAAACCGTGGTGAGAGTAGACTACTCGCTGGAAATCTTCTCCAACCACGTTTTGCCATATTTCAAGAAGCTCTCGTCCAAGGACAAGGTGGGTATTATTGCTGATGTTGCATCGATTGCAATTTCTGGAAACGAGCACACCAACACCATCACCTTTTTGGATCTTGTGAAGTCGATTGTGCTTGATGATGACAAAATTGGCGAATCCTATGTCGCCTGGTTGGAGCTCTGTTCCCGCTTGTCTTCGTTGAAGACCACATTCAGCGGAGAAGACAAAGAACTCAGCGAGCAAATCACCCACTTCATCCGCAAGGTGTACTCCAAGTTGGCAATCAAGTTACTCAGTGAGGAGGTGGACGCCAATGACGTGCTTAAAACGAAACTCAAGGCTCACATCTTGAACAGCGCAGCCACCTATCAGGTTCCTGAGGTGAAGCAGCTAGCACATTCGTACTTTGGCGGCTGGAAGCAATCCAAGACAATTGACCCAGCGTTGAGATACTTCACGTTTTCCTCTGTTCTTTCATCCCTGGATGTGACCGAAGACGATGTCAAGGTTGTGTTGGACGAGGTGATCAACCCCTCTGCTTTGGATTCCCGAGAAGTCGCCTTGAGTGCCTTGGGTAACATCTCCAGTGTGGAGCTAGCCAAGAACATCATCGCTACGCTTATTGATATTAACGTGGTGCCCGTGATGGACGCCCACTTTTTGGCTGGCAACCTCTCCAAAAACACTGTTGTTAGAGATCTCTTGTGGGAGTTCATGAAGGAAAACTATACCACTTTGCACAAGTTGATGTCCACGAACATGGTTGTGTTGGACCGGTTCATTCGGTTCACTTTGGGCAACTACCAGCTGGACGCCATGGCGGAGGATGTGGAGGAGTTCTTCAAGGACAAGGACGTTGCCGGTTTTGAGCGGTCCTTGTCCCAGGTGTTGGACTACATTCGTATCAACGCTGTCTGGCTTAAGCGGGACCAGGAGCTCGTCAAGAAGTGGTTGACTGCCCACGACTTCTAGGCTTACTTGATATCGGATGTGGTATCTCCAAAAGCGTCTCAAATACAGATTAGTACCCTACATGATCAATCTACTTGTTATCCTATTATCATTGGAAACTCGGTCTATGTAAACGAATATGGCGTACTGCGCTAATTGTCGAGCTTGTGGTCGTGAGTAGAAGCGTATCTACCAGAGGGGTCGGCGTGACAGCCCCATTCGGCCTTGGGCACCCATCTCATAACAGTGGTACCGGCAGCCTTGGAACCGTGGAAAACTTCGTCAAACTTGCAACGGTACCAGTAGGCCTCCTTGGTGGTAGGGACATCGTCTCCCCATTCAGGCTTAGGGTTGGCCAATTGTTCGTCGGAAACAGCAGCCTCGGCAGCGTCCTTCAAGCCGTCAATCCAAGAGTAACCGACACCGTCAGAGAACTGCTCCTTCTGTCTCCACAAGATCTCCTCAGGCAAGTATGGCTTGACACCAGGCTCGTCCGAGGTGTCGAAAGCCTTTCTCAAGGCGTATTTCTCGATCTTGCCCAGCTTTGGGTCGATCAACTTGTCCTCTGGGTTGATGTTCATACAAACCTCCAAAAACTGCTTGTCCAAGAAGGGCACTCTGGCCTCAAGACCCCAGGCCATGGTGGACTTGTTGGCTCTGAGGCAGTCGGCGTAGTGCAAGTTCTTGACTCTCTTGACACATTCCTCGTGGAACTCCTTGGCGGATGGAGCGTTGGCGAAGTACAAGTAACCGCCGAAGATCTCGTCGGAACCCTCACCAGAAAGCACCATCTTGACACCCTGAGCCTTGATCTTTCTGGACAAAAGGTACATGGGCGTGGAGGCACGGATCGTGGTCACGTCGTACGTCTCCAAGTGGTAGATGACGTCGTTCAACGAGTCCAAGCCCTCCTCCAAAGTGAAGGTATGCGAGTGGTGGATGGTGCCGATGAAGTGGGCCACCTTTTCAGCAGCAATCAAGTCGGGGGCACCGGGAAGACCAATGGCGAAAGAGTGCAAACGGGTGAAGCCAAGCGAGTGCAAAGAGCCGCTTGCGTCCACACCAGAAAGCTCCTTGTTAGCGTCGATACCATCGTGAGTAAGCGAAGCAGCAGCCTTCTCGGCTTCTCTGGCAGCAATAGAAGCAATCAAAGACGAGTCAAGACCACCAGACAACAAAACACCGTAAGGCACCTCCGCCATGAGTCTCTTTCTAACAGCCAACTCCAAGCTCTCTCTGACCTCTTTGTAGTCCACACGCTTCTCAGGCACCTTGGAAGCGTCCCACCAGGAGGGAGTGAAGTAGCGACTGACCTGGTCGGTCTTGGAGTCGTAAACGTGGCCTGGAGGGAAAGCAGTGATCTCGTCACACTCGTCCACAAGACACTTCAACTCCGAAGCGAAGTAGCGGGTCTCAGGACTCTTGGACAGCTTACCCATGTACAAAGTGGTGATACCAATGGGGTCTCTGGCGGCCAAGATACGGTCCTCCTGCTTGTCGTACAAGACCCAGGCAAACATACCGTCCAAGTGCTTGGGGGCGTCGATGTCGTACTTCTGGACTGCTGGGATGATGGGCTCACAGTCAGAGTGGGACTTGTAAGGGTAGTCTGGGAACTGCTCTCTCAACTGGATGTGGTTGTAGATCTCACCGTTGACGGCAAGAGAGTAGCGACCGTCCTTGGACACGATGGGCTGGGCGCCGGAGTCCAAACCAACAATGGCCAATCTCTCATGACACAAGATGGTGTTGTTAGCGACAACGTTGCCAGACCAGTCGGGGCCTCTGTGTCTGATTTTTTTCGTGTTCTTGAGGGCCACGCCCTTGAACTGGTCGATTTCGGGCTGTCTGAATGCAGCGTAGATTCCACACATGTAGCTTGGATTAGATGGTTGACTTTTCGTGGGAATTTTTCAATGAATCATTCCATTTCCGGGGGTGGATGAGCTGGGGCACGTGACCCTCGCCCTACTAACGCTGCGTTTTCCGAGATGTCACCCTCGGAATGGTATGAGTCAGCGGTGGCCAGAAAGCTACTGCCGCCCGGGAACAGCGTAGAAGTTAAACGTGGAGTCAGGTTGGTTTCTAGGCTTTTAGAGGCCAAGGGATGAGGACCTGGAGAATTCCGGGGTCGACGGGCGAAATCGGTGATGGCTGCGAAATCGGACTTACAACGGTCAACCCGTCGATGAGGTCCGATGGGTGATGTTTCGGGAATTCTCGGGAAGTCATCAGATGCTCTGTGATGAGTTATTGTGGTTTTGGCGAAGATGGATAGTAATAGAAAAGGCCGGGAATGGGCCTTTCTGGAACTTGCAAGGATCCAGGCGCAGTAATGGAAAGTGCCGTTAGATAGAGATTAAGAGGGTGTAACTGATGTAGAAAAAGAAATGTACAATATCTCAGCAGAGAATGATTATGTGGTGAATGACCGGATTTGTAGTGGGATCTGAAGTTTTGGGTCCTTGTCTCTCACACTGCATCATGTGTTATCAGGCATCTATTGGACAATCAGATCCCCCGAGTAGTAGGTTTTTGTGGATGTTGATTATTTTTGACCTGTTTTGAAGGAGTCGGACTTAGATAGATTTAATGCGTCTGAATAACTCTAAGACTACTCAGTTGGACTCTCCGGTGAAATTTACCCGGGTATATTTAAACGTCACCTTATGTCGTCCTGAGAATATTGAGATCTTTTTTTTTCATTTGAACCTTTTGCTCGATTTACAAGCTCCTTCAAATATAACTAGACCGAATTATCTCCAAGGCCCAGACATTTGACACCTGTAAACTCACCTATTGACTCTGCCTCACAAGGTATAGGGCTGTCATCTTACAGTAGAAAGGTTCAAGATCGTTCAATTCTTATTTTTTCTTTTTTTTTTTTTTTTTTTTTTTCTCTTCTCAAGAAACATAGTAAGAGAAGAGAGTAGATTAAACGCCGGACTCCGTTTTCTTTTTGCTTTTCTAGTTTTAGGGTTTCCCTCAAGATTCAATTACTCTGAGTACTCTGTTTCCAATTTCGCAGCCATTGTTGCACCCACTATACAATTGCAAATACCTGGCACTTCTTAAGAAATTTAAGAACGCTTCAAATTTCAACACTAAATCGTCCCAAAAATCTACAAGAAGCAAAAATCAAAGATAAATATCAAAGGTGACAGTTCCGAAGTCACCAAATAGCAGACAGAGCAACACACTAACAATGCATCTCCTCTGTCATTTCTGGACTTTTAAGACACCCTTGATAAACCAACCATTGCAAATAAGACCTCCAAATCAAATAGAAAGTTTAAACCTCCTTTTCGTCAAATCGTCTCTTCTGGACCCTCCTCTGTGGTAGAGCGGTTGCCGCACGACCAGTGGCGCACCTTGATATCTCGACTTCTACCATACTAATCATTCCACAACACCCAAACTCCCATATAATGGCTCTTTCCAAACTCGCCGGCGAATTGTACCAATTGTACGACCATGACAAATACTCCGAATGCCAGCGCCTCCTTCCCGCTCTCAAAATGGAATTGATCAAGCACAACTTGCTTGTCCCAGTACCCTCCAACTCGCAAACGACAGATCAGATCAACGACTTGAAGATTTCGGAAAGAATTCTTGAGATCGGTGCTTTGTCGTCATTGTTGACTCACGACTATGCTGGTTTTGAAAACTTCTTTGCTTCCTTGCGTCCTTTTTACACATCGTCCCAATTGCACGGCAAGTCGGAATCGAACACTGATGCTACGAAGATCATTGCATTGTACTTACTATACTTGCTTTCACAGGGCCTCATAAGCAAGTTCCACGTCGAGTTGGAAACCATCTACAACAGCCCCTCATACAACGTCGAGAAGGACAAGTACTTGAACTACCCAATCGACTTGGAGAGAAATTTGATGGAAGGCAACTACATCAAGATCTGGAAGTTGCTCCAGAACGAGAGCTCTTTGCCTTCCAAGGAGTTCCATCTCTTCACGCAAACGTTGATCAACACATTGAGATATGAAATTGCCAAGTCGATTGAAAAGACCAACGACTCGATCCCCGTGTCCAACTGCAGAACCTTGTTGTACTTCCCACAAGAGCAATCCGACAAGACGTTTGAGGAGGTATTGAAGCAGGAACTCGAGGTCGAGGACTGGGAGTTCAAGAATGGTGTCATCTACTTCAACACCAAAAAGTCTCAAGGCGCCTCCACCGCTGACAATTCGTCTATCATCAGCAACGTTTTGGACTACGCCGAACAGATTGAGTCTATCGTCTAAAATGTTTATTCTAGAGAATTAAAAAAGCCCTTGTACGCTTCGTCGAGCTCGTCCAAGAACTGGTCGATTCCATGCTGGGGTAACTCCTCATCGTCGTCCAAATTGTTGAGTTTGATGAGCCAGCCGACAAGCTTTGATTTGCCAGGAAAGTCGATTGGCTTAGACGCGTCGTTCTCCCGCAGCACCAAGTCGTTCAAGCTAACGACTAGATCACTCAAGAGCGGGTGAAGCTGAGACTTCGTCTTGTAATTAAGCTTCAATGCATCCATTAGAGTGATGAAACTGCCTGTAGCCTCGGCCACGAGTCTTGCCAGCGCCAGCGCCAGTACAGATGCCAGGCCTTGTGTTGTAGATTCCTCTTTGGCTTCTGACGAGCTTTCCACGACGGTGTGGAAGTGCTGTATCGTAGCTGGCACGCCGGATATAAGTCTTTCAGCAGCAAGCGGTACATGTAGCCTAAACTTGTCCTGCATTAATTGCAAAAGATTGGAGTATGTGTCGTCGATTCCCGGAAGGATTTCCGCAAGAACTGACTGATGGGTAGGAGTCTTTCCGAAACCCTTAACAAGCATCTGATATTGATTTATCATCCGCATGACCGTAGAAGTATATTTCTCCTTATCTGTAATGTAATCCTTCAAGAAGGAGTTCTCGATCAATTCCATAACGGTTGCTATAGAGAAGATCTCACATATGGATTCGTATACAGCTTTGTGGACGGTGGTCGGGAGCAAAGAAGCCCTTGAGAACTCCTGGTGGAAGTTCACATTAGGGTTGTCAGCTGGTTGGTACGAAGTGTTCGCCGTTGGGGCATAGGCAGGAAGACCAGACATGGTGCCAGTGGTGGATGTGTGGACGGTGCAGGAATATCAACGGTTTATGGTAGAGTTAGGAGAAACGGATTGTCTAAATTTTGGTGATTACTCGATACACGTGATCAATTGCCGGCCATAGCCCTCCATTGAGTAGCCAAGTCGTTCCCAGTCGTTTTTGTTGTGTCTGTACGAGATTGGCGGAGGGCAGAATCTCTGGAGAATTAGCTGCACTTCCTCGTCTTTGAAGGTGGACGCAATCCGGTTCACTGTCTCTTTACCGAATCGATCTCTGGCAAGCAAACATTCCCCCTTGATCCAGCTAAGTAAGTACTCACTGCTGGCTCGATCGTAGGGCGATACAGTCAAAGGAAGTCTCACAACGGTATCTTTACCGTGGCTGATTTTCACCTTGACGATAATCTCGTAGCGAATGGAAAATAGTCGTCCTAAGGTTGTGAATCCCTGTGTGTGAGTCACTGGAATTCCCTCGGCCACTTTCGGGAGGTTTTTATTTTTGTTGAACGTAGCACTGGGAAACTTCACAGTCAGTTCTTCAATGTATGGCTCTGCGGCATCTGATATAGCAAAATGGCGTAGAAAGTCGTTATCCTGAGGAAATGGAAAATCGAAAATGTGTGTTGTGCCGTCAGCAGTAATAAGGGTATCACACTCGTCCGTCTGGCTCACCAACTTATTTTCTCTCTTTCCCGGAAGTCCCGAGTCAAAGCCTTGCATGTACTCTTTGAGTTGCATGGTCACCAGGCGCAATCGTAGGTTCCGTTTTCTCTTGTTATGTAATGGATTACCGCCGATTTTGACTCGAAGGTGGAATGGGTCCAGGGGCCCTACAGAACTGACAGGTAGTTCGAGATCCACAAGGACCTGGCTATCAGAAGACGGCTGCTGCTCCACGATAGGCTCGTTGAACTGTCGGTACAAAGGAAGCGTATCGTACAATTTTACTGGAATGGCGAATTTCTCTTCGAAGGAGAATTCTGTGTGTGCTGATGTTCCGCCTGTGAAACGAACACACAAGTAGTGAACGGTTGAAGCGTTCCAGAAGGGAAAGTAGCCGCTGGAAGTGATACTTCTGGGAAGCGGTAGGAGAAGCGGAATGTCTAAAGCGAGTAGTTTTTGGTAGAATTCACCCATTGGGGGAGCATAGACCATGGGATCTTTGGCTAGCCTATACTCTTTCATTGGCTCACTGGAGCCCAATTTGGAAGACACAACAGCTTTCTGTTCGGTACGAAGCTCTACGCCGATCAGGCGGCATGTGAAGTGGTTTGATCTCGAGCATCGGATCTCTATGGTGGTTTCTATCCTTGGCTGGAATTGTTAGTTTCTGTGATGGTGCCAAATATTTAAAACATACTATGGAATGAGGGACGCCAGGTGCACCCTTGACAATACTTCGACCGTCGGTTCGTAGCCCAATATGGACAGGACACTCTAACTTGGGAGGTGCCATAGTATCAAGAATCAATCGGTACGAGCTTAAACTCCGGGGTACAGGCATTTCGTCACGTGCAGAGTCTACGGAATGGGCTAGTCATAAGGCATATTCATTGTTTGGTCGTTGAAAATCATAATATATAGGGTATAATGGCGTATTTGACGTCGTAGTTGTCGAATTTCTCCTGGTAGTACAACTTGGTTCCTTGCGCAGACACGCTGAGATTGGTGATTACGAAAATCCAACTTCCAATAAAGTTCCAGTCGGGCACGGCATATGGCTTTTGGACAAACGAGAGCAAAATCACAACGAGATAGATAACCACTTCATCGAAATAGTGGGCACAAGCGACAAGCTTGAAGAAGTTGAAGGTGGGCACCGAGTATTTGACCAAGGAAGCCAAGTGTCTGTGGTTGTTGAATTGGTCCACCGAGAAGACGACAAAAATGGTGATGAGAAGGTGATACTTCCAATTCCACTGAATCGGGTCTCCTTGCTCGAGTAGTCCTAGGAAGCAGTTTGAAGAGACTCCAAGGTAGTAGAGAAGCCCAGCGAAGTAGTGGGTGACGTGCATTTGCAGCTTGGAGCTCCACTTCGTTAAAGTGTAGCTTTCTATCATTCTTCTGGTGGCTTGAAATGTCAAAAGCGCCCAGATCACGGTGTACTTTGATAGCGTGGGGTTCTGGTAGATGTAAACTGCTTGTGACCATTGAAGCACCAGGTAAAACACGTAGTAATGCAGGAACCACGATTTGGGCACTTTAAAAGCCAGCAATTTTTCAACTAACTTATCCAATGGCGTGTCTGGGGTCACCTGCTTTTGCTGTGCTGTCTTGCCATACTTGAGTAGGAGGCGAAACTGGGGGAAAATCTGCATCAACAATATAGATGCGGAAACGGCCACAAACACGGCCGAAACGACTAAGCGTGGATCGTAGCCGAACATTAAGGGCTTGAGGGCTTCAAAGTCCATTTTGCTCTCCCAATTGAAAGAAGAGTATGTTGAAGATCTTTGTGGATTGACAGCCGGGCATAGGGCATTATGCAGTCTCTCAACGGTTTTGACTATTCCCCGGTAGGCTCTTTCGATAGAAAGCTCTTCTTTTTGGAGGGGCTGCCAAGATCCATATTTTTACTAAGATCTTCTAAAGAAGTTTATTCAAAGTGTTTCAACTCTCGGTTTCCGTTTAGTATGGCCAATGCTCTCAACCATATATTGCACCATCAAACGCGACTCGCCCTAAGCGATAAGCCGTGCATCGCATGAAAGCTGCAACATTGTGTCAATACACCCGTCAAACAGACCAGTTCACTCAAATTTCACCCCCAGATGCTTGGCTGCAAATGAATGGCCGCTTCGCCTCTTGTGTTACCTGCACACAATTTGGTACTAAGCCGTCGGACCCCGGCGGCCATTGATCCTCATATTAGCGAGAAGTCTCTCAGCATAAGCGAGAGTAGCTTTCACCTACTACCATGGAGCACGATAGTGCTGAAGCAGGTGCAGCAAATGAGGCTTATGCTTCCGTTATTTTCACAAGATCAGCTCAGAATCAAGTACCTCCAAATCTGGCTACGCAGGATGATCTGAAGAGGTCAAGAGGAAGCGATGTTGGAGATGACATAGAGTTATCCTCAGTCAGGCCAGAGGGTCCCCAAGATTTGACAGATGAAGCGTCATTGCCAGATATAGATTCACCAGACTCTGACGAGTGGGATGACGAATGGATCTCGCATGTCAATAGTCTACCGATTTGGGCGTCTCCCTTGAGTCGAATGTCTGTGTTAGTTTTTTTAATAAGCATTTCCGTCACCGTTGCAGGGCCTTCTATGGAGGTGATTTACTATAAATTGGCCTGTCAGGAGCTTATCCAAAGAAAGCTTGCATCTCCACTGGACCCACAGTGTGACCCTGTTCAGACCCAGGAGATTGTTGCTACATACTCCATGTGGGATATGGTCATTTCTTCAGTGATCTCGTTGGCCACATGCACGAAAGTCAGCTCTCTCTCTGACGTCTACGGCAGAAAACCGTTTCTCACTACATTCATCGTTTTATTCACTCTCAACATGTATTTGAGGTATTTCCTCATTTGCACCACCAAGGGTTTTCCAATGGTGGCAATGTGGATCTTGTCGGGCATTGTGGCCTGCTCCGGAGGCCTGGTGGCTTTGATGGCCCTTAACAAAGCTTATATCGCTGATATTTCTCGTCCCTTGGACAGAGTGAGCAATATGAGTTTTGTTGCTATAGCGTTTCTGGCAGGTCAAATAGTGGGGCCCATGTTATCTTCGTTCGTGTTGTCAAATTACGACAAACACGCTGGTTCAGGGGTCATGGGCCTGCAACAATCCAATTTGGTCCCTCCTCGAGAACTCGGGCCCGTGAGAGTAGCTCTAGTCATTTTCACCGTGGCTCTGGCTATCTGCATTTTTCTTCTTCCTGAACTGAGATCCCACAAGTTGAGAATGAAATCGAGGAATACCTCCATGGTCCTGTTGCGGGCCAACAGAACCGTTTTACCGTCCATCAGATCCAAAGTATGGCAATTCGTCAAGGACTACCTCAGCCCACTTCGCATGCTTACCTTCCCTCCGGAGCTCAAGACGTTGGATAATTCCGTGAATTACCTGCGGATCAGAATATGCGTGTTTTTCCTTTCCGTCGTGGAGATTCTTCTGGGCGTCATCATGTTGACATTTGCACTCATTGAAATGCAATATTGTATCTATAAATTCAAGTGGGATTCTGTGACCATTTCCAACTACAGCATTGCCAAGTCTATAGTGGGAATCGCTGTTATTGGCGCCGGGTTACCTCTTTTATTCAAAGTCGTGTTTCCCAGGATAAAAATGTTGGCCCCTAAGCTGGATACACTAGACTACGCTGATACTGTGGTTTTAGGAGTGGGTTCCCTCCTCATGGTCATCTCCCACTTGGGCATAGCGTTTGCTTCGAACGGCACAGCTTTCTTCGTCTACTCGATCATCAACATCATTGGCACCATCTATGGTCCAGTATCAGCATCGGCACCTATCAAATTCTTTCCCCTGTCTAAAGTGGGTGAATACTATGGTGCTGCCGCATTGGCACAAGGACTTTTAAGTCTTTGCATGCCTGTTTTCAACACATTCTTGTATAAATGGGGCATCCGCCACGGATTTCCAGGATTGCCCTTTATCCTCACTTGCACGCTTGCAATTGTGACATTTGCTTCTTCTGTGGTTGCCAAATGGGCAATAAGAGATCACCAAAGTTTGTCCTTGAGATAAGCCAACTGCTTCTTCATGGTAAATAGAGAATAGAATCAGATGAAGCTCTAGGTCTAAAAGTCTTAAATATTGTTCTTTTTCATATGCAACGTCTCTATAATACAATCTCTATCATTCCACATCATCATTACCTCCCCAAGTACTTGATCTCGAAGGGTCTCATCAAGTTGAAGCCAACAAAAGCAAATGCGCCTCCCAACTCGAAACCGATGTCACCGCCTTTCTCACCAATCTGTCTGCCAATAACACCACTGTACCATTCCTGGTTCATTCCAAGAACAACACCAGCGACACCACAGCAGAAGCCAAAGACACCACTGAGACCGACGGGGTAAGCTTCCTTGTCCAAGTATCTCTCGTAGTCGTAAGCAGACCAGCGACCCCTGTTCCATATGAGATGCTGGGAAAGGAACATCGTTTCGTAAATGGCCAAGTAGTAGGCAATCAAGTTCATGAAGTTCTCCATGACGGACTCGAAATGGTAGTAGCCGGGAATACAGATAGCCAAGGTAACGAAGTTACCGCAGATAGTCCAGACAACACGGGGAACCTTCTTCAAGTAGGAGGAAAATGCCTGGGCACTCATGGCAATGGAGTACATGTTTGGGATGTTGTTGGCCACAGTGGAAAGAGCCAAGAGCACACACAAGAACTGGCCAAATCCATGAAGAGAGTCCTGAACAAGAATGGCGTACACAAGACCACCCACGGCCTTGTCCAGATAAAGCTGGGCCCAATTGTCGTCAGTCAACGTACCGGTAGCACAAGCGGCACCCAACATCAAGGTGAAGATCAAAGGTAACAAAAGACCGGCCAAGATACCAAAGAAGATACGGAATGAGTTGGCGTTACGAGGCTGGTAGACGGTGTAGTCGGAAGCATAAGTTGTCCAACCAGTAGCGTAGCCGAAAACGGTACCACCGAAAGACAACACATTACCAGCAGTGGTTGGGCCACCTTTTGTCTCGCCCCAAGTGAAAGTACCAGCCATGGCCATACGACAGATGATGGCAATGAAGATGGCCATGTTAGGGATCCAGGACCATCTCTCGTACAAATGAATAACGTGGTAACCGAAGAAAGTAACGAGGATGGTGCAAATGACCAAGATCAAACAACCAGCCCAAGGCGGGAGTGCACCGTTATTCACAATGTTAAGCAACTGAGCAGAGGCCATGATATTGACAGCACCCCAACCAACACAAGCAATCATGTTGATGAAAGCGAAAATTCTCATACCATAGTTACCCAAAAGGTACTTGGAAACCACCATTTGACGAAGACCCAAGCGGCAACCAAAAACGGAGAAGTAGGCCACTGGGCAGGCGCCCATGAGGGAAAAGAAAATAATCACCATGATACACTGGAAGAACGAAAGCCCGAACACAGTGATACCAAGAGCACCCAAAGAAAAGGTGGCAATGACCAAGTTGGCCGACAACCACATGGAGGCAGCGTTCCAAATGGAACCATCTATTTTTTCATCATCAAGAACGATATCCACACCCTTGGTTTCGGCATTGAGTTTTCCAGCCCATCTGTCGAGAAAATTCAAGGACGTCTCGGAGGTCTCAGCATGGCCGGACTCCTCCAAAGATTTTTCAAACGAGTTGGCAGAGACCTTCTTCTCCAACGAAGAGCCGACGGCTTTTTCCTGGTCTGACATTGTGAGCGGTGCGTAGTAGGTTATGAACTAAAAGTGCTCGAACGAGTCAAAGATAAAGCCTGGCAACAAAGGGGTATTTCTGCGGAGGCTGCGTAAGTGTCCTGTTTTATAAACCCGGAAGGCTGCTGTCTGAAAGTTCTTGGTCCTGATAAGAAGCCGTGTGGAAAACAATTTCTTTTTTTTTTTCTTGCCTAATTGCATCGATCTCATTGCCTGAGCAGACGCAGGTACTGCAGGCTCCATCACGCCTAGAGAGAATTCCATACTAAACTCACGTCTCGTTTCCCTCCCGTATGCACGTCGTGCTACTTTTAATGATCGCCTCGTTTTAATAATGGGCCTTATCTCAGCTTATCTGAGCAAGCCATGATAAGCCAAAATATTCCAAAATTGTCTAAAGCATTTTTTAAAGATATCCGACGAAGAAGCTTTTTTTTCTGAATCTCCATACTCTTTAACTTTAGCGCTGCCGCGGACGATCCTCGGGTCGGAAAAATTCGTCGGCGTGTACTGTATTGCGGCCACGGCGTTTGGCACCAGAGATAAATCTATTGATAAGCGACAAGTGGAGGAGCCTTTTGACATGTTTTATTCGGGGAGATCGCTTCCCCTCTTTCGGTGTCTTCCGTTTTGTCTGTGATTTTTTTTTTTTTTGGTTCTGAAGTTTTTATTATTCGAAACGGTTTGTTGCCTTTGAGTGTCAAACATCATGCGACCTTAAGCGGCGCAACGGTCTTTTCATGCTTGAAGAGTCAAAGCTAATTGCAGCTCAATATTGGCTGACTGCTTCGTGAGGCTGTCTAGAGATTTGGCAGAAAACGTGCAAAAAGGGGTGGGGTTGGAAAGACGGACGAAGTGTCAAGTTGTCCGAACGGCGGGAGAAAAAGTGGAGCTCAAGGTGGTTCCACTAATGGTCCCATAGTGGCAAAGGTTTACATCTCAAGAATGAATGTAATTGGTCACCTTGATTGGTCTAGGCTGAATATTCAAGAAATTCATCGTAGCTGTACGTCTATGACCTAAACCTGCAAGAGTGCTCCTTTCCATCATACACTGCCCAGCCGCTTAAATCAAAGAAAGATCCAAACGGATATTTTTGACTACTGTTTCACAAAATCTGGGATCGACAACACAATAACACCAGATTGTAGAAGTGAGCTTATAATCGATCTTTTCGATCGATCTCTTCGATTAAACGAGCCGTCGAAACATCGAAGATTATCGACAACCGCCAGCTCAGCCTACACTTCTGCTTTCTCATCGTTTCTCGTGCAGCTCGTTGCTCTATTAGTTTTAGCCGTTCGCTAGCCATCTTCACATTCGGAAATTTCTCTTTGCACATATGTATTAAAACACGCCTTGTAGACTTGCTGGCTCATGCGGGGTCGCTGCCCTGGCATTTATACTCTAAGATGCTCCACCGGTGGATTATAGCCAGGGCGACTCGAGGCAGCCGGCCGGCCTCATTACTTGGTACCAAAGTGAATACCCAACACCAACGCCAACACAATAACCACAATAAGTAGAATGATGAAGCACCACCACTTCTTCTTTCTCATAGCCTTGGCCGAGAACACCGCCTTCTGCGTGTGGCCCACACCCTGCTCGATGTCGTGCTGGGCCGTGTCCACCTGCTCCTCGATCTGCTGGATAGGCTGGTCCTGCTCGATGACAAGTTCCTCCATGTCGTGGAAAAGCTGCGTCAACTCGGCCATGGTCTTCTCCAATTTGAGCAACTCACGGTGACGGACTTGCACCTCATTGAGCACGGTTCTGGCTTCTCCTCTACGGTTCGATTGCATCAAGGCCTGCTGGAAAATCTGCTGGTTGGGCGTGCCATCCTCAACGGCAGCCTCCACCTCCTCGGCGGTGGCATCAGGGTTGATGATCTGGTACTGTCTGGCCAGCTGAGCCTTGGTCTGCTCTCTGTTGTTGGATTCGGTCAAACGGTATCTTTGAATGTACTCCAAGAACTTATTTCTGGCCGCCTCGGCTTGATCGATCTTCTGCGGGTTTCTCAGCTGCGCCGCCTGGGTCTGGACGTTCTTAATTCTCAGTTTCAACTCCGATTGTAAGCTCAGCGCTTCCAGAACCAACGCGTCAACCTGTTTCGACGAATATTCCGTGTCTTCATCATTCAAGTCCAACTCCTGGATGTAGTTCCTCTGCTTGTTCGAGATCAAATCCACCAAGTTCGAGTAGTTGTCTAGCTGGGTGTGGATATCCTGGATCTCGTTCATGAAGGCCACGAAGTCGTCTTCTCCGGTTTGTCCGCCGGAGCTGTATTTCAAACTGCTCATTTCGTACAGGCTGGCGTTGTGACCGCCCCCATTATAGTACGGGTTGCTCATGATGTCAAGGAGGTTTCCGGGTGTAGTGGCGAAACGTCCTTATGTATGTTCGGTTTTTTTTTTTTTGTTGCCTGCCAGCTATGGCTATGTTATGTTCCTGCATGTGCGTCGCGTATAACTGGCGCATTTTGGCGTCAAATGGCATTCTTCAAGGGGTCAAATGTATACAGAAACGGTCTCAAAATAGCCGTATTATCGGGATTTCTCATTTTTGGTGCCTTCTGAGAATTAACCTCGAAAAAGCAGAAAACATCCACGGCACGTAGGCTTCCCACGCATATTGCACATCATCTATGTATGGTGACAGTTGGTTACGATCGATGACTAACACAGCCATCCTGGAAGTTTTTCAGATCCATCGATGAACAGCTTCGTATTTAGCCTGAGTATATAAAGGTCACTAGTGGCTCTCCATTGGTCCGCCTTTCGCCCTAGGCGGGAAACGAGGCTTTTTCCACACCGCCTTGACGTGAGATGAGCCTTTTTCGCAGCCATTGGACGACTGAGGTGATGACCATATGCTTCGTTTAGTGTTAGGTTTTGTAAATTACCTGCGTAACTGGCTAATTTCCGGTTGAGGAACGTAAACTGGTTTTGTGTCGTTGAGCATTCAAAAAAAAAAGGGGGCCGTGTAAATAGGGTTCGTATTCGGTGGACGGGGTTCCGAGGGTCGGGATATTAGTGGTTATCAGCAGAGGGCTTGTATTTGGTTTTAGTCGACTATAGTGTGAGATTGATACTGTTGTTGCAGTGGTCCAAAGGGCGCCTGGGAAGTATTTCGTAGAGGCTTAGGATACACGAAGTGGGTGTATGACTTCAAGCTGGCAGGCATATTTGAAGCTTGATCACAATAATTTCTCTTCAGTTTATCAATTTATCAATTGAAGCCATCGTGGCATCTCTGATAATCTTTTGTTATCTCTGGTGATCTTTGGGCCATTTCTGGTGCTCTATCTATGGTTGTTCTGACTTCATCCACATGAGGGACGTCGTAGCTGACTCTGGACATTTTGAGCCTGGTAAGGGCATTTCGTCATTTTGATACTGAACTTAAAAAGTAAACACTGCTTTTTTGGCGGCTGGGATTTGCCAAATACAGGTAGTATAAATCAGTGTCTCTCTACCAGGCCAAGTAAGGCGAGACATAATCACCGTTTCCGAAACTTCTCGTAGCATCAAAAGCTGCTAAACTATCTCCTTGGTCATCAAGGCAGAGATCTAGATCTTTGACTCGCAGACTTGTGTCTACCATTCAATCCACTCAACCGTAGAATACACTTTGGCTGCATAACAACCTAAAGAGCCACAAAAGTGGTAAACCACAGAATACCGCCATTTTCTGCATAAACTAAAACCACATACAATTCTCTCCTTTTCAACTCCCCCACATCTCATAAATCCACCACCCACCGGACCCTCTTATCAATGCGCATCGCACATATTCCAACTTCAACAAGTCTTCCTCCACAAATACCGCCCGTCGGCATGGAATCGCACAATTTCGTACCCCTGAAACACCAGGCTGCAGGTCACGACGGCTGTATGACGTCGGGCTCTGTGTTTGCCAAACTCACGACTCAGCAGGAGATCGATTTCTACGAACAGACCCAGACTCCAACTGAACTTCTCGACCAGGGCGCCCATTTGAGCCATTGGACTCCCACGTATATGGGCACATTGAGCGAAGGGGTGGTGAAACCGGAGAACGCAGACGTGACTACGTTGGTGGCCGATGATGTGAAGAACATCGAGGAGGTGGAGAAGAAGACGCCTAAAAGCGATAAGAAGTACGTGGTGTTGCTGAACTTGTACCACGGCTTCTCGCAGCCGTCCATTCTAGACATCAAGCTAGGGAAGGTTTTGGTGGACGATACGGTCACAGAGGAAAAGAGAGAGAGATTGGCTAATGTAAGTGCATCTACTACCAGTGGCTCATTGCACTTTCGTATTTGTGGAATGAAGCTCTATAGAAGCAGCACTGAGGCTCTTCCTGAGGTTTTTCCCAAAATGGAGGAGACTCTCTCTGTGGAAGACGAAAGCGTGCAGTTCAATAAGTTCTATGGGCGCAAGTTGGACGCTTCCAATATCCAACAGGGCATAGCCCAATTTTTTGCATTTGTGGAGAACCCCCAACAGAAACGGCTCCTCCTTACACGGTTCCACCAGCGTCTCCAGCTTCTATACAACTGCCTACTAGACTCAGAGGTTCGGATAATCTCGGGCTCACTCTTCTTTTTATTTGAAAACGATCCAAAACGATGGGCTGAAGCCTTACAAAACGAAGAGTCGTATTATGCATTAGATCCTCTTATTCAGGAATTGGACGAAGACGAAAGCGACTCAGAAGCAGATCTGACACCAGACAGTGTCCCACTTAGCAGTCTACATATCATAGACTTCGCTCATGCTAAACACACACCAGGCAAAGGACCCGACGAGAATATCATCGTCGGGGTCGAAAACCTCATTGACATTTTCGAACAACTTCTAGCAGCTTGTAAATAATCTTAATACCTAGTTTACAAACATCACCTGTCCCTTATTTACAACAACTTGGTGATCTTACCAATAGCGATAGTCACACCCTGATCTCTCAAGGTGAATCTACCCAACTGTTGGTAGTCGTTGTAGGTCTCAGCGCACACAGGCTCGGGGGTCTCCAAAACAGCAATGATCTTCATACCCTTCTTGGCGAATGCAGGGGGCTTCTTGGACTTTCTATTAGTGCCCTTCTCCAACTTATGCTTCAATTCGAGGAATGTCACCTCCTCAACGGCAGTATGCAAGTGCATGACACACGAGAAACCGTTGGAAAGAATCGACTTCAATTCGACAATGGCAATCTGGGCCTCGAATCTGGTGACCGTTCTGACTGGGTTCTTTGGAGAAGTCAACACGTAACCTGGAGCAACGTCTTCCTCCTCGACACCCTTGATCTTCATACGGATCTGCTCACCACACAAGGCGGTATCGACCTCCTGCTCGGTTTCGTTGAAAATATTGGACACCTCAACGCTGGTTCTGTTAGGCATCATCAACAAGCTGGCGTTTTTCTTGACGTGACCAGACTCAACCTTACCTTCGACAACACAACCCATATCCTTCATCTTGGCAGCAATTGGCAACATGAAAGGAGCATTGACGAAACGGTTCGCCGTCTTCATGCCGTCCAAGTACTCCAAGAGAGATGGGCCCTCGTACCATGGACAGTCCTTTGGATCAACCCTGTCCTTAATACCGGCACCAGTGTAACCAGAAACAGGCATGAACAAAATGTCCTCCTTCTGGTAACCGATACCCTTCAAAAACTGAGCCACCTTGGTGGTACAGTCCTTGTATCTGTCTGCGGACCAGGCCACAGTTGCGTCGTCCATCTTGTTCACCACAACGATGATCCTGTTGACACCCTGGGTCTTGGCCAAAAGAGCGTGCTCTCTGGTCTGACCGCCCTTTTCGAAACCCGTTTCGTACTCACCCTTTCTGGCGGAAATAACAAGAATACCGACATCGGCCTGCGAAGCACCACCAATCATCTCAGAAACATACATCTTGTGGCCTGGGGCGTCCAAAATGGTGTATCTTCTCTTATCGGTCTCGAAGTACGCCTTGCCGACCTCGATCGTCTTACCGTCGGATCTCTCCTCCTTGTTGGTGTCCATGACCCAAGAAAGGTACCAGCCCTGTCTGCCGGCATCCTTGGCCTCTCTCTCGTACTTGTCCACGGTTCTCTTGTCCACGGCTCCAGTCAAGAAAAGAATGTTACCGCCCATGGTACTTTTACCGGCATCAACGTGGCCCATGAAGATAATCGAAAGATGGTCCTTACCGCCGAACATATCAGCGATAACAGCGTCGTCAACCTCATCCTCCTGCTGTCTGATGATAGACTCAGCAGATGGCGTAGGTGTGGACTCCTTGGTGACAGCCTTGGACGTCGTCTTGGAGGCAGCAGCAGAAGGGGTAGCAGACTTGGCTGGTGTAGATGCTGGAACAGGCGTCTTCTCCTTCTTTTCCACTGGTTTTTCCTCCTTGGCTTCCTTTGCCTCCTCTTTCTTCTCCTCGGTCTTTTCCTCCTTCTTCTCTTCCTTCTTCTCGTCCTTCTTCTCCACGGCGGCGGCCTTGGTGTTGTTCACCAATTTGACAGACGAGCTGGTAGCCAACTTCAATGTTCTCTTGGGCTTGGCAGGAGCAGAGGCCTGTTGCTGTTTCTGGAAATCAGCCAATGACATGCCCTGGGGCTGCTGCTGCTGCTGCTGTTGCTGGTAGTCACCGTAGCCCTGGTACTGGTTGTAACCCCCATTGTATCCACCATAGTTGTTGTTGTAATTGTTCTGGTATTGGTTGTAGCCCTGGTTGTAGTTGTTGTAGCCGCCTCTTCCAGAACTGTAGCCGCCACGACCGCTGTTTCCTTGGTTCTGGTACTGGTTGTAGCCTTGGTTGTACTGGTTGTACTGATTGTACTGGTTGTACTGGGAGTAGCCGCCCTGGGGCACAAAGGTCTGGGAGCTAGGGTTGAAGCCCTGCTGGTTTTCGTTCAAGCTCTGCTTGCTGAAATCCTCGTTCAAGTTATCCTGGTTGTACTGGTCCGACATTGAAGGCTGAAGCGATGAAGCTGTACTTTTTTTTTGATTTTTTATGCCTTGCGCAAAGCACGTGAGCTATGTTGGAGTGACAAAAGCAGTCTTGAACTTTGTTAAAGAGGGGTATTGGATTGGGTAAGAGAAAATCAGGCTTTTTCGGTTCTGCTAGTTTTTGTTTTGATATGAAGTTTCGAAAAGTGGGTGTATGAGTGAATCAAGTCGGTTGTGTATATCTGTCTCAAAATGGCAAAGCAGTGCATTTGGGTGCAAAAAAGCAGATAGTGAATATGATGGGAGGGCAGTCGAAGTGATTGTGCAAGTTTGGATGAGTTTTTATAGGTAGAAGGTTTCAGAATTTTACATGGGGCTCAATTGCATTTTTAAGTAAGTGATTATGGATACGAGCTATTTTGATTCTCACTGGATTGTTCTCCGAATCGGTGACCTGGGTGAATATGAATACTGCCCAAGCTAACCATAATTTGTCTAGATTTTTAGTCCTTGGCCTCAAGTGGTACGATTATTTTGAACCATAGCTCTGTTCTTGTGAATGGGTTTATGGGAAATGCACTCAATGGTGGACGTAAATCGGTACACAATTCAATACACCGTGGCACTGTAACACAAATTTAACAAGACTGGACATCTTTAGATCAAGGCGGCTCAATTAATCAACGGCTTTTCGAACTCCGATAGTTTAGTTCCGGCATTGTCTAGGCCATTGTTGATGACTGCGAAAGACACAATCCATAAAGATCGTTCACTGTGCTTTTAGGTCCAATTTACATAAGCCTGAACTCACTCAAACGATGGAATCCCAATAGAACAGGAAGGAGGAGTTGACTTATCAATTGGCTGTGACTACGACTTCCACGTTTCAGGTGGTGTCACGTGATCACCTTTCAATAAGCAAATTATTCACCACCGGAGCCACCTCCTGCAAAAACAATCATTTCGCTGTAAAGCGTGTATTCTTACAAACCCCTCACACTTTCACCATCGTCCCCTTCGAGCTGCTTCATCGACTTGTGGTACATCCTCTGTCTTACCTGCACTCCTCAGCCTCACAACACCCTGATCCCCAGATAACGAATCTGACACTCCACACCCCCCAGTCAACCAACAATGCCGATATTCGGCGAAAAGCCACACACCTCAATTACGGTTAAAGTTAACCAGCTCTCTAAGCCCAACAGAAACGAAGACTTGGAAGATGATTCAATTGAGCTCTACTTGTCCGACTTGATTCTGCTCATAAAGCTCCAACCAGGTTCTGGTCCCTCCGAAGCTGCCAGAGCAATTCGCAAAAACATCAAATATGGAACAACAGTAGCCACTCAGTTGAATGCTTTGCACATTCTCGAGCTCCTTGTGCTCAACGCTGGCCTGAAAATCGGCCCTGTTGTGGCCTCAGACGAGAAATTGCTCGACGTATTGAAAGGTATAATCACCGGCTCGGGCTCGACTGGAACAGGGTCCAAGTACGATAAGGCCGTTCAAACCAAAACCAGGAATCTTGCTGTCGGCTGGAAGCTGGAACTTGATGGTTTGGAGGGATACAAGTATATGGCCAATTTGTGGAAGGTTTCGGGAGGTAAGGGAAGAGCCCTGAGCAGCCACCAGCGTGGTCACAGAAGAACAACAAGTGCTTTTGGAGACGAAAATGCTTTGGAAGAGCCGGACCTTTTGGACGTGGATGACGAACCCGTAGCGAGGTCTGCTAGATCTCCAAGAACCGCCCGTTCTCCACCTCGACCAGCCAAGAAGTCTCCTCCACCCCGTCCCGTGCTGGCTTCTCCATATACCAGCGCCAAACCTGCAAATGACAAGCCCAAGAAGAAGGACAGATCGAAGAAAAAGAAGAAGAGATCCAGAAATGGCATTGTGTACGCTGACGAGCAATACCGAATTCCCCAGATCAACTATAAGGTGGAGGCTCCCAAGATCAGAAATGTGCTTTCCGAGTGCCACACTCACACCGCAGCCTTGACCAATTCGCTCCTTACGTTACCAGCAGGCACCAGCCCATTGGACAACGAAAAGACCGCCAAGGAGTTTGAAAAGTGTAGAAAAATCAGGAGAAGGGTGCTTCAGTACTTGCAATTCGTGGGTGCTGGTGAAGAGTCCACAAAATCCACAGAGATTATTCAAATGGAGGAGGAGTTTTTGGGCTCTTTGATTATGGCCAACGAGCAGCTTGTTGCTACCTTCACTCAATTCGACAAGGCCTCGGGCTATACGCCAGAAAACCCTGGTCCACACCACTATGACGCAGCCAGTGATAGTGATAGTGACGAGAGTTACTATTCTAGTGACTCCGAAGAAGAGGAGGAAGAGCCCGTGGAGGATTCTATAGAGCTGAGACTCGACTCTGCGCATATCCTGGAGGGTTCTTCTTCCAGGCTTCAAGAAGCCATGAGAAAACCACCTCCAGTCCCCCAGAAACCAGCTTCTACTGAGCTGGCGGCCGAGCCTGCCAAAGAACAAACCATACCTGAGCATCCCACACTCAAGCGAGTCGCTACAGATGCTACTAATGTCTCTGTTGGTAGTGGAGACCCATTCGGAGACAAACATGAACTTTCCAGTAACTACTAGATGCCGAGGAAGCAGCCACCAACTGATCTTAATACTGCAATGCACGTCAATAGCAACTCTCGAAATGAAGTCATAAATTTCAAAAACTCGCCAATGCATCATGTAGCTTTCCGGAGAATTGCGCTCAATAACCGCACTTTTTCGCTAGTGTAGACTCGCATATACCTGGAGTATGCAAATCTGTGAGATCAACACATCCTCATATAACCACAGTCCCAGGGAGAATCCTTGTTCAAACAACTTCCCTTTCCAATATGCCGAATGACTTCAGGCCCCGATTTCAGAATCCCGTGCCGCTACCGCCAGTCGACGATTTCCGTTTATCCACAATTCTTCAGAGATATGTACCTGAAGAAAACGAGGCAGTGAAGAAAGCCCTCCTCAATGTCACCGAACGCCACCAAAACGATCTCAAGCAAGAGATCAGGCGGCTGCTTACGGTGGAGCAGAAAATCCAGTACCTCAACATCGATGTGGCCAAAAGAGCCCATCTACTACGAAGAAAGGTCGCGAGCAGGAAGAGACGACTAGAAAAATCGCTCGAAAGCGTCAATAATGATCGTGACGGGTCTATAAACGCAGATCTCACCGAGCTTGTGTCACTGGCAGTTTTGGTGAGTACACAAGTCCAAGGGTTGGCGAATCAGGCTCTAGAGTACGAGCGGTCCAAAAACGGCCCATTCGCAGGTCCTGATCCTCGTAAGTATCCGAGGCTAGCGTCGTTTTTCGGGACTGGAACCGAATCTGTCGATGTCGACTCGGCCGAAAGCGAGGTAGTAGACGGCTACATCGATAACAAAGAGCAGCAGCTTCAAAACGCGGGGAGAAGCGAAACGTCCCAGTCAGAGGACCGATTCGATGCTTTTGAAGGTTTTGGGAGCCCATCCAACACCTTCCAAACAGCATTCAATGTGGCAGATCTCCCCCAGATCTCCTCACCAGACGGCTCACATGCGGACCTCAGTCCTGACGATAATGAGCTAGAATCTTCCTCCGATGAAGAACATAGTGCACCTCCTTCGCTTTATAATACCCAAGAGGAAACGATTCGAGAACCGTCGCCTGAAGTCACTCCTGAAATGTTCGAACAGATCATGGATTTGAATATTTCGAAGTACAGACTGCAACGACAGCGC
Organism: Candidozyma heveicola; assembly: GCA_003708405.2. Classification (NCBI taxonomy): domain Eukaryota; kingdom Fungi; phylum Ascomycota; class Pichiomycetes; order Serinales; family Metschnikowiaceae; genus Candidozyma; species Candidozyma heveicola. Next base: position 469,266 of record PPOB02000006.1, read on the forward strand.
AAGTACGATGAGCTTGATTTTTCCAATACCAAGGGTTCAGAATCCTCTTCGGCGCCCAAAAATAAGTCGAATCCCTTGCGCTTGCTCTACTCCTCCCTGGCATTGGCAAATAGCGATATGCTAAAAGCAAGCACTGTGGAGGAAGAATCACTCAAGTCGCCGTTTATCAACTCCAAATCTGTGGCCACCGTGCTGCCGACGCCACAGACGTCTCTACACAAAAAACTACGCATCCGAGTGCAGCCATTGCGGTATAATAAGAATAGCGACAAATGCTCTAATCAGGAATGTGTGAGAGGAGAGGAGAAGGTGGTCCATACATCACCTGCAAAAGCAGCGCTCACACAAACGTTGTACAGCTTGCAAGATTCGGCCATTGAGGAGGAGCAGGCAGAGGTGCTGGATGACGGATTTGCAAGCTACTCCGAAAATGTTTCAGAGTCGGACGAAGAGCTTTCCAGTACTTCTGACGATGTTGAAGGGACGTCATCGTCGAATAACCCCCTCGACATCACCGCTGAAGAGTATGAATCATTTCAAAGGGAATTGGCCAAAGTACACAGAAAGAAGAAGTCGCAACGGAAGTTGGAAAGTCCCTTGAGAGAGTTCTCGCCGACACCGAAGCATCAGCCTTCCCACCGAACGCTCAAGCCCAAGGGCTCTATTCTCAAAATCACAAGTGGCTCCAGAAGAAGAAATAAGATGGCTCTGCCTTCGTGCAAGCAATCAAAATACTGGATATCGCTGGTTGATGGGCTGCCATTGAAAGCCAACTCTCCTCTTCCAGAGAACACGGCACATACGCCGTACAGAGCCAGTCCGAGGGCGTCTTTTGTCAATGAAGTGTCGGCATTAGGGATGATTCTCGGCAGCGAGCCGCCAAGAGGAGAGGATTCGGACGAAGATAATCGGGAGATAAGTATTGAAGACGACGAGTCTTTTGACAATGTGAGCGCCAAGTCGGACAACAGGGAAAGCAGCGACTACAAAAGCATCGATCGGTTGCGGAGTTTATTAGTTTAATGCAAATTGGGAGTACCGTGTCGAGAAGGACCGGAGTAGATATGCTATATTAAAAAAGCCAGACATAGAAGCACCAAAGGAAGAACAAGGCGAAAAACACTAGCCACATTTTCCACGAGATTCCAGCCCGCTGGCTCATGACCACCATCTTGTTGTAAGTATTTTTCAAAGTGATCCTGCCCTTTTCGAAGTTGTTGGTGATTTCGTCGTTGATTTTCATCGACGTGTTGATCTGGCCGCCCATCTTGACTCCGAGATTTTTGAGAGCAGCCACTTTCTGTGACATAGTGTTCACTTCATCGTCATTCTGGCTTTCGAGCGACAGCAAAAACGACTCGTTGTGTTTGGCAGATGTGGTTTCCGGTTTGTCGTAAGGCGAGCTGATTCTGTGGGGTGTTTGCAGCCTCAGTCTGCCAGGAGTCGGCGTGTCAAAAAGCTGATTTCTGAGTTCACGCAGATGTGCTGCAGTAGAGTAGCGAGAACTCATATGGTTTGGTGCTTTGGCAGTAGAAGAGTATGTGATGGTAGCTGAACACCGCGGCCTGCGTGTAGCGGGATCGAGTCTGTTTGGGAGAGTGGGGGAGAGGACTAATTTGAGTGCTGTTGAAAAGTTGGAAAGCTTTATTGGGATACTTGAATTCCATGATTTGAGTTGTGTAGAGGTGAGAGGTTTTGTTTTGGTTGTGTTGTTGGGCTATGCTTGATCAGGCAGTTGAAGGAAGTATCGTGTTGAAGTGAAATTGTTTTTGAAATAAGAAGCTTCTTGTAATGAACATTTCAAAAAGGTTCTATTCTGCTGATAATGACGCCTCTCTCAGTACGTATTTTTTTAATCTTTTGGACCTTCCTGTCCGGACCTGCTTGTTGACAGAGAATGGTTGCAAAACGCGAGTGACATTGTGGGGGACAATGCAGAGAAAAGCGTAACGTCATTCAAGATCTCGGATATCCTGTGCCCGTTTTGAAAATCCTAATATTTCAAAAGTGCGGATTCTGGACGGGAAAACTTTTTTAGAAGGTAAGGTCGAATGACGAAGATGGTACTGATCGCCAGAGTTTGGTGGACTTTCCAGCTAGAACGAATCAGACAGGGCAGAGAGAAAGTAACTGGTCAAGATATTTTTTTGTTTTTGTTTTTGTTTAGAGAAACAAGACACGTTAGAGTTTGGTTACGAGTGTAAAACTACCCAAGCAGGAGTGAGCCCTTCTTTGAAAAGTCCTTCACCAGAAGCGAAAGGTGGGTTTGCGTACCTAGTATCCATCGAATCTCATCTAGGTGAACTTTTCATAGTAGAGATAGAGTCTTAAACTACGGAAAAGCGAGGCCGGTTTCCGTGATACTTATCCGTGTACTCTGGGCCTGACGTTAGATGCATATCGTAGTATTTCTTAGCCGCTTGGTGTTGAGAGTTTCACTAAAACTGTCGTTTAAACTGCCGTTCAAGTTGTTTTTTTTTTTTTAGTAGAACAACATTAAAAGAATTGGCGGATTTTCTTGAGGTTGATTTATCCAGCCTCGTCTTTCTTATCAGAGCACGACGGGATCTAAACGTTCAAAATCGATGGTATTTTTTTAGAAGACCATTAATTATTATCAAAAATCCATAATATAAAAAACTAACAAATAATGACTCCCTTGCGAAAAACTTGGCCAATGGGATAAATCAGATCTAAGCTTAGAGAAATCCAGCCTGGTATATCCCCACTGGCAAGCTTATCCATAAACAACCTTTTTCTTTCCCTGCAATGCCTCGCAAAAATTACACTTCTTTTTTTCAAAACCAAATCATAAGAACCCTTTTATAAGAACCCCTTCCTCTCATTCTAGATTAATCCACCTTAGTGCTCAATCCCACTGGTATTGCTTTTCGCAGCCACCTCGGACATCAAGAACAACAAGGTCTGGGTGAAGCACAAAAAAAATCCCCTAATTCCAAAACCAACCTTGTATTCGTTCTCACTCACGACTTTTCGATTCCCCCAATATCCTCTGAAAAATCTGATCATGGCATCACCACACTCTTATCGCACCCGCGCTTACAAAGCATCTTAGATACTACCTTCTTCATGGAACCCCAAGAACCCCCCAAGTCCTTGGCCTCGGTCAAGCACATCATGCTTATACTTTCAGGAAAAGGCGGGGTGGGAAAATCGTCAGTCACCACACAAATCGCCCTAGCCTTGGCCCTCAAAGGAAAAAACGTTGGAGTTCTAGATATTGATCTCACAGGACCATCACTTCCACGAATGTTCGGCGTCGAAAAGCGGCAGGTCCACCAGTCCCGCTCGGGCTGGGTGCCTGTTTCGGTGAATCCCAAAACACAGGAATCGGGTTCTCTTTCCTTGATGTCGCTAGGGTTTCTCTTGAAGCAGCGAGGTGACGCTGTGGTCTGGAGAGGACCTAAGAAAACCGCCATGATCCGCCAGTTTTTGAAAGACGTGGTTTGGCCAGATTTGGATTACCTTCTTATAGACACGCCGCCAGGCACTTCAGATGAACACATTGCCATTGCAGAGGAGCTACGGTGGGCTCAGCCTGTGGATGGAGCGGTCATAGTCACCACGCCTCAGCAGGTAGCCACAGCAGATGTGAGAAAAGAGATCAATTTCTGTAAAAAGGTGAATTTTGCTATACTCGGGATTGTCGAGAACATGAGCGGCTTTATCTGCCCGTACTGTGCTGAATGCACCAACATCTTTCTGAGTGGAGGCGGTCAGCAGCTCTGTGAGTCGCTACAGCTAGATTTCTTGGGCTCAGTGCCCATAGACCCGACTTTCGTCGAGATGATAGAAAACCAGGACACTTCGGAGGCAGACTCCTCGGACAAAAAGCTCTTAAACATGTACAAGGCCGCCAACTTGTACCCCATCATGGATGCTGTGGTGGACAAGATTTTGAGCAAGGACTTGCCCGCTAGGGCCTAATCGCCTATCAATAGCTTCTTCACGAACAGCTTCCGGACACTTGACTTACGGGACTATTGAGAACTCCCTCCAAGAGAAAAACTACAGATCAGTCGATGCAAATAGGATGGTGTTACGCCGCCCCAGGGCCGGTCTCTAATATACATTACTCAATACCGTTGGCTCTCTTCCACACGGCCATCTTCTTCTTCAACTGGCTCTCCGAGAAGAAAAACGGGTTGAGTTTCTTGTCCCATTTCATCTTGCCGTAGTCATCCCCGTACTTCTCGTAGAGTTTTTCTAGAAAACTCTCTTCCTCCTCCTTGGGCTTGAGTTGTTTAGCCTTTCGGGCTGTCTTCTCGCTATATTCCGCAAGCTCGTTGATGATGCTGTTGTCTGGCTTGGCCTCCTTGACAAGCCCGCTTTTCATGGTACCATAAATCACTTTAACAACCTCGTTTGTCTCTGGGTCACGAATCAAACGTGCCTCTCCCTCTGGGATCTTCAGAGGATCGGTCTCCACGGCCACATCTTCTGGAGCCACATGCTCAATTTTGTTCTTTTCTTCCTGCTCCCTCCGCAGCTCCGTGACGGTCTTGTAAGTGTTCTCCTGCCCGCCGTTGTATTTGCCCAATCGGGAAGTAAGCCCTAGCTTTTCGTAGTTTTGCTTGAGGGTGAGTTTCTTGTCCCACTTTGCTGCCAAAACCGGATGATGTGCTATTTTGGGGGCTCTCTGTGCATCCTTGGTCCGCTTCGTGTTCTTGGCCACCGACGAGCGGGCCATCTTTCTTTTTCTCACAGAAACCATGCTGAACTAGAGATGTAGTAGCGAAGGTGATTTCTAGGGCATCGCAAAGAAGAGCTGCGATGGTCTGGGTGGTGCACGGGTGTTTCTCCAGGGCCCTCCAGACAAGAAGGTCACGGTTTTTATTGGTATTCTACGGGCCGTTGACGAGACGAGAGCATTTTTTCGAGTGGCATTTTCGGATCAGTTTAGGAGGATTCGCCCCTGCCCCCTCTGCCGCCGCGGCCTCTTCCTCTAAAGCCTCTTCCACGACCCCGGAATCCTCTTCCACCTCTAAAGGAACCCCTGCCCCTAGGTTTCGACGGAGCGCCGGACGGAATGTTCTGTCTGGATACCAGAAGCGTTCTTTGCCATAACACGTCTCTGTGGAGCGTATCTATGGCCTTCTGTACGCTCTCCTTGTCTTTGAAGGTAACAAAGGCATAACCACAAGGACGCCTTGTGACGGGCTGTATTACTATCTTGACTCTCTCCACGGGCCCCACTTTACTGAAATACAATTCAATTTGGTGCGGCTGGATATCGAAGTGCAAATTGCCCACATGGACTGTGCGCTCAACACGGTCCAATTCGGCCTCCAGTAGGTGGCTTGTTTCCTCTTGGTTCGACTCCTCTTGGTTTGCCTCGACTGAATTCTCTTCAATTGGCTTTAGCTCGGATTCATCCTTTGGTGAGGAGGCTGACACTGCTTCAGTATCACTCATTCGTGGGAAGAGTTAGGTGGTGGTTCTGGTACACTGTGAGGGTGCGACTACTACTGGTTCCCAGGATCCTGGTATTCTCCTAAATATCCCTATAATGCTCTCGTTTGGTTATGCCTCAACAAATGCTCTGTATGTCGTGAATGGCTCGTCGGTGGACAGCGACTCCAATTCGACGGTCGTCTCTGGTGCAACAAAGTACACATAACCTCTCTCCACCTTCTTGGCCTCGCCGCCTTGAACACGGATTGTGCCGTTACCGTTTGTGGCAATGACAACAGAGGGGCCCTTGAATCCGTCGAACTCCTGCTTTTGACCGGCCTTCTTGTCGAAAATTGTTTGCAAAACGGCAAACTCGGCAATTGGTGGGTCGTAAAGCACAGACTTCACGGCGTCACCTCTCGAACGCTCGAAAGGCAACAAGGGCATTTTCTGCTTCTCCACAGACTCGTACGAGTAGGTCAACATCTCCACCAAGTTCTTGACATCCTTGAATTTGGGTGTGAAGCCAGCTCTGACAACGTTATCACTTGCAGCCATGCACTCAATGATGTCACCGGAAATGTAGGCGTGGGGGTCCTTGGCTTGCAAGAACATGGCCTCGCCAGCATTAAGCCACACGTGGTTCAACAACAAGCAGCCGCAGAACAAGCCAATGTCGTTGGGGAACTGCTTGTTCAATCGGAGGATCAAATTGGCCAACTTAGGGGCCAACTTGTCGAAAATCTCCGGCTGGGACTCGGCCTTCTGCACCAAAGAGGCGGCCTTCTTCTCGATGGTTTCATCATCGGTGTTCATCAAAGCACCGAACACCTTCTGGAGGAGCTTTCTGTTGTGCTTGTCGTCCTCCGAGCCGACTTCTGCGCTTGGTTTGATGTTGTTAATGAACTCAGAGGCAATCTCGGCGCCCACGATCTCGTGAAGCTCGGAAACTGCCTGCAAAGTGGTGGCGATCTGGTCCAAAGGCTTGAAGCCACAGAAACCCTCGAAGTCTGTCACTGCAATGGCCATCTCGGGCTTGTGGTTGTCGTCTGGGTAGTTCTTAGGGTCGTTAGCGTGAAGCTGCTTGGCCAAAGCCTTGTCTGGGTGGGCCTGGATCGACAACACCTTCTCGATGGACAAAACCTTGAACAAGAAAGGCAACTCCTTGTCAGAGCCAAACTTGTCGACCACGGTGGAGTGCAAGTACTCGTTGGCGTCGGAGGTGATCACATCTCTCAAAACTTGGCCCGAAAGCTTAGCATCGTCCACGACCTTCGAAGGAACAGAAGGGTGTGTGCCCATCCAGAGCTCAGCATAGGGTTTGGACTCGTCGACTTTGGTCTCTGGGTTTGATTTTGCAGCAAACTGGGCCACGGCTGAAGATGAGCCGACTTTGCCCCAGTCGTAATTTTGGAAGCCGCAGTCGATTCTGAAGAGTTTGGACATAATTTGTGATTTGAGTTAGTTAGATCTGATCTTGAACAAGTCCCTAGGTGTCCGTAAAACGCGAGACTAAAAAAAGTGTTTTGACTGCATTTTCTAGCATGATGGCCGTGCGTCCATGCACTCCTGACACCATCGAACAGCCTATAGCATCCGACTTCACTGTCATACTTAAAGATGTGTTTCTGGACAACTTTGTTGTTTTTTGTGTTTTGAGCATTTTACAACGTGGTAGCGACACGGGTCTGTTGGTCCGACGCGTATTTGGCCGAGAAGTGGCACATTCTAAGAGAATATCTGCAGAGTCACGTAACGAAATATCAAAAAGCTCGATCGTGCTTTATTCGAGAGAAAATATAGATTCCAAAAGCTCTAATAAAAAGCGTCGACATTCGTCATCGGAAAACGTGGTGACTGCAATTCTCTGTTCTGCAGGTGCGACCCAAAACATCAACATTCTCCCTGTAGTACTACCACCATGCGATCAAGCTGGGTCGAAACTGCGTCGGGAAACCGAATTTCCAAAAATGCTACGCTAAGTGGAACCAGAAATATCTCTATTGGTGAGAAATGTACTATATTGCCGGGCGTGCTGGTTTCCGGCGACGTAGTCACAGATACCCCGGATCAGTCTACAGTCATCTTGGGCAAGTACTGCTATCTTGATGAAAACTGCTCCATCACCCCGCCTGAAACGAGAAACTCGGGAGTGTTCAGCGCCGTGGTTATCGGGAATTACACCTTTATTGGCAAAAACTCAAAAGTTAGCCTGGCTCAGATAGGCAACAGGGTCTGCGTGGGCAATGACTGCGTTTTGGGGAATCACAGCATCATCAGTGACTGCTGCGTGATTGGCGAAGGCACCGTAGTTCCCCCAAAAACAGTCATTCCCCCTTACAGCCTGGTATCAGGTGTTCCTGGGCTGTCCTACCTAGTGGAAGGCATCAGTCCTGGGTACAGAAAGCTTTTGGAACAGGAAGCTCGTTTAAGACAAGTGCAAGGTTGAGGTTCGTCGTTTAAAACAGCGATGGCACCAGTGGCTTAGTCGTGTTTATCGGTGTTACCGATAATGCCTCTTCCCCTCAGACTAGCCTTGCTTCTTCTGAGTGCCCTCATGGCAATTTTAAACATGACAAATACTCCTATGAGAAGGAAGAGTACGCCAAGAGGACCGTGTTGGTAAAAGAAGTCAAGCTTGCGGAACCAAGTGGTAAAAGGGCTAGCCGCTAGCCTGCGTGTGAAACCCTTGATTTCAATGTCTTTTGTGAGCACATTGTCCAAAAGATGTAATAGGACTGGGCGCAATTTTGAAGGCTCGACGGTGAGCTTCTCGCCCGTCAAAGAACGATCCCAGTAGTATTTAGTGTTCTTGGTGACAACAATAGAATCTCCCGGTTTGTAACCTTCTCCGTTGATATCCCAGCCAGCTGCCTTCGCAAGTCCCAGATAAGCTCTCAAATCGATGTAAACGAAGAGTGCGTCGTTATGGTTAAAAAGATGCGGAACTTCCTCTCTCATAGCGTTGATCACCTCTGTCGATCCTGCTCCTTTTTCCCTCAACTTTTCCACCCGCTCCCACTTGGCACTTCTCTCGTCATTCAATTGCTGGAAATAGTATTCTTTCTTCGAAAACATGTACTCGTGAGCTACCAAAGTGATGCTGTGTAATATGTCCTTGAACTCATCCTCCTTGTCACTATCGACAAATGTGATGACCACTTTGTCGTCCAATTTGTCCTTAACGTTGAAGTACCACTGAATAAGCTCAGGTGTTAATTCATGAAACAAAGGGAACATGTTCTTCATGACCCACTCCTCGATTTTCTCGGCGTTTCTCATATCTTCAGGTGCAAAGTTTTGGAACACAGCAGGGACCATTGAGTTTTCCTTGAACATGTAGAGTGTTGGTTTATTGGTAAGAGTAGTTGCAATATGAAGCGCTTTGTTATATTTCGCATCCTTGAAAGCCTCGTCAGATTGAATAAAGTCCAATAATACCTTAGACTGATACTCCAAAGTCTCTTCGAACTTGACAGATGATGATCCGTACAAGCGCATATTGAACGGCAGACTCGTAACCATTTCGAGTAGGTGAGGGAGAATGTCTTTATCTTCCTTGGAAATCTTGTTTTTGTCGAATGCGAAGATAAGTCCCACTTTGGGGTCCAAGGGGAGCGAGACGGTCAAAGGTTTGGTGGGTTTTTCCGTCACGAAGAGATCCAAGTCCTCAAAATGGCCTGCGTTGGCCATTTCGTATTGAGAATTGAGCGCCAAATTAAGAATCCAAGCCTTCATTTTTTGAATGTCCATAGGCTGATTGTAGTCGAATCTGATGATGCCCACATGCTTAGGTAAAAACATGGCGTACTTTGGTGATTGACGTAAGTCCGAGCTCAACTCAGGGAATCCAAGCTTCTCGCAAAGCGCAGGGTTTGTTTTGCAATTCAAGTGGCCAGCTTTAGTGGAGCTGACGATCAAGTTGGATAACCTATCCCAGTCCGTTTTGACCTGTAAGCAATCCATACATGTTCGAGAAAACTTACCGCTTTCCCATTCCTCGTCTGTCGAGGAAAACATGCCGACAAACCAAGGCTCTTTCATCTCACCGGCCACAATGCTCAACATCGTGTCCGTGTCCAAGAGCTGTGATGATGAGGGCATCGAGATTGATCCGTCAGCGTACTCGGCGACGGTTTTCTTCATAAATTTCTTGAAGTTTTCAGGTGTCTGCTTGAGAGCACGCGGGAAGGAGTCCACTAGCTTTGACTTTCCTGTCGGTTCTCCCTTCTCGTTGAATTCAGGAACATAGACTCTCAAGTTGGGGTAGTATGCCACAACTTCACGTTCACAAAGATCACCACTTTCAATACAATCCACCTGTCTCATATGAAGCCCCATTTGTTGCTGACCATCGTAAGTTTCCTTGAATGTTTGTTCCCATTTGGGTGCCAAAGCCTTACAGTGGTGACAATAGGGCGAAAAGAATTCCACAAATGACAAGTGTTGGGATGTGAACTCGTCGAAATCAGTCATTGTAAGCGGCTCGGGCATCACGATTTCCTTGCCACTTGCATCTTTGACTTCCACATTGGTCTCCTGATTTTCATCCTTTGCTCCATCAGGCTTTTCCTTCTCCGAGTCCGGTTTGATGGCAGCCGGTGTTGCCATTGCAACTGTGATTAAAGAAACACATGTTAGAAGAGAGAGTCTCATCTGACTCTTGGGCTCGTAGATGTTAAGTTCTGGGCGGTTATCAAGTTGTTATGTAGCTGCACTCTGCGCACGTGACCTAGACTGAATCTGCCACGGTAGTCAATATTTCAGCATTATGGCTAAATGTAAAGTGATTAGAGAAGGCGAGCCGATATTCGGCTGACCTATGGTTGCTTTTCAGTTCTGGCTACTGTCATATGGCAATTGCGTTGATATCACCACCCGCAGTTTAGGTGCTAAGTGCATCAGGCGTATCGTTTACTAGCTCGAAACTGTCAACTCAAATACTTTTCATCTCTCCAAGAAATAATTTATCTGGCTTGTGCTGGCAAATTTTTAAAATAAAAGTGCAAAAGAGGATGCCAGATAGTAGGGTGTCCAGTACTCTGCATGTACGACGTGCAACTGGCGATCCAGAATCAGATCACCACGGCGTTTTCACCCTGCTATAGTATTCCGAAGAGAACTCAAAAATTCTTCTTCCAAATACGCAATTTAGCAAGATCACCAAATTTGCCTAACTTTTAGCCCGAATTATATCATTTCTCCTAAAGTGATGGCACACTGAAGGCTTCTTCCTACACAGAAAAGGTCCCGCACCGCAATTGACTGGCTTCCTCAATCTTCGATCTTCAATATCGCCAACTTCTTTCATCATCCCATAAAATGGCAGAATCAATGCAAATCGACCTGCCTGTGATTGACGAGAGTTTGTACTCGAGACAGCTTTATGTCTTGGGCAAAGAAGCCATGCTCAAGATGCAGAATGCAAACGTATTAATAATAGGTCTCAGAGGCCTCGGTGTGGAAATCGCCAAAAACGTCGCTCTTGCCGGTGTCAAGTCGTTGGCTCTTTACGACCCCAAGCCTGTTGAAATCCAGGACTTATCATCTCAGTTTTTCTTGTCCGAAAAGGACATTGGTAAGCCAATAGCTGAAGTCACAGCTGCTAGGGTCCTGGAGTTGAATCTGTACGTGCCCATTTCCGTGGCCACAGACATCTCAGAGTCTTCTTTGTCCAAGTATAAGTGTATTGTGGCAACCAACTTGACTTTGGAGGAGCAGGTCAAGATCAATGAGTTTACTCACAAGAACGACATTGGTTTCATCTCCGCCGACACCAGAGGTCTCTTTGGCCAATTGTTTGTCGATTTGGGCGAGGCCTTCCCTGTTATTGACCAAACTGGTGAGGAGCCATTGACCGGAATTGTGTCTGATATCGAGGCTGACGGCTCTGTTACTATGTTGGACGACAACAGACACGGTTTGCAAGACGGTGACTACGTCAAGTTCGCCGAGGTTGAAGGCATGCCAAAACTCAACGACGGCGCTCCTCACAAAATCGAGGTTCTCGGTCCTTACGCTTTCAAGATCCAGATTGACCCATCTTACGGTACCTACGTCAAGGGTGGTTTGTATACCCAGGTTAAAATGCCTTCCAAGATCAACTTCAAGTCTCTCAAGGATCAATTGGCCGAGCCTGAATACGCTTTCTCCGACTTTGCCAAATTCGACCGTCCCCCACAACTCCACTTGGGTTTCCAGGCCCTTCACGCTTTCCAGACCAAGCACCAGGGCAAATTACCCCGCCCATGCCATGTGGAAGACTCTAACGAGTTCTTGAGATATGTCGAGGAATTGAATGCACAAAACCCCTCCATTTTGGGTGAAGCGGAGATCAACACCAAACTTTTGAGGGAATTGGCCTTCCAGGCCTCTGGTGACGTCCCTGGCGTCTCTGCATTCTTCGGAGGATTGATCGCCCAGGAAGTCTTGAAATGTTGCTCTTCAAAATTTGGTCCTGTCAAACAGTTCCTCTATTTCGACTCTTTGGAGTCTTTGCCCAAGCCAGAAGACTTCCCCAGAACTGAAGAAACCACGAAGCCAATTGGCTCCAGGTATGATGGTCAAATTGCTGTTTTCGGCTCAGACTTCCAGAAGGCAATCTCGAATTTGAAGGTTTTCTTGGTCGGTGCCGGTGCTATCGGTTGTGAGATGTTGAAGAACTGGGCTATGATGGGCTTGGGCTCTGGTCCTGACGGCAACATTATTGTCACAGACATGGACTCCATCGAGAAGTCTAACTTGAACAGACAGTTTTTGTTCAGACCCAAGGATGTTGGTGGCAATAAGTCTGAGATTGCTGCTAAGGCAGTGCAGTCCATGAATCCAGACTTGACGGGAAAAATCGAGTCGAAGTTGGACAAGGTTGGAGCCGAAACTGAGCACATCTTTGATGATGCCTTTTGGGAAAGGTTGGATCTTGTTACCAATGCCTTGGATAATGTGGATGCTAGAACGTACGTCGATCGTCGTTGTATCTTCTACAAGAAGCCATTGTTAGAGTCTGGAACTCTTGGTACGAAGGGTAACACTCAGGTTGTGATTCCAAATTTGACTGAATCGTACTCGAGTTCTCAGGATCCCCCAGAGAAGTCCATTCCATTGTGTACCTTGAGATCTTTCCCAAACAAGATTGACCACACTATTGCTTGGGCCAAGTCCTTGTTCCAAGACTACTTTGCCGACTCCCCTGAGACTGTGAACTTGTACTTGAGCCAGCCCAATTATGTTGAACAAACCTTGAAGCAGAACCCGGACATCAAGGGCACTTTGAAGAATATTGCTCAGCTTTTGAACAATAGGCCATACACCTTTGAAGATTGCATCAAGTGGGCAAGACTTCGTTTCGAGGATAAGTTCAACCACGAGATCAAGCAATTATTGTACAACTTTCCAGAAGATGCGAAGACCTCCAATGGAGCACCATTCTGGTCTGGCCCAAAGAGAGCTCCAAAGCCATTGGAGTTCGACATTGACAATCCAGACCATTTGAACTTCATCGTGGGTGGTGCTAACCTTTTGGCTTTCATTTACGGATTAAAGGAGCAGAATGTTTCATTCGAGGATTACAAGAAGGCGTTGGACGCAGTTGATGTTCCAGATTTCGCTCCTAAGTTCGGTGTGAAGATTGCCGCCAATGAACAAGAAGCTGAGGAACAAGCCAGGCAGCTTTCTGGCTCCCTTGATGAAGAGGAGATCCAGAAGATTGCAGCTACTTTGCCTGCACCATCTAGTTTGGCTGGCTACAGATTAACGCCGATCGAATTTGAAAAAGATGACGATACCAACCACCATATTGAGTTCATCACCGCCGCTTCTAACTGCAGAGCTTTGAACTATGCTATTGAAACTGCTGATGCATCGAAGACTAAGTTCATTGCAGGTAAAATTATCCCAGCCATTGCCACAACGACTGCTTTGGTGACTGGTTTGGTTTGTCTTGAGCTTTACAAGGTTGTCGCTAAGCACGATGACATTGAGGTTTTCAAGAACGGTTTTGTGAACCTTGCTCTTCCATTCTTTGGTTTCTCCGAGCCAGTGAAGTCTCCAAAGGGCAAGTACAATGGTAAGGAGTTTGATCAGATCTGGGACAGATTCGAGCTCAAAGGAGACATCACATTGCAGGAGTTGCTCACCCACTTCGAAGAGAAGGAAGGTTTGGAAATTTCGATGTTGTCATATGGTGTCACGCTATTGTATGCTTCTTTCTTCCCACCAAAGAAGGTCAAGGAGAGATTGACTATGAAGTTCACCGACTTGATCAAGACTGTTAGCAAGAAGGATTTGCCTCCTCATGCGAAGAGCTTGATCCTTGAGGTGTGTTGTGATGACAAAGAAGGTGAGGATGTCGAGGTTCCTTACATCAACTTGAAGTTGTGAATTTAGATTATAATACACAAATTTCAGTAAAGAAATTTCTTACGTCGTAAGCCTCTTGAGCTCGCCAGCCTGTTGGCTGAGAGTCTCAAAATCGCCATCTTGGCTCACCCTACCGCTTTCAAGAACAAGAAGTCTAGGAAGCTGTTTCATGATACTAACATCATGAGTAATGACCACTATCGTCAAATCAGGAAATTCTTTCTTCAACACCACGTTAATGAGATTTGAAAAGATTTCTGAATTGGTTTGGTCCAAATTGGAAGTGCATTCGTCGAAGACAATCATCTTTGGTTCACGAATTAATGCCCTTGCAATACACAACCTCTGAAGCTGACCAGAAGAGACGGTTCTTTCGTCAAGTATGGTGTCAAGTCCCTGCTGCAAAGACGAAACCAAATCCCAAATGTTGCAAAGCTTGAGACACTCGACCAAGAATGCCTTATCCACATATGCCCGATCAAAGCCATATGTCAAGTTCTCCCAAATGGTTCCTTCGAAGAACTTTGGACGTTGAGGAACAACAAGAACGTTTTTTCTGTACCACATAGGATCCAAGCTTTTCAAATGTTTCGAGTTGAACTTTACGAAACCACGGTCACAGTCCATGAGACGACCCATCACCAGCGCAATCGTCGATTTTCCACTTCCAGAGGCGCCCACAATTCCGACAACTTCTCCTCGCCTTATATCAAACGATAAGCCCTGTAAGACCTTCTTCTGAGTAGACTTTGAGCCATGATAGCTGAAGTCGACGTTTTCAAAGCTCATGAAAGTTTCGCCATTTGACAGAAATCTATGAATTTCCTCTGTACCAGAAGTCTCCACAGGGTCTGCTTCAAGTGAAAGAAGTCTGGCGAAAAGTGTTCCGGCTCTTTGGCCTCGAGCTATCTCGGGAAGAGAGCTCATCAAAGTGGAAGCAGACGTCATTGTGAATGTGAGGAGGGTCAAAACTTGAAGCATTGACTGGTAGGAGTATTCGAATCTGGCAACAAGGTACAAGCCGTAGTAAAGAATAGTACCCGTTGCAATGCTGGTACACATCTCCAGAAGAGCGAAGCCGAGGCCTGTAAAACAGGCACGAAGCTTAGCCACCGAGGAGAGTTCTGCTAGCTTCGTTTCCAAACTATTTGTGAAATCAGATTCTAGTCCAAATGCTTTGATTGTTTTCACACCCAGAACAGCGTTGTGATTGAACTTCTCTACCTCACAGACCTTGTCTTTGTAACTTGTTTCAAAACGCACAAGAATCACCATTCCGTAAGATATAGTCACTGACAAGATCAAAGGCCCAAATGCCGTTCCAACCAAAGCCAATTTCCATCCTGACACAATAGACCATATCATTCCCAAGAGCGTCAATGCAACTAGAGAGAGAACCGCAGATAGGAACTCTGAAACCAAATTACGCAAATCTCTCGAATCATTCATCAATAATGCCGTCAAATCAGCGGGCTTCAGATATCTGTTTGCAAAAAATGACATGGATTGGTCGTTTATGATTACCAAGGCTTTCTTCCTAAGCTCCACAATCCATTGTTCGGAAGCATATAACAACGATGCATGAGACGTAAAGTAGGCGATACCGTCAATCAAAATAAGCCCAATCACTATTGAAGACCAAAATACGGCCCCATGCTCCTTGGGTGGACGCTTGGTAGACTCATCCACGACATTGGAAAGCAACTTCGAGAAACAAAATGATAAAACTGGAGTAATGACTCCACTCATCAATGAAAAAAAGAGTCCAAGCAAGATTATGAGCTTGCTTTGGATGGTATGATAACAGTTCTTCAAAATTGCAAAAACAGTGAGAATCTGGAGCTCACCATCAGTCTCTCCAGCTTCTATATCGCCCACTTTGACAGTTTTGTGAAGGAGGCCATCAGTGAAGATAGACTCACTATCTTCAAAAACATCGACCAGCTTGGTGATCAGATCACTTTCATGTGTGAGTTCTTTTTGGGTTCCCTCCTGCTGTTCACATCTCATGACCATTCCATCTTTCAAGCTCACGACAAAATCACCTTCCTCGATATCCAGTAATTCGTGAGTAATAACCAAAGTCATGCGGCCTTTTCTCCATTTTCTGATCTTTTCGTAAAGCTTTCGTCTAGTTAAATGGTCAATGGCACTCAAAGCCTCATCCAAGACTAGAATGGGGCTGTTCTTAATGTACGCCCTAGCAATGGAGATTCTCTGCATTTGCCCACCAGAGAGGGTCGTGGAAATTTTCAGATGTATGCCATTTTCCAATGAATTGATAAAAGGCCCGAGTTCTGCAAACTCACAGGCCTCCATGGCTCTTTCTTCAGGTATATCTTGGTTCCCAAGTGTGATATTGTCGTAAACCAGCCTGTCAAAAACGAGGGCATTCGTCTCCACCAAAGTTATGAAATTCGAAACTTGTGCATCGCTTAACGTGGAAATATCATGGTCATCCGCCTCGATACTGCCGGATGAAGGTTTGTAGAATTTCATCAAGAGAGAAACAAGTGTGGATTTGCCACATCCTGAAGCACCAACAATGAATGCCAACCTGTCCGCCGTTAAAGTGAAAGAGACTCCCTTGAGACTTGGCGCTTCAGCACCATCGTATGTGAAGCAGACATCCTTGAAACTCAAAGATTTTCCTAACACGATTGGAGTGAACACTTTTTCAAGCTCATCTGTCTGGCTGTCTTCTACCTCTTCGAGCTCCATGAAATCAGCAATGGTTGCTGCAGCTGCTTGTCCTTTGTTGAGAAGAGCCAACACATTTGCAACAGTTGATACATGTGTGCCGAGAAGAAGACAAGAACTGAAGGAGGAAAAGACCTGGCCAATTCTGAGTTTACCAATCGATACCATATAAGAGCCAAACCAAAAGCCCTGGACAAAAATTAGGAAAGACAACACCCTTAGTATCAGCTGATTCAAGCTGATTGCCAAAGACATTTTTGTGAATGCTTTTGCGGATAAATCCACAACACGATTGAAATTCACCAGATCCCTATACTTACCGTTAAGCAATCGAACAAGATTTCCGGAGACGAACGACCAGTCCAAAATCTTCGAGGCCTTGGCACTGAGGTCATTTTCTCTGCTTGCAAAACGAAAAGTCAATCTCCCAAAGATAACACTCGAAAGAGCCATGAGAGGCGCAGAAGCTAAAATGACCAACGTGAGAGCCCACGAGGAGATCATGGCAGATATCAAAAGAAGGATAATAGAGGATGTGGCCTGGGTCAAAAGTGCAATGTTCTCAGACAAAGCATTTCTCACTTCCTCGATGCAACGGTTGACTTGAGCCATGGTCCCCATCAAATTCTCCTTCCTTTCATACCATGCAAGGTTCTGTCTCATTAGGTTGGATAGAAGTTTAGTTCTTGCTCTTTCTTGCTGCCTTTCACCGATTGAAGCCATAAGTGAATACTCAACCAGGTAAATAACATTCTCACCACTCCGACGACCATGATGAGTCCGCATAAGAGCCTGACATCTGCAATAAAATCGCCCATCTTTTCGTACCCACCGGTCATATATTTTGAAAGCTTATCAAAAGCTTTTCCATAGAGCTGAGTCTGGATTGGAGATCCTGCTGAGGCAACTATCATTGTAATTAGTGCCGCAATACAATATGGAATGTCATATTTGGTTGCAAACATCAAGAGACCGCCTTTCTTACGGGCCGCAGACATGGCCTCGTCATTCTTGAACATTTTTTGAAAATATATAGGTTACTAGTCCTTTAGACCATCGTCTGCCTTTTATATTCCAGTGATAAAATATTTTGGTTTCAGAGAATTACCATTCTGGTCTTTGCAATGGATGTGCGATTGGATTTTAGCTGCATGGGGTGCGGCTCATCGAAGATTTAAAGATATGCGAGCTCTCTACAAATTTGAGAGATACGAATCTCGGCGTGCGTATCAACCATATAATTTTATCTCAGTAAATAGGATACAATGTGGCCAGGTAATCCATATCGAGATTATTTGGGGGTCTGTCCCCATTTTTTCTTTTCCTTGCAGCTTCCCTGTTCTTTCTGGCCCTGGAAACCGCTTCTAAGCCGCTTCCTCCCCCAAATTGAACTAGGCCTCTGAAAAACAAGTCGAGTTTCTCAAAGTCATCCTCACTCTCTGTAAGATCAATTGTAACACGAAATGGTAGTTGGATCATTATAGCCCTAAAATCAAATAGCGATTTGGAAAGCCAGTAATTCTCCAGTTCAGCGACTACCAAATTTTTATCGTAGGTTGGATCCGATTTGAGCTTCAAGAAAAACATAAGTTTGATCGTCTGCTCCACTAACCGTTTTATCATCGGGTGGCTCTTTGGCAAGTGCAAGAGCCCTGGTGAGGTATAAACCTTGAGACTAAGAATCAAGAAGTGACTCCTTTGCGCAACATCACAATAGGAATAATACTTGATATCATTAAGATCATCCGTGTCTTTAGCGATTGCACTCCTCGGTAGGTAAATTTTGCGTGCCCGATCAGCAAAGTCAGGATGGGCTGGATTAGTGCGAGGGATCAAAAACTGGTCATCACTTGTCAAAAAAGGAACAATACGCTGCTGTGCAATAAGATTGATCAGAGCGAGTAAGTCGCCAACTTCCTCTGGGCTCGCCTGCTTCAGTTCACTGTCGTTTACACCTGCAATCACATCTAGAAGTTTGAACAAGCACAGAGAGGTTTCATTCGTGTGTGCCAGAAAAAGATTGAAGCCCGAATGAGAAGCAGATGTTGGTATGAGAACACCTAGTTTGCGAAGTGTTTGTTGTTGTTCGAAGCTTTCACGACTTCCCATATTTGAGTTGTCGACCAAGAGGTGAAGATCCCTCGTGTTGCTTCTCGTAATTTGAGAATTCAGCATTCCCAACTTGGAAATATAGTCGAACAAAAGAAAAAGGAGCTTTGCGATAATAATTCCTGGTGAGTCTGGCTTAGTAATATTGGCCTGTTGCTTAACAAGCTTATACTTGATCAAAAGTGATCTTGCTTTGTTGAGATGCGAAATCCATGATACGGGGACTGAAGTGGCATCGACGAAACTCATATCACTGAAAAGAGTGGTTAGTATAAGAACTGTCAATATGAGGCCCTCAATATGTCGAAGTGAGTCCTCGTTGTTTTTCAAATCCGTGAAGGCTTGAACTAATAGCTTCATGCAGACAGCGGTGGACCGCTTTTGATTCCTGTCGTGTTTCGGGTTTTTGGTGATCGTAAACAAGCACGAAGCACCAAGAGCGATCAACGCGTAAACTAAGTACTTGAACATCAACAGGTATTCGAGTAGCACATGCATTATTTCGTTGTCTTTGGTGGTGGGTGCGAAAGGGTAAATGAATAAGAAAAGCTCTTTGCAGGATATGGCACGGAAGTATTCAAGTTCTTCAGATGATAATTTGTGTGTTTCGTTGACCCGCTCAACGAGCTCCTCGTTACTTGGTTCATTCTTCTGTTCATGGACAAACGGTAGATGGTCGTTATAGTGGTCCCAAAATTTGCTTCCCTCTGGATTTCTGTCCACATCGGTACCATATCGTAGATAGTCTTGCAGTTGTAGCTCATTGAAGAGTTGATTTTCACCCGAAGCCTCATTAAGAATGATGTCCGAATGAAAAGGCTTCAAATGGGAACCATCGGGCGTACTCTGGGATGACTGTTGCAGAAATCCGTCGCTTCCCATAACATCAAAAGTAGCCAAGCCATGGACCAAAGTATTGGCATCATCTAGGACATTCTCAAATAGGATCATGTCCAACTCTCCCTCGTCCTCGACTACATCTGGTAATCTCAACATAGGAGCCAAGGGGGATCCCGATATATGAGAAGACTCACTGTGACTTCCCATCATGTTAATCTGCGGTAGTGTGGAAATGGAGGTTGGGGCTGAGCTTAGGCCCATGGACGGGGTGCCATGTACCAGATTGAGGCCGTTGAAACCACCTCTAGAGTCATTGACGTGAGCCGAAAGCGAATTGCTTCTCATCGAGGGAGTTCTCAAAGGCATTCCTGGAGAATTGGCTGAAAGCAGTGTGCTTTGTGAGGAGTCATGGTGCAAGAGACTATCATGATTCAACTGAGCCCCACCGTTATGACGCGAATGTTCCTCCTGAGGAATCGGCGGTAGGGCCTCTTTTCGGACATCTTTTGAGCGGCGTGGTTTGTTCCCGCTGTTAGGTGTTGGGTACACACAAGGAAATTTGACTCTCTGACAATTTCCACACGATGGATGCACTTCATCACATTTGATTTTGCGCCTTTTGCACTCGATGCATCCAGCACGAGAATAGCGTCGTTTAACAATGACCTTTCTCGGCTCAGGACTCATCGCAATACTATTAGGGACGGTTACACTCTGAAGGCAAGAAGTGAAGCAGTAAATAAGTTGTTTGATCAAATACGGCGGCTCGAGCTGATTTGCATATCGAGAGCCCGCACGTGACCACAATAATAAAGAGATCCGAGTTCCACAAGAAGTAGGCATTTTAAATGCATTTTGTTTTTTCAAAATGCTTCCGTTGGAATTTTATAGATGAATGAGAGCTTTCATCTCCTGGTGATGGTTCCGTCAGCAATCACTACGCCTCAATCTGTTTGCATAGAGAAGATAAGCCCACATATACCCAATTCCTAAAGATCGCCACGCTAAGAGTGATTATGTGATATTTGTATGAATACAGCATTATGTCTATAAGTCGTTGTCTCGTCTCTGTCGAATTTCCCTTATCGTCTCAGTTTCGCCATTAGTGGGGAGTAGCCCACAGAATCGTTCATAAGTTCGAGTTCATGCTGTGAGAGATACGTAGGAGCTTGCTTCTGTAGCTCGAAATTTTGTTGTCTCAAGTCCCTTATTTCTCTGTCTGCATCTTCGAGCCTTTTCTCTAGGATTTTTATATGTTTCACGCTTTCCAACAGTTCGAAACTTAAACCACCACGGAAGCCACCCAATAGGAGATTGGTAGCGGCGAAGCTTCCAAAAAGCAAAGCATTGAAAAGAAACACCAGCTTCCAGCTGATAGGCTTGAGGAACTCGTTGACAATTTCTCCAAAGGTCTGGGCTGTGACCAAAGATTTACCGATTTTTTCGGGGTCTCTGTTCATGCACTTCTCCCATTTCAAGCAAGACAATTCCAACGCTGGAGCTCTCACATCTGCGGAGCACTTGTTACGGTAGAACTCTCTGGAGCATAGTCTGATTTCCCGCAAGGCGTCCGTGGTAGCAAGCTCCATTTTGTGCCTCGTGTCCGCCTTGATGGTTGAAATGAATAGGTAGATGACATATAGTATTACCAGGGCGAGAAGAACATTAAAAAACAACTGGAGGTACATCAGCAAGATGTACGGTATGGTGTAGTTATTGAGAAGTCCAGGTCGGGACGTCGATTCCCCCGCTTTGTTGCTTTTCTCGGGCTCAGTTTTGTAGAAACGCTTGTCATTATCTTCCTCGTAGCGCATCACCTCCCTTGTGGGTGAAAATACCACTTTGCCCATCCTGGGTGGTATTTTCAGTGGAGGATGGGCCCCAGGTAGCGGAGTTGAAGAATTGACAGGTTCCATGAAGCTTTTTGACGGGCTGGTTTTCAAGATAGAGGGTAGCCTTTTACGTATTCCTTGATCTTTGTTCTCATTCAGCCAATGGGCGCTGTTATCGAATCGAAGTAGATCTTGATCGAAAGTTGACTCTGCGTCTGGTAAGATATCATTGGCTACGACCGGTTTCGCAGTGGGTGTAGCATACTGTGTTTCTTCATTAGGATCCCCGAAAGGGACTCTAAATGTTGGCAGCATCGGGTGTATTCGATCAGGTGGATTATTCACAAGGCAGTACTAGCCAATTGATCATTTTTGTTGTGAGAAGTACGTGCGGCGCGCGATGTATCAATATCCCAACCGTTGGGTCAACCGTTGGGTGACGTCACATAGGTTTCGGCAATTACCTGGCATATTTCACCGAGAAGAATGGTTGCTTTAGTTTGGACTTATGTTGTTGATTTACGCAAATTTTGATTTGCAAGGCGACTTGTGTGGTCTGCTTTGGTCTTTGTATCTGCCTCGGAGCTCTTCTGGCCTCAATTCCCGTCCTTTTTTAGTGCCTGATTTCTCAGCAGTTTGAAGATATATCTATAAACCGAAAATCGCCTTTTTAGGTTTTAATTACGAAGTTTTCATTTTTGTGGGGTCAATGCTTTATTAGCGAATTTTCAGGCTTTTAAAAACTTCGCACTAAACTCAGAAACCTCATCTACTTCTTGCCAATTACTCCATGTCTTTAAAGGATCGACTCAATGCCTACAAATTCAATGAGGACGAGGCTGTAGATTACAAGCCACTGAAAGTAACAAAACCTAAGAAATCAAAAACCAAGAAGGCAAATACCGAAAACCTGACGGTTGCTTTGCCTGATCTACCACCTTCAATTGCACCTGGTATAGCCGTGGTTTTTGTGGGGTTCAATCCTGGTGTGGAATCGTCAAGACAACAACATCACTACGCTCATTTCACAAATCTATTCTGGAAACTTTTCAATGCTTCTGACCTCCTACGGAAGGTTCTTACACGTCTTAATATAAATATTCAAGATCATCCGTTGCTCAACGAGCTTTATGATAATGACTCAAAACTATGTACAGCAGCAGCCCGCCACGATAACGAGTTACTTCAGTTTGGTA
Organism: Candidozyma heveicola; assembly: GCA_003708405.2. Lineage (NCBI taxonomy): Eukaryota > Fungi > Ascomycota > Pichiomycetes > Serinales > Metschnikowiaceae > Candidozyma > Candidozyma heveicola. The sequence goes on from PPOB02000006.1 coordinate 491,716, forward strand.
TCGGATTCACCGATCTTGTGCTTCGATGCACCAAGACAGCTCAGGAGCTCAGCAAGGCAGAAAAAGTCGCCAATGTTCCTAGGTTGATGCTGGAGTTCAATGAATCCCAAGCACCATTTGTAGTCTTTATTGGCAAGGGCATTTGGGAAATTGTGGTCCAGTTTCTCATTCCGGGGTTCAAGTTGACAAAAGCCAACTTCGTCTGGGGCAAGCAGGAACCTACCACAACGTTGATCAAAGAATTTCATAAACGCTGCTCTCACCGACCTTCCGTGTATGTGTTTCCCAACACTTCTGGATTGGTCGCCCTGATGAAATATCCCGAAAAGCTAGCTTTATGGAATACGCTTGCAGATGAAATCTAACAACTATTTCCACACTCGGTCAAACACCTCATCCAAGTCCTTCTCAAACTTCATCAGCAGCTCATCATTGACATTTTCGCCTAGCTGCCCAAAGTTCTTAGTGAATAGCTGGTCTACCACAAAACGGATAGCATTGCATTGCTTTTGGCTGTAGCACTCATTATATCTTAGTCTGTTGAAAGCTCTTTCTTGCAACTCGTTGCACTTGGCTCCTCTTTTGATTTGAGCTGAACAATTGTCAACGCCAAACATCAGCCAACCATCGTAGCACTTAAGGACAGCCTCTTGAAGCTCAGCGCAATTTATAGCCGATGATTTTTTTATCAGATGCTCTCTTTTAAATTCGTCGAGCTGAAAAGAGTACTTGTGCTGGTTTCTAGCTAATACCTTCGCTACCTGCGCATCTTTGGAGCCTTGTTCATGTCTGTGCTTCGAAGGGCTCACCTCTTTGTAGAACTCTTGTAGATTTTCAGGAAGCTCCTCCGATATATCATTTTTGGGCTCGCCAGATCCAAAGGGCCACATCGAGATCGATTAATGGTGGAAGAAGCCTGTATATCTTGACTATGTATGCGAGGATGACTTGGTGCACAGGTGCAGACATGGCTCCATTTGCAGCCATTATCAACCTTCCCCCACTAGCTTCTTTCAAGGGTTCCTTCGAAAAGTCTACCCACCTCCACGTCGATTATATTGAGAAGCATATCGGCCTGTTTGTTTTTTAGGTCTCTTTGGCGGGCTAATTCGTCCCTCAAGGGCCGTAGCTTGTCCACAAGGATGAGCCTCAAACGGCTTACTATGGCGAAAAGACGGACTAGCTGCGTTCGGTCAAATTTGAGACCAGGACTGGCTTTGGTCAAGCCGTCAATGAGGAGCGAGACACGGGCGTCCATTTTCTGAAAGAAGGTGAAAAGCTGGAAAAGGAAGACATCTGAAGTTCTATCCGGGCCAGTAGTTTGACCGAGGTCGTACCATCCGACCCAGTCCTCCAAATCGCCTAGCACCTTGATGAAGTATTCCTCCTGGCCAAAGAGATCGTTTTCGGGCGAAACCAGCACCCAGAGCACATCGATGATCTGGCCCAAGTCTGCAAGCAATTGCTGCAAACTGTACCCCTTCCGTGTCTCTGCTTGGTTTTTTACAAACCTACGCTGGACCTGTAGGAGTTCGTGGTCCAAGTATGCTATAAGCTTACTCTGCTGTTCGTCGCTGACAGCCTGATGGGCCTTTTTCAGCAATTTCAACGACTCGGCGTCGTAGGCATCTTCAAAGGGAACCGTCCACAGGGCAATCTCCACATCAGCCTCTGATACGCTGTTTCTGGTCTCATTGACTTCCCTCGAGGGCATGCTGACGTCATCATCAGACAAGTCATCCTCGAGCCCTGGATTGAGATCTAAGTTGTCGGGTGCCAATTGCGACTGTGGCAATTCGTTCACCTCCTGATCTGGTGCAGGGTGGACGGGGGTTGGTGGAGCACTCATGATGAGTGACGGCTTGCTCTGGTGGAGCCATAATATGGTGATGTCGTGGATGCAGGAGAGATAAGGACCAGACCCAGATTGGCAAAACGGCCAGGGGCAAAAAGGCTAAATTCAAAAAGGGCGGTTTTCAGCTTTCAAGTTTCAGTGACCTCTACCCAGTCGACGAAAGCATGGGGGAGCGCGTCCGTATGGGCCCATAGTGGGTCGACCTTTAGTTGATTACTTCAATGGAAATTGTATGGTTATGCTGTTAAGCTGTAGTCCTGAAACGGCTCCTCAGCGCAGAATCAACCACAAACCAATAAAATGAGACTGAAGCAAGTTATGGCTGGCGAAGACGGATTTCGCAGCCATCTGTGATTCTAGAGCTTCGTGCGTCACCAGGAAACAAGAAGCCGGAGTACGTCCACGTGATGGCGAAGAGCAAGCCACGAGACGACTAAAGCGTCATGAAGAAAAGAAAAAAAAAAAAAAAATACCTGACCACAAAGAGACTGGGCGAAATGAGTAGCAGGGGAACTTACGGAACACGTCACGTAGGGTATGTAGCCACACTTAGTATTGAGGTTAAAGCCACTCTCAGCGGTTGCTAAGGGTAAGCCAAACACCAAGCCGCAAGTTAAAAAAGGAAACTTTTCAGATACCAATATTCTGTAAGCGACCAGAAATTACCCTTATTTCTCCAGGCTCTAAAATTCCCCCATTTGCCCACGTAAAGGCACCTCAACGCTGTCTGGCTAATTTGCACCGGCGATATGTCCGAACCAGTCCGCGCACCGGACGTGAGGTAATGAAGAGGCCGCAGAGGAAAAAAGATGAGCCACTGGCGATAAGGCAACGTGATTCAAGATATCGCGATCCTTTCAATAAACCGTCCTTTTATATCCCACCCTCGACCACAGGCTTTTTTTAGTTTCTTTCCATATACCCGTTGCCAGCTCGCTCTATCCCGATGCCTGTCACCCAGCATATTCCCAAACCGGGCTCTGAGCCCCGGGAGTCCAAGAAACCCCATCGCCAGCTTATTCGTCTCAAGCCAGTTGAACATAAACCCGAGAGACGCCGGCTCTTCCAGCCCGCCAACCAGCAGATTACACATCGTGATGAGCCCCTGGCCTCCTCGCCCGTGCTGGAATCCCCCCAGTTTCGCCGCAAAGGTACCTCTGCGTCCGGCTCAGGCTATAAGCATACAGACAAATACGCCGAGTTCTTCATGAATGAACCGGCAGTCAACAGAGACATGCCACGGCTCCAGAACCAGTACCTTCGGCCCAACGCCAAGTTTGTAGGAGAGCAGCAGAGCGGCGCCTACCGCTACGACATCAAGGTTGAGCTCAAGAGTGTGGATTTGGTGAGCTCCATAGTCACAGGGTTTTTCCAAATCCTGGGACTAACGGATGAACATCCGGTGATCACTACCTGTTTCAAGGGTGAAATCATTAATAATCCACTCAACAGCACCTGCTGGCTGAACCACCCCAAGGACTACCAGGTCAAGGAGTACGCTTTCATCACCGAGGACAAGGAATGGGGTCTGTTCCCGCAAAACGATATTGACCACTGGAGAACACTTACTCACGCCTCCAGCAACATGAGTGAAGAGGATCTTTTATCAAAGTTGCGCAGCATCCACGCCGGTGATCTGGAGAATCAATACATCTACATGCGCTGGAAGGAGGAGTTCTTGCTACCCGACCTGAGGATCAAGCAGTTGAAGAATGCCTCTTTTGAAGGCTTCTACTACGCCGTGCTCAACATCGGTGGAGGTGCTAGTAACAACTCTGTTGACTGCTTCTCCTCTCGCATCATTCCCGGCACCATCAGCGGCTTGTACTACCACACCCAGAACGACAAGTTCCAGCTGCTTTCGTTGCGGTATGTTGAGGACCGGGAAAACTCCTACACCTTTGATTTTGCTTAGGTTTGGGATTTGATCTTGGTTTTAGATGAACCCACCAGGTGCTGCCATGCAGCCATTCACGAAGAGACGAACGAATTGATTACGGAATTTTGATAAAGGTAGATGCAACTGTTGAAGTCTATTTATAAGCGTTTTGGAATAGAAAAGATGCTAGGTTAATTACATGTTGAAGAACTGAAGACCACCCAAACTCTGAGACCAAAGTGCTTAGTCTTTCTTCTCTGCTCTCTTGGCGTAGATGGCAGCGGTGTATGGCTCCTCGAAGAGCAAAGCGATTTTGTACATCACAAAAACAAATGCTGTCACCAATAAGCCAGTAGGCTTACCAGCCCACAAGGCGGTACCCAAAAAGCACAAGGTGGAACCGTTGTACATGGGGTTGTCGTTGATGTTGAATGGAAACGACGTGACTCTCTCGTCCATCAAAATGCCGAAATAGTCACCCAAGTACGTGCCTGTGACACCTAAAGCCCACATGGACAGCAAAACGAGAACATTGCCAAAAGCAAAAGTACCAATAGCGAGAGCCTTCACAAAAGTTGATTCCACAAAGGGTTCGAAAGTGGGCTGAGCCTGAAGGGCCTGATTGTACACATGGTCACGGAAGATACCCAAAGAGAAAATGGTGAAGGCTAACAAGTAGCATCCATTCCGAGCACTTCCAGCGGCCTTGGTAAGGAACTGAGTCTTATGCTCAAGCCTGGCCACTATATTCCAAAAAATGGGATTGAAAGCAATGCATCCAATTGCAAGCTTGAGTTGGCAATTGAAGTCAATGTAGTCGGCAAAGTTCGTGTAAAGTTCGGTCCACTGCAGTTTGTCCATAGTTGATGAAAAGTTGATGCACGGTATGAAATATGATCTGAAGCTGGCCTAAGTACATGGGGGAAGTTCGCATGTGATAGGCCCCTTTTGGTCACATGACATGGTTCAAATGTTGGCCCTTCTAGTACGATAAGTTTTGTTCAGATCCGGATATTTTCTGGAATACGATGAAATTTCTTGACTCGGAGGGGTTCTCTGGTAAAAGAGGTGTGGTTTGGTCCTCGGAGGAAGTGCCGTTTGGAATGGCTGCGAAACCTCCAGCCTCAAGGGAACGCCACTCAAGCCCAACGAAATAAAAAGTCCATCTGTAAGAACTCGCAATTAACAAGCTCTAATAGCCAAATTGACCTGAATGCCTTTCTTTCTTTTTCTGTAAGTCCAGATACGTTCTTATCTTTAGAGGTTGTACAGATAGTTTACCTGCAGCTCGAGGCATGGTTCTCGCCTAATTGAACACACTACTGAACTCCTCTACTGATCCCACATACACTAGCCTTAAGTATTAATAATTGTTGGCTAGATCCAAAAGTTTCCCCTATACATCCAAGGCCGAACTTGCTTACCGACCCGATTTTGTTAAAATCATGAGACATAGAGTCACCCTTATCCATTCGTTACCTCCAGAGGAAAAGGTCGTTGACACGCTCAATTCCACGTATGTAAGCCTTATAGAAGGCCCAGATGTCTCTCGTGAGGACAGGTTTACGTTTCCTGCGCCTGAGTTCAAAAATGTCAAGTCCCTTCGCCTTCAAGTGAACAAGGGTTACGAGAATAGACCAACAACCCTGCCATTTTCGTATCCTTACCAGATCGGGCTGCATTTTTATGTGAAACCACAGGTGATTTCTTCCTCAGAAGAAAGAACAGAGTTCTACGAAAATAGTGCTAGGTTGCTCCGGGAGTACTTCGGGGTCGAGCCCGAGGTTCAAACCTGGATTCCTTCACTCAGTGCTTTATATTTCCACGTACAAAAGCCCTTGAACATGTCCTTTCACAAGGTGGATCCGAGCTTGGCCAATGTCAATCCAGACTGGTCCTGCTTAGACTACCACTCCAGTGATGGAACTTCAGCATTGAAGCTAATGTATCCAGATAGCAAGGATAGAGTTGTTGATGTGAGCAACACGTCTGATTTGACGGAGGTGGGAATTTTTGCGCTTGACCCTCTGTCGGAGAATGAGGACCTCGTTCTTTCTGGTGCAAGAGTTGTTATGAATGATGAGGACCTGGATTTGGTACAAAGAACACTCTTCCACGTGAAACCAAGACACAGACAAATCGCTCCAATGGATATTTCCTTTAAGCCCAATGGCTTACACCCTGTCATTTCGTTAGGTTCTGCACCGGAGCACCCGGTTGATGGGGATATCAAGAGTTGTATTTTGTACTCCTACTACACCCTTGAGAAGTCCATATTTCTCGACCCTTACCAGGTTCCTCCAGGATTCGATATACTCGCTAACTACGGCTCAAAGGATTTGGAGTTGCCTGAGTATGCCATCAAACAGTGGGGAAATGAAGTTTTAGTTGAGCATAAGGACACTGATGCCTTTCCATTCGATCTTACATTGCACACTCGCTATCAATTGCCTGGTGTTGCAGAGCAGAAGAGTACTCTCCTTGATAAACCTGTTGTCTTTTACGCGTGTGAGGCCCTTTTTGACCCATATCTTTTGAACAATTCTCCATTCGATAACAAAAGAGCACCAGGAGGAAGTTTCGAGAAGTTTTTCACCGACGATACAATCTTTTACCTCGCACTGAAGCATGGCTATTTCGATGTGGATATTCCTAGCGCCAATCTAGATCTCAAGACAACCAAACTAGGGACTGGGATCGTTCTTCTTTTGGGTGTTGGAATCATAATCTACAAAATATTCGAGAGACTTTCCTCACACAAGACCCTGATTGCCAAAAAAACGGAATAAATAACAGCAATCCTTCTATTACCTATACTGTACCACATTTTCTTCTCTCCCCCACTCCATTTGATATAATTTATAACTCATCCTTTCTACCGGATTTTCCGACGGGAATCACTCTGTACTCAATGAACAAGTCACCAAACTCGTGCTCGTCATCAAAGTGAGGCATTCCATGTCCTTTGACGACTTCAACCTCGCCGTCTATCACAGGCACGTTCTTACCTCTTTTCACCGTCACAGATTCTCCGTCAAAGAATGGAATGTTTAGACTCCAGCCTCCAGCATTGGCTTCCACACTGGTAAGCACTTCTGTTCTGTAAAGATGATTCTTTATTCTGCGGAAACCCCAATTTTCTGTTTGAACATCTCTGAACTGGATATTCATGTTACCAGGAACGAAGTCTGGATTTTGATCACCCTCACCCTCCATGGTATGACGGTGGTTACGCGGGCTACCCGGGCTGATGTAAACGTTGTAATGCCTCGAGACACGCTCTGTACCTTGACCGTGACACTTGGTACATGGGTTGGCTATCGTTTGTCCTTTACCACCACATTGGTCACATTGGGACTGGAACTGCTGGATGATTGGGCCCATTTGCCTCCTCATCATGATCACACCACGACCATCACACTTGGTACACGTGTGTTTCTTGCCGTCTGCAGATCTACTGCCCTTACACTTTCCACAGATATTGTTCATCTCGACGTCAAATTCCAAGTCCTTACCCAAGAATAGATCCTTTAAGGTGACATCCACATTCACCTGGGTGTCTGGACCTTTTTGAACACGTCTCTGATGCTGATGGCCGCCTCCAAAGCCACCCTGTTGACCTTGGAAAAATTGGTTAAACATATCGCCAAAGTCGAACCCTGCACCTCCAGCACCACCAAAGCCTCCAGAACCGTTGGCATCGCCGAACTGATCGTAATTCCGTCTTTTCTGAGGGTCATTAAGTATATCGTATGCTTCTCCTATCTCGATAAATTTATCGTGAGCCTCTGGCGACAGGTTCTTGTCTGGGTGATACTGCTTCGACAACTGCCTGTAAGCTGTCTTGATGGACTTTTCATCGGCGTCTTTCGGGATTCCTAAAACAGAATAGGGATCTATAGCCGCCGCGACTGTTAAACAAAGAAGTAGAAGAGTCAGAAAAATCATGACTGTGGTGGGGTCTTTGGGTTTAACGAATGCAAAGCGATTTGAAAGAGCTTACACGTAGTAGCCATGTACACTCGCACTAGCGAGAGCAGGTGCGCACGTGACCTCCAAGTGACACCACTGCTGACAGTGCTAGAACAGTATGTTTTAAACTTGTTCGACATCTTTCTGTCGAAATTAACGGAATTATCTAGAGTATAAATTTTGCTGGAAGAAAATGCAAAAAAAAAACAATGATTTCGCCCAGGATCGAACTGGGGACGTTCTGCGTGTTAAGCAGATGCCATAACCAACTAGACCACGAAACCTTCGCTATGTACAGAAGGGATTGATGGTGCACCATGAGATCCGCTTTGAAGCATTGTTTACTGCATATAAACAAGGTATATGCAGAATTTATCATCTATTTTCGAAGAAAGCTTTCGTTACCAGAGGAAACAAACCTGCTTAAGGTGGAAAAAAAATTGTTTTTCGGAACACGAGCGGCTTTTACTCGATTATGTGATCACTTGTTGAATTCAATTTCAAGGAGCCGCTTTCTCTGTTGCAACCAATGCTATCAAATTTCTTTAACGTCTGTGCACTACTAGGACGCCATCTACTACACTAGTCTTACTGCTAATCAACATCCTCCCCAGTACCGTGATAACTAATGCAGGAAGTGATCAGCATAGCAGCCTCACAATCCCTGGGTCACCTTACCACTCATTTATTCAATGTTCAAGAGTCATATATTCCATACCTGCGAAACGCTAAGCTCACACATCAGAATGATATCTTCCTAGAACCTTTGAGAGCCAATGGAAGAGTAAATTACTACCCACGAGCTATCACCATACAACTTACCGGTGGATATGGGTTTCTAGGGAAGTTTGCTTTTCAGGAACCCTCCGTGGACTTGTCTGCTTTCCAAGGCATTCAAATCGAGCAAAAACCTAGAGTGGAGAAGAACGACTATCAGCAAAGCTTAGACGATGGTAAGCCTACAGACAATCTGATGCTCAACGAAAATAACACCAAGTACTTTACCGATTACAACAAGTTGATTTACAAACCTCATTCCCTATTATCGATCGAGGACTATAACCACCCAGATGGCGTACACAAGCATTTTGATAGATTGAAGTTTGATTCGTTCAATATCGGCTCCGAAGAGTATAAAAATTACGAAGAAGAAGTGGATGACAGCTTCAGAAGACTACTCGAATCACTGGATAACATTCAAGGTGTGTCTGTATTCAGCGAGCTTGATAACGCCTGGGGCGGGTTTTCCAACGAATTGCTACTTCACCTTAGAGATGAGTATTTTAACAATGGTGTTAGTAGTAAGTACAATATTTGGTGCTACGGAATCGGCTCTCCCAACTACACCAAACAAAACGCTTTGACAAGAATCAAAAGCTTCATTGAGCTTTCCAAAAACAGCTCGTTATTTTTTCCCCTTGGAATTGACTCCTCCCTGAGTTTGTTGTCAAAAAGCTTCTCAGCTTCGAGTTTGTGGCACAGGGAAGCAGTGCATGCATTTTTTGTCAATTCAATATGGTCAACCAATAATCAATCCGAAGGTAGAACGACAATGGCAGAATACGAGTCTAATATATTGCGCGGATTCGACAAAAGAAACATTGTGAACGAGATCAAAATCAACGAGACAAAGAAAAAGCTGGGTCCATTTGTTGTCGATGACCCTAGGATTATTGAGGCCGTGTTACGAGGCGAGAAGCTTCCTAAAGATGAGCCAAAAAAGCTTGAACTAAATCTTCTACCTAATAAGCCACCCAGCAAGCCTTTCTTCAGCCAATCTATCATTCCCGCCAGCGAAAGTTTGAAGGAGGAGCTCGAAGGAAAGGTGAGCGTGAATCGTGATATTGGCAAGATTTTATCGTTGGATTCATTCCCCGATGTCTTCCAGTCATCGGACCTATACACAGAATTCGGTCAGTCGACGGGTCTCAAGGATCACTTGAAGCAGTTTCGTCAAATTATTCAACGCGTACGTGCCCCTAAAGATTTGGATCATGTTGGGGATAAGCAAGAGCTAATCGAAGATATCTCCACCCTTGTTGAGGAATACACACAGGGTTACGAGCTGGATGAAGAATCAGACTAAATTACAAAACCAGAGTTCATATATATATATAGAAGTCTTTTTCTTATGTTGCTCATAAAGTCTGGCTTAACTAAGCTACAGTCTTCTCGACCAAGAAGATACCGTAGTCATCCTTCAAAGCCTTCATGATTGGCTCGTTGATGTCACCGGTCATTGGGGCCAACAAACCCTTCTTAGACAAGGTACCATCGAAAATTTGCTGAACAGCAATGGCACATGGCACACCAACCAACTTGGCCATGGAAGAGTAGCCCTTAGGGTCACCGTAGTCAACCAAAGTAGAAGTTCTGGTCTCTTCAGTGCCATCAGCCCACTCAATACCAAACTTGTGCTGCAAGCAGACCATGTCTCTCTCGCCCTCTTCGTACTGGCACATCTCCTCCAAAGTAGCACACAAGGTGTCCAAGGGGTTCTTTCTTGGGATAGTCTGTTTGTCGGACAAAAGACCCAACCACTTGAAACCAGAGATAATTCTCTCCTTGTCCTCCTCGCTCTTGAAGTTGGTCAATTCAGAGATCTTGGCGACAATGTCCTTCTCAGAGGAGGAGCTGGCACCTATCAATTGAGCCAAGGCCTCCCTCCATGGCTGAGCTTTCTGGAAAGAAGGATGTTCGGCCTCCTTCAAGAATCCCAAGTCGACAAGGACCTTGATGAACTCAGGGAATCCCTGGTATCTCAAAGTACCTCTAATGACAGTCTCCGCCTCAGGGATACTGTACAACTCCTTGTAAGTCGTGGAGTCTCTGTTAGGGTAACAGACAAAAGCAAAACCTGGGTAGATAAAGTAAGGCTTGGCAGTGGCCATCAAATCCTCAGACTTGACGTCCACAACCTGGCCATCCTGCCAGTACTTGGCAAAGTTGGACAAGGCCAACAAAACACCACGAGAAGACCAAGAAAATTTGTAACCCAATGGGTTACCAGAAGCCTCTGGAGCAGGCAATCCACCGCAGTAAGACAAGAAAGACTTGATCTTACCACCAGCCTTGTGCACCTCTTCCATGGTTTTGACAGCATACAAGTGGTCAATACCTGGGTCCAAACCAATCTCGTTCATCACGGTGATACCGGCCTCAAGAATCTGGGGCTCCAATTCCTTCAACTTAGGATTGATGTACGAAGTAGTAACAACGTGCTTCTTGTGAGCAATGGCAGCCTTGACAACCAAGTGGTGATAGATGTATGGGATCAAAGAAATGACCAAGTCATACTGGGAAACAGCATCAGACAAAGCCTTTTCATCGTTAACATCCAAAGAAATGGCACTAGCAACAGAACCAGCCAATTGCTTAGCCTTCTCCAAGGTTCTGCAAGCGACAGTAACCTCGATGTTCTTGTCAGCAGAAAGAATGTCCACAGTTGGCTTGGCGACGAAGCCAGAGCCCAAAAGAAGTACCTTTTTAACCATGATAAGAAAGTATTTAGTAGGTGAGAGCGGTGAAAAATTTGGCCTTTTTCGAGGTTATAAGACGTCAATACTATGCAATCACCCTGCATGAACATCTGTTATCTCCCCGCGATACGGCGCCTACCCCATGAGTCATAGTATGGTGGAAGTTTAAATTAAGCGAAACAGACGTAGAATTTGGATTGCTTCAAATATTATTGATTATGAAGATCGAGATTAAAATGTAACTAGAAACTTCATCTTTGTATGAAGCTCATTGGTTATGCGGCTCACATGGTGCCATAGCATGGCAGATCTTTGAATCATTGCTTAATTAAACATTGATTACTCGATATTCGCTACCACACACTCATCTTTGATGCTAGAAGACAAGTCCAGAAATATAGACACAGAAGCGGCTGTGCAGACAGATCTAACGATGTTTCAAAATTAGCGATTCAGACTTGCCATGTGAGTAAAAGTAGGACTGAGATCATTTAATTGCAAGGACTAGATTCTCACCTCCTTCTATCATCCCGACTTCCATATGTTTGCCAGGTAATGCTTCACAAATGCAATTGGATCGCTGATTTTACCGTCCTTGGACACTTCTATTTTAGAAGCAAAAGACTTGATGGGCAACACCAAAACATCACTAACCAACTTTGGTTTCTCCAAAGCATGGAATTCTTTCCAAGTCACTGGTTGGTAAATAGACAGCTTGACGTAGTCATTAAGATACTCGAGCACAGTATCCGTCCAGAGACCACTTCCCGTCCACTTTGATATAGCCAAAGATTTTTCATTTGGCAGCCCTTCCAAAGCAAGCTGCTCGCCCTCTTTGAGAGTCCTCCTCAAACGCAAAGTATTCTCAGTGATTGATGCAATGATTTCTCTAAGAATAGGATGCCCTGGTTTACACTGTAGAACGAAGTTTCCAAACTCGAGTCTGCGAACTGTGTCCAGCCTCCAGTTCGCCAGCTTTGAGTCTGAGCCCACAGCGATTATGAAACCAAGCTCGGTTGGGGATACATTGTCAGGTATCCAATTGGGTACAGGCTGCAAAGGAGTAGTATCAACATCAGCATAAACACCACCCTTCGCAAAAAGAATCAAATACTTGAAGAAATCCATCTTCAAAATAACCTCAGGCATCAGCCTGTAAGCTTCGACAACTTCTGGAGCATTTTGATATAGATGCTTAACCGTTGCAAAAGTTGTATCATCGTTGAAAAGTTCGTGGACAAAGCCAGGGTTCTTTACAGCCCACTGAGTTTGCCCTTCACGGTACTGGGCGTCGAACCTATCATCATTGAGACCATGTTTCCACGTCTGCCATATGTAAGCAGGGAATTTTGCTTTAGGATCGTAGGGCGTCATAAACGCCAACTTCTCACGAAGGGAGAATTTCTCTGGCGGGCTTCTCATTAGTTTGATTTGTTCGATAAGGAGTTCATTCTGTGCCTCCAAATTCTTCAATCTTTCTTCATGCTTCATGTACAACAGCTGCTGCATTTTCTCGAGTTTCTTGAAAAACTCTTCCTGCTTTTTGCTATTTTCATTTGATATAAGGGACAGCATACCCGCTAGGTTGTCGATGTTAGAGAGTCGGAGATTCTTCAGTCTCGACACAGAAAAGTTGGTCACCACGACTATTACCACTATGAGTGCCACAGCGGCAACACCCAAACGTCTCCTATTTGTCATGCGAGATTTCATAAGAATAGATGACTTCAAAAATGAAGGGAAAAGCGGCTTGGTTTACTTGTCGTACAGTGGTATTTTGGCGAAGATGAAGCGCGAAGTTAAAAACAGACTGCGTTTCGAGCTTTGATCTTGGGCTGCCACAGAGCAGGGTGAACCGTATTGTGAGGAAGTTCAAGGGGTTCTCTCTTCGGACCACATATACTTCTAATTGAATAAGTGATGCGTTTTATTCTCTGGTTTTATTTTATTGATCACCAGAAAGTAGCACATCATCATATCCGAAACTGTGAAGACTTTAATAGCCAAAGATGTTACCTCAATCTGGTTTTTAATATTAATCGTGCGAAAAATCCAACTAGTTAAATAAGATCATTCTTTCATGAAGACCGATAATTATCTTGGGAGCTAGCTATTAGACTATTTGTAAAGTTCTGCTTCACGTGATCTTACGCACGTGTGAAGGCTTTTCTAACCCTCAGCTTCGAAGTACCACAAGAACAATGACAAAACTTTACGGAGGGGCTATTAGCTGCGATTTACCAGAGGTTGCAGTAGATGTATCTGATTTCAGAGAGGTTCCCGATACCCAAGAAGTTTTCATACTTGAGAGACCCGATGGTCTCGATAGATCGGTTATAATCGATTTGTTGGAAATGGTCAAGGCAAACAGCTTACCAGAAATAATCTCCATACATTTGGAAGATATTGTTGATGGAGTCCCCCAATTTCTCGCTCCCATTGAAAGCTCAACGCATCCTGAAGGCTTTGACGTGCATCATTTCCTTGTAAAGCCTCCTCCATCAAAACAGGAGACAGAGGGTGTGAAGCTTTTCGTTCTCATTTGTTTGGTGAGACTAGAGAAAGTGGAGAGTGATGTTGTCTTCACGTTCAATGTTCCTTTGAAATGCGGAGAAATCAGCCCCGAGGAATTTCAGGCGCAAGTGCAAAACATCACGAATAGCGAGGGCGAGCTAGGCCATTGCTTTCAGCAACTAAAACATTGGGCAGCTACTTTCACGGTACAAGATTGGAATTTATTCAGCTAGTTGCTTTATGCTTCATTTCATTAATTATTAAGTTTTGCACGAATTGAACTCCCCCATCACCTTTTGTGGTAAAAGTCTGCCGCCATTTCATGAGACATATTGGAACGTGGTCCTGATGGCTTGGGACTATAGATTAGCCGCCTCACGGCAAGGGAGCACACCAACGAAATGGAAATGGTTTGACCGGTCAAATAATAGATTGCTCTTTCACTGAGGAAAGCAAGCCATTGGGGTAAAACAAAAAGGGCCCAGTACAAAACACCAGTTGCGAGGGCCATAACGATAGAATTGAAGATGATTGTTTCATTTGGAGTCATAACATTGATTGGAGTGTAGTTTCTATAGGCATTGTATGCCTTGAAGAGCACATTCTTGTGCTTTCCAACAACGATTTTCATTGTTAACGATGAAAGGATACTGTTAGCGATCAACCGTCAGGAAACGCTAGTTTGGGTAAGCTACCGAATGTTCCTATGGGGTGATTCATTATTCATTTATATATGTATATATTAGGTAATACAAACCGCAAAACAAGGTTTCTCTCGGGTGCACCGGGAACTATTTCACCTTGCATGTACAGAGGGAGGCACATAAGGCTCGATACATGCTAAAGAGCCGGGGACAAGAAAGTCTGGCGTGAAAGTATATTGAGCTGATAAATATCGAACAATCACTTGAGGTTTTTCAGAAAGCAAGACGCAAGATTTTACAATTTTTTTTGTTCTTTCCCAACTTCCATGTTGTCTCGCCAATCCGTCCCCACAAGAGCCTAGTCCCCTTATGTACAGGCCCTCCCTAACGATAAGATTTTCCCGTTTAAGCCACACCCTCAAAGTAGAGCCATTAAAATCCTACTAGTAACCAAGACAACTCATCGTATGGATCTCAGAAGCGTTTGTCTCATGTAAATTTTTTTTAGACCAATTTCAGTCCCAATTTTAGAATGAACACCCTAGTGAATGTTTCCAAAAATCCCAACTTGCCCCACCCTTTGAGTTTTCCTTCTAAAACCCTTATGTCTTAAATTGCCATTAACCCTCCCTGCAGAAAAAGCTTGTGACCAGCCGCCTGCGACAAAAGCTTCAAACCTCTCAAAACCGGATTGCGCTTCCAAAAGTAAAAGACTCGCTAAAAACATATTGTTTAAAAAGCTTCTATGCGGCAGCTACGGGAATTCGGAATTTGAGATACTATACTCAACAGGCTTTCAATCGCATTCGCGATATCAAAAGCATCTTCAATTTTTGCTCAATTAGCAACAGCTTCCGTCTAACGCTTTTGTTTATGCAGGTTAGAAAGGACTCATGCAAGTTCTGACAAGGTAAGAACTCAACGGCAATGCACAACCGCAATAATCCCTCTTTAAAACCTTCCGGAAAATCCATTTCGGATTTGCGTTTTTTCTTCATATCACCCCTGCTAGATGAATTCTCCGATAAGGAACTTTCAAGTAAGGGTAGATTTTTATGCAACAAAAGTTGAAATTATCAACTGCCAGAAATAGTAGATTGGTACATCTGATTCCATCTTAACAGATTATTTGATAACATTAGAAAAAAAGATGTCACCATCGATGACATATTCTTCAAGTCTTAAGGATTTTTCTATTTAAATAATTTTTGGGTCTCTTCGAATCATCATTTCATCTGATTGTAAGGACTCGAATCAGTTCATTGCAATAGTTCCTGTAATGTGCTGGGGCATGGTTTGTACTAACATAGGATCTTTGATGTTCTTTTCTGAAGAACACAAAATTCCCTTGACCCTTGTTTTTTATGTTCTAGGCTCTCGTGGAAAGCTTCCTATTCTTTTTTGTGTTGGATTTGTTGCTAAAAGAGCTATTTAAGTGATACTGATATGAATAGCGGGAAACAATACTTTTTCTGTACTCCCCAAAGTAAACAGAGAGGTTTACCACAAACTGAAGAGATATCTGTTTGCATTTTTGATAACTTCTATGGTCATGCTTTCAACTAATGTTCTTCGTACACCATCCAAACCCAATATGCATTTCAGTGGTGCCTTTCGTAAGATCGCCGTAAACTCATAGTTCAAATGGTCAAGACTCTCCATCGACACTTGATGGATAATTTTCTGATTAATCATCTTCTTATTTGATTATCCGTAGTTCATGGATATCTATCTCGACACGATCTCGAAGAACAACATGTACGAGATTGAAGTACATTACACTCTTCTCAGATCTTTTCAAATTTATTGTCTAAGTGAGCCATCGCTTGTTCGTCTCCCTCCTGGAGATGAATGGTAATTCGAGCAAGGGAATCTAATTTTACTTCTAACATCGTTTAATTAGTTCGAATCAAATGATTGAACTTTCTAGTGAGTATGTATGTGAGCAGATATTTGTCCGTTCCGGCGTGATTCATATTTGAAGAATCGTGGAGAAAATGAACAAAACCTGCAGCAGTATAAGACAAAATCTGGTCTATTGACAGAAGTCTTAGTTTTGAGGAATAGGTTTACCTTTTTAAGTGATTTTATCCAAAGGAAGGCGTGATTCATGACTCTGCAAAAACGCTTACATAGGGTTGATCCAATCAAAGATAATCCGCAAGCCTTGCAGAGCCTAGGGCTACTTCGTTTGTCCCAACCGTGTTGAAGCACGTGACCACAATCACGCGCCATTCTCGAAATACTCAAACAACCAAGTCAACCGTTCCACATACGTAACACTGCCCGATCGCTCATGTCCTTAGAGAAAAAAATCTTGAACTTCTTGAAGGGGCCTAAGAAGGGTGAGACCTATGAGCTTAAGGCTGGGCTTGTGTCCCAGTATAAACATGAACGAAAAGATGCTATACAGCGCGTTATTCAGGCTATGACAGTCGGAAAGGACGTTTCATCCCTCTTCCCAGATGTCTTGAAGAATATTGCCACTTATGATCTTGAACAAAAGAAACTCGTTTATTTGTATATGATGAACTACGCCAAGACTCATCCGGAATTATGTATTTTGGCTGTGAACACCTTCGTGCAAGACACTGAGGACACCAATCCATTGGTGAGAGCTTTAGCCATACGAACGATGGGATGCATCAGGGTTGATAAAATGGTTGACTACATGGAGATTCCATTGAGAAGGACACTTCTGGATGACAACCCTTATGTGCGGAAGACAGCCGCCATTTGCGTTGCAAAGCTTTTTGATCTCAATTCCGAAATGTGTGTTGAGTTTGGCTTCTTGGATGACTTGAAAAAGTTATTGATGGATTCCAACCCCATGGTTGTGGCAAATGCGTTGAGTGCCTTGTACGAGATCAGAGACATGAACAGAGATCCTAACTTGGAGGTTTTGGTTATTGATCAGCAACTTATCAAAACCTTGATGGCCTGCTTAAATGAGTGTACAGAGTGGGGAAGAATCACTATCCTCGGCTGTTTGGCGGACTACTCAACTGATGATCATGAAGAGGCCCTTCACATCATTGAGAGATGTATCCCGCAATTACAACACGTCAACCCATCAGTTGTTCTTTCGTCTATCAAGGTCGTTATTCATCATTTAGACAGCTTACCTAACCAAGCAACAAGGAGTAGCTTTTTGCGCAAACTTTCTGCTCCGTTGGTCTCATTGGTCTCCCTGTCTATTCCAGAAGCTCAATATGTGGGATTGAAGAATATCAGGATTATCTTGGAGAAGTACCCTCAAGTGCTTACAAAAGAGGTCAGGGTGTTTTTTATCAAATATTCTGATCCATTATACTTGAAGCTAGAAAAGTTAGAAATTGTTATTCGGTTGGCCAATGAAGCCAACAGTGCCCTCCTTTTGAGTGAACTCAAGGAATATGCTATGGAGATCGAAGCTGCGCTTGTTGCGAAATCTATACAAGCCATTGGTGCTGTTGCTATAAAGCTTTCTTCTTGCGTGATTCAGGCATCTAACCTCTTGATTTACTTGATAGAACATAGAGGAGGAGAGTTAGTGATCAATGAGGCTGTTGGAGTTTTGACCCAAATCTTAAGACGCTATCCAGGCAAAAATGACTTGATAACCTTGATTGTTCCTGTGATTTCAAACCACATAGATGAGCTCACGGACTCACATGCCCTCGCGGGCTACGTTTGGCTTCTCGGTGAATATCCAAAGTACTTCACCGGTCTCCAGGAGAAATTGCAAGAGCTTGTCGAGGGCTTCCTTGAACATGAGTCGTTGCTTCAGCTTAATATCTTGACGTCCGTTGTGAAGATCAATTTGGTGCTTCCGTCAGCGGGCTGTTCTCAACTTTTACAAACCGTTCTCGAAAAAGCTACCAAGGATTGTGAAAATGCAGATGTCAGAGATAAAGCGTACATTTATTGGCGTCTCCTCTCAACCTCGTCAAGCGATGCACAGAAACAAATCATTGCTGCCAAGCTTCCGCCAATCAAGACGACTATCTCGTCGTTTAATCCTTTAGTATTGGACGCTTTGATAGAAGAATTGTCGACACTTTCTTCAGTCTACCATAAACCTGCTTCGACATTCATTGATCCTGATGCTTATGTTGCGCAGGACCATCAGAGCTCAAGCAGACGCCTGGCAAGAAAATCTGACTTAGCCGATCTAACCAGCAAGGCAAAGAAGGAGATTATCAACAATGCCCGCAATGAAAACTTGCTCGATCTCGATGATGATGACCAAACGTCATCTGCAAACCAAGAAGGCGCAAATTCGTTGTTGGATGAGCTCAATGACTTATTCAGCGTTCCAGCCAGCAACGAAGAAGTGGTAAGCAATTCTGGTGAGCCACAAGCTAAAAGCTCAACTAATGATATCTTGAACCTCTTTGGTAATCCAACTCCACGTCAAGGGAATGAAGTCGTCGGAGACTTTGGAAATTTGAGTCTTGACTCAGAAGGAACCCGACTGGAAACTCCTCATCAATCCCAGCCGGCGAAGAAGGCCAGTGCAAGCAATGACCTTTTAGACCTCTTCTAGTATTTCGAAAACTCATACACTGTGCATAAGCATTTATTCATCTATCATTAACGAATGACTGTAGTTTTTTCTTAATATCGTCGCGAGTCTCCACTGTATTGGCGGTGTTATCTTCACCAGATGGGGCCGTCTGTGCCCCAGTACTATTGGCCGATAAAAGCTTGGAAATACGCTTTTTTACCAGATCCATGGCTTCATCAATCTCATTCATATCTTTTAAATTCTTTTCGATTTGCTTCTTGAGAAGCACGATCAAACTCTCGCGGGTCTGGTGAGGTCTGTAAGTATTGAGCAAGTGATTCATGTTGATTAAAAGGAGTTTCAAATCCTCGATTTTCACGTAAAATTTCGCTGGCTCTTTGGAAACGGACCCTAGTAACTCTAGAAAGTTCAATAGTAACGAGTCCAAAAGCTTATGAAGTTCATCGATCTTAGTCTGCGATGTTATTTTCTCATCTTCGTCGCTATAAAGCTGTTTCCACCCCAGTTCCTTGAGTGAAGGCAATTTGTTCACCAATGCCCAGACACTGCCGTAACCTCGATATTGTTCACCTGTCGGCGCTGATGGTGGGCGGTGGAATCGTAGATCTCCAGGGGGCACCGCAGCTTCATCAGACTCGGACTTAAGCCACTCGTCATATTTCGTCTTGTTTGAGTCCGTAAAGAATTTGTAATAGGGTGGAGGCAGAGGATAGAGCGATGATATTAGCTCCGTCGACATTGCGAGATAATGGCGTCAATATTTGTAATTATTAAGCAGTGAAATAACAAGCTATCCACAAATGAAAAAAGGGCTATCCCAACCAAAGGAAATAACTATATATTCACAATCACGTATTGATTCGTTCCACTATTGACTTCGATCGTCTCGAAGCATGAATCTAGAGAGCGACCCGTATATGCAGTATATAACCATCAAATTGTAAGTCAGCAGGAAATACAACCATCGTCGTCTTCGCGTTACAAAGAGCATATCTTACTCTCATAAAATGGATGAAGACGATAGACTCGATATTGACCCACAGCCGCTAGTTGAGGAAACCGGCGGGTCCGGGCGCCTCTTTGATGGTACTCCCCAGCAAGATGCCCACAGTCACTCTCACGATCACAATCAGAATGATCCACAAAGCCAACAGCTTGCAAAAGATGGTGGTTCCAAGAAGAAGCAAAGATTTGAGGTTAAGAAATGGACTGCTGTTGCATTTTGGTCTTGGGATATCGTTGTCGAGACGTGTGCCATTTGTCGTAACCACCTTATGGAGCCATGCATTGAGTGTCAACCGAATAGCATAAATAACTCTGCCGATAATTGCATCGCAGCTTGGGGAGTTTGTAACCATGCCTTCCACATGCATTGCATCCAAAGGTGGCTCAAACTGAGAGCCGTGTGTCCATTGGATAACAAAGACTGGACTTACCAGAAGTTTGGTTCATGATTATTTACTACGATTTAGCTGTAATAGATGAGATTGGTTTTATTTTTTGACTCACTTAGTAGTGTCTGAACGTTCGAATGATCCTAGTATCACAACGTCACTGCACGAATGTTTTAGAAGGTCTATTGCTGATTTCATGGTTGCAGTTTTAAAGCTTCCTTCCGCCTCCACGAAAAAAGCATACAGCCATTTACTCTTACCTGAAGGGCGTGATGCAATGGATGTCAAGTTGATGTTATGTTGCTTGAATGAATCAAGAGCTGACATCAAGGCGCCTGGATCGTCATTATTAAGAGTGAACATGACGGACGTAATCGATAACACACGACGTGACGATTCTTGGACGACAGTTGGTGCTTGATCATTTGGTGGCGCTTTGGATCCCAATACAAGAAATCTGGTCGTATTATCCGGAATATCTTCAACTTCGGCCTGAATCACCGGAAGGTTCCTCAACTGCGCACTCATCTTCGAGCTTATGCAAGCTGTGGTGTTAGTAGCGTCTTCACAAACCATTCGAGCAGCTTCAGCCGTAGAGCTGACGTCCATTCTTGTACACTTGGCATAGTCTTTTAATACTCTAGTCACCTGTCCCCACACCTGAGGATGTGAATAAATTACCTTAATACTTGACTTATCAGGAGCATTTGATAGTAAATAGTGATGGATGGCAACAAATTGCTCTCCCACAATCTCAAAGTGGGGCTTCAGCTTTTCATTCTCGCCGATAAACCAATCTCTTAGAAGGTCATAAGTGAATACAACCTGCCCGTTTGTGGAATTCTCGAAAGGGACAACTGCAAAGTCCACACTGCCAGCATTGAGGACGTCAAAGCAGCTCCCTATCGACGGCTGGGGAATGATTGAAAGGTCTGGGGACTCGCCAAATTGTTGGACCACAGCCTGATATTAGTGTTCACGAACGTTTATTTTTAAGTGGAATAACATACCTCATGCGTGTAAGTTCCCTCGGGTCCTAAGAATGCCACCTTCATGATGATTTGTTAAATTTGACAAACGGATGTCTCATCAACTGCGTAATGTTCCGCAGAATCATAGACACCATCCATATGTGCAGCACAATTAAAAGAATTGGGTCCACTCAGGAAGGCCAAATTGAGAATGGCACCTGCCTTTCTCAACCAGGCATCACAAAGTAGAACACTAGAGAAAAAACTCAAAGCCGTTGATATGAAGGTGCGACATGAAATATAACTTTCCTGCGAACCACAACAGCCCTAAGTCTCGTTCCTACGGTGAATCATTGGTGGCTCTGTATTAATAGCTGAGCTCTATAATGCATTCACAGGAGACCAGGGGTAAACCGTAAAAGCCGTATTTCAAACTATAAAAGTTCCCCGAAGTGATTGGAAGATAGTGTATTAACAATAACCGATGATCCGAGTGACATCAATTAGTTCTCATCGATCAAGCCACGCTCAGAAACGTAGATACCATCCAAAAACTTACGGATATCCTTGTTTCTAACTCTGCAAATCTGGTTGATGTCAGCAGCGTTCTGAGAAACATCCTCCAAAGAGTTACCAGAGATGATCAACTCATCCTTCTGGGTAGTGGAGTTCTCCATGGTGACACCGTCAAAGATCTTGACCTGTCTGACCTTCTTCTCACCCAAGAAGTTTCTGATCTCGATGTACTTCTGACCGTCAACCTCAACAACATTGACGTTGATTGGGAAATGGGCGTAAACGTATCTCATCTTGTACTTGTAACCCTTGGTAACACCAGTGATCAAGTTAGCAATCAAAGACTTGACAGTTCTCAAAGCAGCAACGTGCTTTCTGTCACCGTGAAGGACGATGATCTTGATAGCTCTGTCGGAGATCTTCTGGAAGGTAACATCGATGTGCTTCAAGTCTTTGGTCAACTCACCTCTTGGACCAGTGACCTTGATGGTTCTGGCCTTGATGTTGACGGTAACACCCTCAGGGATCTCCAAGATTTGCTCAGACTGAATGAACTTCATTTGTACAAGTGATAGGAAAGTTGGTGAGTGAAAAACTTGAGAAAAATTTTGAGAGTGTTCCGAGTGAGAAATACCGTATGCACTCCTGGGAAGCACACTGGGTTTTACTTGTGTGATGATATTTACGCAGCATTCGCACCATGAGGGCTTCGATTGTGACGGCTTTCTCTGACTACGTGAACAGACTTGGACTCAATAAAATTTCCGGTAGGAAGAATTTTGATTCAGTCGTTATCCTGGAAAATGCTCGGTCATTCAATCAGAGCTATAATTTCTGTTTGAGAGAAAATCGTTGTGTGAGCGTGCTAACAAGCTTCAGGGTCCACGATTTTACCTTCTGACGCGATCTGAACAACGGTCACTTGGGCGAATTGAGAAGACTTCAACTTGTCCAGAGCATTCTGGACTCATCGTTGGGCAGCAGTCGCCCATCATCGAACCAAATTTTGTCGATTCTAGAGATATATAGATAGACACAGTTCAATGCGATCCGACACATCCTGACAAACGATGGAACGAGAGAATCCCGACTCTATTGCAGTGGATAGGGCTGGCTTAGAATCTTTTACCAATATCACATTGTCTGCAATGTAACATCAATTTCTGCTGCTACTTACTCCTGCTCTTCTAAGGTCTTAAACTCGTAGTATTGAGAGTCTTTGGCGAATTCAATACCATTCTCGAGTAATTTAGTGAAGGCCTTCGAAAAATCGGCAAAGAACAAGTCCTGATCAGCCGCGTAGAGCTTCACGTACTTGACGAACTTGCTGTCGTCCTTGAGGACCATATCAGTGGGCAACATCATGAACGATTTTGTCTCATCATCTTGATATTGTCTCTTTCCATCCCAGTCACGAATGTGCCATTTTTGCAACAATCTCACGAAAAAATCGTTCGTGAACATGTTTGGAGATGGACCCCAAGGACCGTCAAAACCAGATCTGTAAGTGTGACACTTACCCAAAGCATGAGCACCGATAAGTGCAACGATCTCTTGGTCGTTAAATCCCATACGGTTGAAGACCTTTCTCACGTAGGCACCGCTTTCCTGAGAAGCATCAGGCAAGTTACCATTTTCGGGGATCTTGTTCTTTTCACTCTTAGAGCAGTCGACTCTTCCTGGTCTCCACTTGATTTTCGGACCACCAGCTTCTTGAACCGCTACTACTCCACCAAGTGTCCACAAGTCACCTCTACTGAGCCATGGGAATTGATAGTGGAATTCATTGAGGAAATCTCTTCCCGCATCCAAACCAGCGTTCTCGGGATCAATGGACTCAGGCGAATAGATCATAGAACCACTGTAAGAACCTCCAGAGTTCTTTTTCTTGTCGTAAGTTCCAGAGCTGTGCCACGCTAAACGGCACAACAATCCATATCTGCCCGCACCATCATCAGCATCATCCTCGTCCTGAACCTTCTGAGCAATGGCATTGTACACTTCTTGGAAGTCTTTTTCGGATTTGTCTTGAAAGATTTTGGCCAATTGAGCGGGAGTTCCTGCTGCAAAAAACTTCGATGCATTATGCTTTTGAGGTGGTTTGTTACCCCCGCCACCGAGGTGATTCTGATACAAGTAGACTGTGGTAGCAGTAACACCACCAACAACAACAGCGTAACTTAAGGCTCTGAAGAACCCATTTCTAGTTCCAGCCGATGAACGAGCAGCAATTGAGGCCATTACTATGATTTAATAACGGAAGTCAAAGAAGATATATCTCGTGTACAACCAAAAGGAGGAAAGCGTTCCTTAAATAATGTAAGTCGGGTAAAATTATATTTCTGTACACATCAGGTCTAGCCGGCCGTGTGAGTAAGACCACCCATTTGCATGCCCCTCTTTTCCCACTGACTCGGAAACGCACGCTAAATCCGTGCTTTTGGCGCACACAGAGGGTTCCCACATACAAGTTTTACTGGTGTGAAGGCGGAGAGATCTCCAAAATAAGAAAGATCCACCTCAATTCTGTTTGAGCTGCATATCGATGTTTTGCGGGGGAAGCAAATATGAAAGAATCATATGTTGGTCTACATATGTCTTGACAATCGATTTCAAGAAACAATGATTCGAAGTCTGATTGCTTTTTCATAAACCCATCAACTTCACACGACTAACCTTTCATGTTCTTGTAACATGCGTGCAAAGTCATGATGTGATCTGCTGTCAATGCAAGCCTACTGAAGTTGCGTGAGGCATGTGGAGGAAGTTGTAAGCGCCAATTGTAGATGCTCTCATTGGCCAACATTTGACATGCAAGCTGGGTAAATAAGAAGCAAGGAATGCGTGAAATTTTCTAAAGGCTATTAACATATTCTTCGATTTCCTCAGCATCTTCATAAACCCATGAACCTTCTTCATTGTAAGTCTTCGCGTTGGCACACATGAGTTTAACTTCGTCGAGGAATGCTTCAAAGCAATCGAAACGTTCTTGTGAGATATGCTTTCGAATCTGGCTTATTGCCGTCGGACGCTGAATAACCTTATAGTAGTCTGCATAGAGCTTCTTCGAGGGCAATCTGAGAAATATTTCTGCAAGGTTATGGCCGTCCCTCTTTGACTGCATTTGCTGGATATGGTCTAGGACCGAGGTGCAGCGACTTGACAAGCCATCATCACCGTTTTGCATCTTCTCGGGGTCAATAGGACTGGCCGTTTCGAGACGAGCCCGCTTTCTTTGCTCATCGCTATCTGATTCATCATCAAGGTCGTCTGAATCGCCTGGTTCAACCAGACCACCATTAGCAGCTTTCCTCTTCCTCCTAGCTCTTTTCTCTTCTTTACGGCGTATGGCATCCTCCACGGTGTCATTGTCGTCATCCATAGCCATAAGCCATTGTTCCTCTGTCAATCCGTCATCATACTTGACCTTCTTCTTCTCACGCATGCGGGTCAATTCCTTCGTTTCCCTTTCAAAATGATGCGAAATATCCTCAGTGAAGACCGAGGGAAGCTCATCCTTGGCGATCAAACGGTTTTTGAAGCCACCTTGGCGCGATTCGACTTTCTCTTTAACTAGTCTATCAGTATCCATCTGAGTGAACAAAACTTTCTCTTCCTCACTTCTTGCTAGTATATCATTCAATTCGTCGTCGTCCAAGGAATCGTTTTCTTCATTCTCCTTGTCACCTTGATCGGCATCAAGCAAACGTTTCAAAAACTCCTCTTGCTCTTCAGCGGTAGATTTGTTGTCGAACTTACCAGCCTGAATGACTTTACCATCGATCTCTAATTTCTTGTGAGCTCTTTCAAGAATTACCTCTTCGATAGAATCGTTGGAAATCAATCGAAGGATTCTCACTTCATTCTTTTGACCAATTCTGTGAGCTCGGTCCTGGGCCTGCAAATCTTGATGTGGATTCCAATCAGTGTCAAAGATAATGACAGTATCAGCACTTTGCAAGTTCAAACCCAAACCTCCGGCCCTAGTGGACAACAAGAAGCAAAAGTAATCTGAATCCGGTTTGTTGAATGCCTTCAACATATCCTGTCTATCTTCAGCTTTTGTTGCACCATCCAATCTTAGGTACAGCATACTTTTGAGGCGAAGAAAATCTTCAAAGATATTCATGACTGAGGTCATTTGGAAAAAGATCAATACCTTGTGACCACTGGCTTTAAATTTGGGCAACACTCTATCTAAGAGCTCAAACTTTCCCGATGTCCTCCACAATAGGTCATTTGTAAGGCGAGTAGAGTTTAACACATCCTCAACCTCCTCGAATACGAAGGGGTGGTTGCAGATTTTCCTCAATTGCATGATCTTGTTGTTCAAACCTTTAATACCCGACTTATTGTTGGTGCCAGTAGTTTGTGAGCCAACAAATAGAGCATTGTGCTTCAACATTTGTTGGTATAAAATGTATTGCAAACCTGAAAGATTGCATTTCAAAACCTTTTCAACTTTATCTGGTAAATCTTTCTCGACATCTTTCTTCAATCTTCTCAACAAGAAAGGCCTTAAAACTTTATGCAATCTCCGAATAACCAACAAACTCTCTTCTTCTGTAAGCTCAATTTTTTCTTGTGAGCCTGTATTAGCGAACGGGGTGTTAAACCACTCATCAAAAGATTTAACCGAATTGAAGACCTTGGGAAGTACGAAGTTAAGCAAAGCCCACAACTCTGGCAAATTATTCTGTAATGGTGTTCCAGTCAAGATAAGCCTGTTATTAGTCCGGTAGTACTGTTTAAGCGTGAGGGATAACTTCGATTGGGCATTTTTCATCCTGTGTCCCTCATCGATGATCATGTGGGAATAGCTGAAGCGCGACAACATGGGTCTCTCCTTGATGATATACTCGTAAGTCGTCAACATGACTTGGAAATTGCCCATTCTGACATCGAACAGTAACTCCTTTCGTTGCTGAGGAGATCCCTTGAAGACAATCACCTTAACGGATGGCGCCCATTTCTCAAACTCGACAGTCCAGTTGGTGATCGTAGATAACGGAACGATGACCAAGAACTTGTCCTCGTTTTTTTTCTCTATCAAGTAGGTAATAAGGGAGATGGATTGAATAGTTTTTCCGAGACCCATTTCATCGGCCAAAATACCATTCAACCTATTGTTGTAAAGAGATACCATCCATTGCAAACCTTTCAATTGATATTCCTTTAACTCACCGCCAACCAATATTGATGGTTGAGTTTTGACTTCTTCTTTGATTCTGTGAGCAACCTGATAGTAGTCAATTTTCTCTCTCAACTCATCGACAGTGTCTTCAGGCTCTTCAGCGATTTCATCCAGCTCCGCTTGTTGTACCTTCACAGCCTTTGCTAACGAGTCAAGGAAGGTATTTGTTTGCTTCAACAAGTGAGTGATTCTATGATCCTTGGTTTGATCAAGAAGCTTGATATAAGCCTCCTCATCGTTGGCCTTTAAAGCCTGCAAACGTTGTTTCGCGGTTTTTTCCATCTTCTTAGATTCATCCTTCTCGGTGGTGTTGTGGAAGTTGTTGATGAATTTTGCCAAGGTGATCCTTTTGTTGACGCGATTAACTTTGACCTCATTAGCAATTCTTGTGTTGTCCAATATTCTGTTGATCTTGTCAACTTGAAGTTTGTGTTTCTTCGCATCAGCTTCTAATTTGAACTTATTTTCCAACTGCAGAGCCAAAAGCTCAGGATTAGGCTGCTCTATCTTTTCCCTTATGTAAAATCCTCTTCTTCCTTGTAACACGAGAGAATTGTTCTTGAGCTCAGGAGAATCGTAGTGAGCAGTCAAGGAAATCTTCCTGAAAATGGCGTTCTTTAGTTTCTTTTGGATTGCGATAACCAGGAGCGCTTTCAACTCAGTCAATGCTCTGATCTTGAGTTGGTTGGAATCTATCGGTTCGGCGCCGTTTCCACTACCAAAGGTCCCTATGTTGGCTGGAAGATTCTCTAGATCATACAACCGACTTGCAATTTTCTGGCCAACGAGCTGCTCTTTGTAGTAGCCATCAATAGGAACATTCAGGGAGGAGGTAGAAGGCTGTGCTAGTCCAAGCGATCTCAACCTCGTTATGAAGCTTGTATCAGCCTGCTTACTTTGATCGCCATCAAACAATGATTTAATCATTTCATGGGCTGACTCAACTGCAGCAGAAGTATCAAGGGATGGCTCATCCGCCGTCTCGTCAAGGGAAGCTTGAACAAATTCGGGTAAATCCAAATTTTTCAGGAGCATTTGAAGACTAGCGAGCTGTTTCGATAGTAAATCTGAATCAATCTCGTCGCTTAGCGTATTGCTGTCAAGCGAACGAACGATGTTCTTCGCCACTGCATCATCTTCCTCAAGGAAGCTTTCGTATTTAGCACTTACTTTCAGCAAACACGTCTCAATAACCCTCATCTCCTTCTCATAGGGATCAACAAAATCATCTATGTCACTGTCCTCTCCAAACAGGTGCAGTTGTTCTGAGATTCTTTGATATGCTTGGTGCTTTTCAAACGCATCCCGAGAGAACTGAAGAAGCTGTTGGTACCGGGAGATTAAATCATTAAGCTCTTGGGTTGACGCTGGCAATCCGACCCAATTTTCGTAGCCTAGTTGGCCACTTGAACCGTTTGCCATTCCAGTCGCGTCTTGAAGGCTTCCGTTGGAAGCGAAATGGTCGTCTCTTTTCTCAAATTGGGTCCCGCTCATATTCAATAGGGAGCTGTTTAGCAGATCTCAATAAAACAAAATATGCTGGACGCTCTTCAGAATTATGTAATGTAATTCCAAATGGTACAACTTGAGATTATCTCCCGATCGTTTTGTTGATTTGGTGAATGGTCAACGAACAGAAGTTTGTGAGGGTTTTTTTAATTTGGTTTTTGTTGTCCATGAGTATTGCTATTATGCAGGTTATGACCACATTACGGTGTGAGTCTGCTGGGGACATTGGAAAGCAATACTTCTGGGCGATAGATGTAAGGTCTTTCTAGTTTTGCTTTACCTTTTTAATTTCTTGGATACTGACATAAGTTCCCAGACAAATTCTGCGGATCGAACCGCTACAAAGAGAGTGTCCATTGGCAAAGGCATCATACTTCCCACGAATTACTTCAAGTGGAAATCTGTACTTCTTGATTCTTAATTGAAAGGGATGCTGAATTAAATATTCAAGGGTAGATACTTTATTGGTTTCCTAGTTCATGTGCTTGGTCCTTGACCTGATTGAGACCGCGTTTGTTTAGAACCTCCCGCGTATTCGACCACGACAAAAGAACCGGAACGACTATAGACATCTCTTCTCAGAAAATCACTTTACTACTCCGAATCCTTCTTATAATTAACTGTGAACTATGGCGACTAATCACTTTAGGTCAGTGAAACTTACAACTATGCGTACACGTGATCTTCAGGCAGTGAGTGAGACGAAAAGTTCACAAGTATTCTCTATCGTTAAGTGTGCAATATGATAGCCCGGACTGGCATTTATTCTTCTAAGCACGGATGCAATACTTTAATGAGATCTGTATCTCATCCTCTGAGGTTTACAGCTTTGAGATTTAACTCGAATGTAAAGGGAAGTGAGATGAATTGGGTCGATTTTTTCAAATTGAGGAAGCAGAATAAGTTGTTAAACACGGCAGCATCCGTTGGCACTGCTGGGTTGACTGCTTTTGCTACACTTGAATACTTAGGGAACATTGAGATTGATGTTGAAAAGACAATCTTTGGCCTTGATCCTATCATGATTATGGGAGGCGCAGTGATTCTCGGCGGTGCTGTTGGATACTTACTTGGTCCATTTGTTGGGACTCCCTTGTTCAACTTGACCCGTAGTTCTGTGTTGCCCCAGTTTAAAGCCAAAGAGGAACAATTTTTGCGCAGAATTAAGAAGTATAGGGTAGATCCCTCGTCACAGTCCTTCTCGAACCCTGTTCCGGATTACTACGGTGAGAGAATTCACTCTTTGAAGACTTACAAACAGTGGCTTAGAGACTGCAACGCTTACAAAAGAAAAGCGAAGGAATTTGTCTAAGTGAAGCGACTTTGGATGCTTGAATTTCATTGCTAAGTTCATATTCCTAGATCATTTGTTGGACTTCCGGTATTTGTAAATAAATAATAGCAACAAGAATGCTAGATTAAACTTATAGGCTTTCCCGGAAACTACGGATTCCCGTCTGCTCACCCATACAATTTAACACAAAACGAATATTTCTCAAAATACAAAATAAGTGACAACCTCGACGGTGATCGAACTGTGGAGAACTTCGAGTACCAGAAACTCCGAGCCTTAGGTCGGCAGTTCTTCAAAGAAAAAATATATATATATATAAGAAATAATAAAGAAACGATGAATACATCTTTCTGTAACACTTGTTCATTTCAAATTAAAAGCGCATCACAAAAGATGTTTTGAAGTGTGACTCCTTATGGGCGCCAATGGCCGTGTGCCCCCACTTTGGGCAGAAAAGAAGCTACCAAAATAATTATTTGCATGTGCCATTGAAGTTATACGATTCAAAACAACAAAAAATCCGATTTGATGAAGGTCCTTGTTTGACTGCGACATATTGGTGAAGTCATCTCGAGCTCCGATTCACGAACGACAGTCTTGATTGTTCGAGTTTCAGGGAGTCCGAAATTCCGAAGGTTTTCCGCGAGAAACAGGACCGGTACAAGCAATCGGGGAACTCCGCTCGTACTTAAACCGCTCGCTCTTCGTACGAGATTCCTGAAAGCAGCAGTCACATTTGGTTCTATAGCCGATGGGAATTCCTTAACAGAATGAAGGATGCTCTTCAGTTCCACTACTAGATGGCAACTCATAATGGTAGGCTCATGTATAAACTGCAGGTAATGAAACATCTATAACATCAGTACCTCGCGGCAAAACTCCGGGTCGTCCAATCAGCAAGCGCTTCATTGCAGTTGGAAGGGGTCACATGGATGCATACAAAAACGAACTTAACCCACTCAAGTGCTAGAAGAATCACATTGAACCAGACCCTTGAATTTAATAAAGGACCATCCAGACGAAGCCAATTTGCAAGGTCCCGGGGGAGTCGGAACACCCAAACTGCAAGTAACGAAATAGGGCACAGAGTGCAGCACGCTCAATACCTTTATATAAGGCGCTCATTCTTTTTCACCATCTAGCGGAAAGTACCCAATCAATCCCCTGGGTTTTCTTAACTTGCATCAACGCTAACCTTCCAATTCAACTTTCGATATTTAGTTGTCTGCCATGCTTAGAGCTTTCAGACATTTAAATCCTACTCGAGGTAGCTGTGCCCGTGCTTTTAAAGCTCGGACTCAAGCCCAATTGACAAGCAGCATTCGCTCCTCTGGGGCCACTGTCATTGGGGTTCACAGAACCTTAGCCACTGACACATTTGCACTCTCGAATAACTCGAATTACATTGAAGAAATGTATGAGGCTTGGCGTCAGGATCCCAGCTCTGTTCATGTATCTTGGGATGCTTATTTCAAGAATTTGGACTCTGGTGTTGCACCCTCTGCTGCATTTTCGGCACCACCCACTTTGATTCCTACCCCAGCTGGAGGTGCTGGTGTTGGGTTTAATCCAGGCGCTGGTGGCCACAGCGAAGATGTGGTCACTCACTTGAAGGTTCAGCTTTTAGTTCGTGCCTACCAGGTGCGTGGTCACCAAAAGGCCAAGATTGATCCTTTGGGAATTTCGTACGGTGACCAGCCAGATATTCCTAAGGAATTAACATTAGAGCATTACGGCTTTACTGAAAGTGACATGGATAAGTCCATCACTCTTGGGCCCGGTATCTTACCACGCTTTGTGGAGAATGGTAAGAAATCTTTGACATTGCGTGAGATCATCGATGCTTGCGAGCGCTTATATTGTTCATCTTACGGTGTTGAATATATCCATATTCCTTCCAAGGAGCAGTGTGATTGGTTGAGAGAGAGGATTGAAATTCCCCAACCATTCAAGTACTCTTCAGACGAAAAGAGGCAAATTTTGGACCGTTTAATCTGGTCCTGCTCCTTCGAATCCTTTTTGGCAACCAAGTTCCCAAATGACAAGAGATTTGGTCTTGAGGGCGCTGAAGCTGTCGTTCCTGGAATGAAGGCCATGATCGACACTTCTGTGGAACATGGTATTGAGGACATTGTCATCGGAATGCCCCATAGAGGGAGATTGAACATGTTGTCGAATGTTGTCAGAAAGCCCAATGAATCCATCTTTTTCGAATTCACCGGATCTAAAGAATTCGATGAGGGTTCCGGTGATGTGAAGTACCACTTGGGAATGAATTACAAAAGACCAACAACATCTGGTAAACATGTCAATTTGTCTCTTGTTGCAAACCCTTCACATTTAGAAGCGGAAGATGGTGTTGTCTTGGGTAAGACCAGGGCCATTCAAGAATACAAAACCGACACAGGTGAATTTAAGAAAGCAATGGGTGTCTTGTTGCACGGTGATGCGGCATTCTCGGGTCAAGGTGTTGTGTATGAGACCATGGGTTTTGCCAATTTGCCTGCCTATTCTACTGGTGGAACTATCCATATCATCATCAACAATCAAATCGGCTTCACTACTGACCCTCGTTTTGCTAGATCTACTTTGTATCCATCTGATATTGCAAAATCGATCAATGCGCCTATATTCCACGTCAACGCCGATGACATCGAAGCCCTCACTTTTGTTTTTAATTTGGCAGCTGACTGGAGGGCTACATTCCACTCTGATGTTATCATCGATGTGGTAGGCTACCGAAAGCATGGTCATAACGAGACTGACCAGCCTTCTTTCACTCAGCCATTGATGTACAAAAAGATTGCAGAGAAGAAATCTGTTCTTGACTACTATGTCGATAAGTTGCTTTCCGAGGGCACCTTCTCTAAAGAGGATATTGATGAACATAAGAAATGGGTTTGGAACCTCTTGGATGAGTCTTTCGGAAAATCCAAGGAGTATCAGCCTACATCCAGAGAATGGTTGACAACTCCTTGGGAAGACTTCAAATCACCAAAAGAGTTAGCCACTGAGAATTTGCCTCATCTTCCAACCGCTGTCAATGCTGAGACGTTGAAAAACATCGGGAAGCATATCTCTGAAGCTCCTAAAGGCTTTGAGGTTCACAGGAACTTGAAACGTATTCTCAATACAAGAAAGAAGACCGTGGAGACTGGCGAAGGTATTGACTGGGCTACTGGTGAAGCGTTGGCATTCGGCTCTCTTTGTCTCGAAGGATATCACGTCAGAGTGTCTGGTCAAGATGTTGAGAGAGGTACTTTCTCCCAACGTCACGCGGTCTTGCACGACCAAAAGTCTGAGAAGGTTTACACTCCACTCAACACCTTGTCTGAGGAGCAGGGGCCATTTGTTATTTCCAACTCGTCCTTATCTGAATATGGTGTGATGAGTTTTGAGTACGGTTACTCGCTTTTCTCACCTGACGCCTTAGTTCAATGGGAAGCCCAATTCGGAGATTTTGCCAACACAGCACAGGTTGTGGTTGATCAGTTTATTTCTGGAGCAGAGTCCAAATGGAAGCAAAGATCCGGTTTGGTTTTGTCATTACCCCATGGATATGATGGTCAGGGCCCAGAACACTCATCTGGTAGGATTGAAAGATACTTGCAAATGTGCAATGAGGACCAACGTTTCTTCCCTGCCGAAGAGAAATTGGAAAGACAGCATCAAGAGTGCAACATGCAAGTCGCGTACCCAACTACTCCAGCGAACTTGTTCCACTTGTTGAGACGTCAAATGCACAGGCAATTCAGAAAGCCATTGATTTTGTTTTTCTCTAAGCAATTGTTGAGACATCCTTTGGCTAAGTCGGAATTGACTGAGTTTACCGGTGAGTCGCATTTCCAGTGGATCATCGACGACCGTGAGTTGGGCAAGAGTATTCATGATCGTGATGGTATAGAGCGTATTGTGCTCTGTTCGGGTCAGGTCTACACTGCCTTGCACAAGAAGCGTGCGGCACTTGAAGACAAGAGTACTGCTTTCATCAGACTCGAACAATTGCATCCTTTCCCATTCGCTCAATTGCGCGATACGTTGAATGAGTACCCCAACATCAAGGACTTAGTGTACTGTCAGGAGGAGCCATTGAACATGGGAAGTTATTCATATGTGGCACCTCGTATGGTCACAACTTTGGAAAACACCAACAAGTACGCTGGATTGGAAATGCGCTATGCAGGCAGAGACCCTTCGGCTTCCGTTGCTGCCGGCTCGAAGGCAATGCACAATGCCGAGGAGGAGGCCTTTTTGAAAGAAGTCTTCCAGGAGTCTTGAATAAGGTAGATGCCATTAAATGATTGTTATTTTATCCATCTGTAGTTGAGTTGGCTTTGATTTGCCAATTGATTTCTGTCAGTTGATTTGCGTGAGCATCAATCGTCTTCCAATTCTAATTTAGCCAAAGACGCGCAAAATGATGGTCGCTTCTTTAAAAACATAGAGGAATGCCTTCATTTTTATGGTTCAGAGACAAAAAATCCTTGAAGCTCGGTGATGTGTCTCGATACAAAGTGAGCTATACGAGCGATGATCCAAATTTAAAGGTAATCTATCTTCGAATCAAAAATATGGAGAAAACCCCACTTCGAGCGATTCACCTCTTAAACGGCCCGTTTGTTTTATACGCCCATGTCTTTCCATTCAATTTTAATCACAATGAGCAATTCGTTCCCGAAGATATCAACCTGGGTCCGGAGGTTGTTTTTAAAAATTTGATCAAACCCGGTAAAACATTCAATGCAAAGCTACTTTTGAATGATAACAGTTTGGAAGTCATTCATGAGGATGGCAGAAGGACATATTCATGGTCATGCGATATACTTTCTCAGATTATCCTCAATCGAAAAGCATCTGTGGCCTATGATTTGATGATAGGCGATGACCTAGCCAGCATGCGCAAGCTAAATCGGTCGGTTATAACGTCATTGACAAAAGGTGACTTCGCCGCTACATCGGATGAAATCGAGGGTTCGAATGATCCTTCAGACTTTCGATACGGGGTTTCTAGCAACCCTGCTCTTGTCGTTGTTTATTCCCTGACGGATGACATTTGGGCCCCCATTCCTAAGGTGCCCAACTCGCCCATTCATCTTGTCATCGTTACACATGGTATTTTCTCTAATCTCACCGCCGATATGCTTTACTTGAGAGATCAGTTAGCTTCTCTTGATGATAACGTTATGGTGACAGGTTATCGAGGGAATGCCGGGAGAACCGAAAAAGGTATACATAAGCTCGGTGTGGGGGTATCGTCTTATGTTACTGAGATTATCGATGATCTTACGAAGAGCCATCATACAATAGGCAAAATTAGTTTTGTGGCCCATTCTTTGGGTGGGCCAGTGCAGCTATACGCTTTGAAGCATATCTTACTACTTAAAGGCGAGAACTATTTTCAAACAAAGAACATTCAGCTTCAAAATTTTGTGTGCATTGCAAGTCCAATGCTTGGTGTCTTAAGTGAAATGAGCTTTTGGATCTCATGGTTTCTTGACCTTGGAACATTGGGCAAGACCGGGCGAGATCTCACTTTGCTGAAAAAGTTGCCTCTGTTTGGAAGCACAAGCTCAAAGACAAATAACTTCAAACCTCTCCTAGAAACATTGCCTGACGAAATGGTCCAGAAACTCCTAAAGCAGTTCAAACTGAGAACAGTTTACGCCAATGCTTTCAATGATGGGATTGTTCCTCTTCGAACAAGCTCCCTCCTATACCTTGACTGGGCCGCAATGGGAGATGTTTCGGAATTAAAGGAGCATCCGGAGCATATACAAGGCCATTCTGTTACCGATAACAGGAGTCGGGTGAGTACCGAGACGAATGCCCTGGGACATGATGTGGGCGCAGTTCCCTACGAAAATGAACGAGCAAATAGGCTGAAGCTCGCTGGTCAGGCTTCACCCGATGAGGACAGTCTGCGAAAGACCGAGTCTGAAAGTAGTGAATCGGTACATGCTGGCGATTTTTTCCGTCGCAAGCGGCATTCACGAAAAGCTTTCTTGTATTCAAAAATCACCGCAAAAGGGACAGATACATCTCTCGATTTCGATGATGATCTAGAAGATAGCGAGGAAAAATCTCTTCAAATCAACATTCCGCCAAAGGCATCAGCAATTGAGTCAGCCATCAGTACCATCATTTGCCCAATTCCATCTCGAAAATTCATCATGATGCCACAAGAGCGTTCACTGGTTATCTTTCATGATCGGTATTATTTATTCAAGAATATACCGGAGGATACCTTTTCCAGTGTGGGGCCATTTAAGCGTTTTTTCAGGTCCAAGGAATGGAAGCTTGAAAGGCAAGTGAAAATTGCACGGAAGTATCACTCAGATGGTCTTAATTGGAGAAAGGTTTTGGTTTACTTGCCTCCTGACGCTCACAACAACATAGTTGTTCGTCGTAGATTCGCTAATGGTTTTGGGTGGGGGGTGATTGATCACTTGAAAGATCAAGTTTTTAGCGAACAACGTCTTGTTGCCAAAATGTGAAAAGGCTCGCCCGCCACAAACTATCTTGTGTTGGTGGTATTTATTTTTTTCAAAACTATAAAGAGTCTTACACCTATTCGAGTTTCAACTTCGAGTATTTCTCTTTCAAAAAATTGAAAATTCTGCCAAAGCGAAACTTTCTAATAAGCGCTCTTTCAACAAGGAATCTGGGGCACCAGCATAGCAAATAGCCCAAGAAAGTTGCCATGTGTCCTCTGTATATGTTAAGCTTTCCATCGCAGCTTGCACTTTCGAAATCAGTTACGACCTTCTTGGCATAAACCTCTGGGTCCATTGGCTTATTCTTAACTGCCATGGCACGTCTCTCTTCTAAAGATTCTTCGATCCCCGGCACATTGTACAAGGAAGACTTCGGTAATGGCCTAGTATCCTGGATTGCGGTTTTGACACCGCCAGTAACAATATTAATAACTTTCACGTCAAAAGCCTTCAATTCAAGTCTTAAAACGGCAGCATACTGGTGAATCGCGCTCTTCGTTGCGGAATAAATGGAGGAGAAGGGAAAGGGGATCAAGCCGCTGACTGAGCCTGTGAACCCCACAGTTCCTTTCGCATTTATCAAGAGAGGAGCTAACTCCCGTGTAACCCGAATTGGCCCAAAGACGTTCACTTCGAAGCATTGCTGGAACTCTTCGTCCGTTACATCGATTGCAGGGAAAGTACATGATTGGCCAGCATTGTTGTACAAGACATCCAAATACCCGTTCGTTTCCTGGGAAATAAACCGCTTGCCCTCTCTTACGCTCTCCAAATCAGAAACATCCATCTTGAAAATAACAACTCCTGCCTTCTCGAGCTCCGCCATAGGCTTGAGTCTCCGAGCACATGCGTAGGTTTGGTATCCCCTTTTTTGAAATTCTAGGGCTGTTGCATATCCAATTCCTGACAGGGCTCCGGTAACAAGAGCTGTTTTCTGACGAGATGTGTTTTTATTCATTTGCCGCTCTGAGAATTAAAGCTAGTATCTATCTTTTATTTTAGTCGCTCTCCCCGCATTGTCTGCCGAACGTTATCTCCGG